>CM063498.1:123027757-123117941 GCA_032207245.1 Pardosa pseudoannulata
TAATTGTGCAGTTTACTAGGTTATTACTAGGTGTATGACTTTGTTTATGACTTATGACAAGGTCTTCGGGTCTTTGGTATGAAAAGAAAGTTTTCGAGGTGAAAAAAAAAAGTTTAAAGTTAAACCAGCGTGTGACATATTTCCCCACGCGACCTTGCGATTCTTACAGCAATGACAAAGTTTCTTAACCTTCGAGTTCAGTCAGGTTTGTAAGTTGACATTATTATGAGCTAATAGTATATTACATGAGGTTCATGAGAACCGTATTGCGGTGTTTTATAGAATATAAAATCCACACCATATTTGCTTGTGAAATGGTTTTTACTTAACCAAACCCAGTGGCTCACAGATAAACTGTGAAAGAGTATTCCAGTAAAATAATAATAGAATAATCCCCTATATAATAATATCCTAAGTTGTCTGTCCGTCTGTTCGAGAATTTATGGAACGGTTGTACCTGGAATGAATAGAGTAATTTGTGGCAACGTCACGAACTACTCAAATGCCCTTCTCATTCCTTTTCATGTTTACAACAGCCAATAGACAAACAATAAACTGCCCTTCCATTTGAAACTAAAGCCAAAATTGTCATAAATTGAGATGTGCCCTGCTGCGTGAAATCGCCTTATAGAAGTATCCATATTGTATTTTTGATGAGTTAGGGTTAGCAAAATTCAAAGCGAGTTCGAAAACGTTCGAAATCCACCTCTTCCCCCCTTTTCGAGTCTTTAATGCCATTATTTCAAGCTCTGTTATCCCCGGTTAAGAGCAAAACATTAAGTTTATCAATTTATTCCATAAATAGATAAAAGGAACATTTTTTCTAACATTATGACGTCATTCCTTTAACCATCTTCTATAATCATTTTTTATTTTAAATTATTTAAATATGGTAGGCATTATTTTCATACGCTTTATCACTGAACTTAGATATTACGTAAATAATTTTCTTTTATATTTGTATTAAATAATAGATTAGGTACATATGTGATAATTTTAAATTTAATCATCGATTATTTTGTTGTTGCAATGAAAATTTTATCACCAGTATTAACAGAAAATTCTTTTCATAAAAGTCTAGGAATCTATTTCATGGACTAAAAATTATCTAGTATTTAAGTTATATATTTTTGAAAATTAAGAAGTTTGTTCGTTTGTGTGTTTGTTTTTTATACACAACCACACGGTTTGCGATCGCTAAATTTTGGACATCATTCATATATAAAGCCAAATAATCGCTGTCAATATTAAAACCTCTGCTCTCCATCCTATTATGTAATATCACAAGATAAATTAAAGTTGGCAACTAACGTGCGGTCAGTAAAGATAAACAAATTATTGAGTGTGTACCAGATAATTCTCAGCCAAAAACAAACCATTATTTTTACCTGTCTTATAGGGTACTTTACGATTCTTGAAAATTAAAAATTTTACTGATCCTGTCATATGACGGGCTCAGTAAAATTTTTAATTTTACTGAGCCCGGTATCAGTAAAATTTTTAATTTTACTGATTTTTTTTAATATGATAGTAAAATAATAAAAGTAGGATTTGAGCTTCCCTTGACTTAAGAAAGAGTTGTGAGCAGCTATCATTTGCCCACCGCTGGCTTAGTACCCCGTTTTGTTTTATGAGCTAACTAGCCTTAATTAAGATTAAAAGCTGGTGCAAAAGAGGTACGGAATCAGCATTAAAAGTTTCCCCTCCCTCCTGAGGATGATAAAAATGGAGGGGAATCCACAGCTTTGAGTCCTAAATACCTTACAGTCATCAATATAGGCGACCCGTTGAGAGTTATCGATGATCTATTGACAATCTATTGTGAGCAAAATTGGTTACTGTACTCTCTTTCAGTGTGAAAATCTGATCGGAATCTCTTTTATTTATTGATATAGATTCAACACCGGAATGTGGTTTCATTAACCTTAAGAGTGCCCATCCCTGTAGTACGATTTCAACTCATAATATGTTGACTTGCAAACATGACTGAAAGGGAAGGTTAGAAGCCGTATCACACGTCAACATGTATGTGTTGAAAAAGCAGCAGATTCAGTTTAAGATTCCTTTTTCCGTTGAAGAATTCGTGTATTTATCATATGATACCGGAAAATTTTAAACCGATTAAAGACCTTATCACAAGTTAATCTGAACTAAAATAAATTGGTTGAAACTTTTCTCTGTAACACAAGAAATCTGCACATTCTTCACCTGTGAAAAGGATCATAAACTAACACGTACATGTTGACGTGTGATAAAGACTTTAGAGATGTTGTTATTGCAGTAAAACTCGCAAGGTCAGGAGTGAAAAAGAGTCACAAGCTGATTTCATTATCAAAGTTTGTAACTTCTTTCACCTCCAAAACTTTCTTTTTCATACCAAAGACCCTAAGACCTTCCTTCAAGGCAATTTCAAGTCACAAAAAATATTAAGATATCCATTTAAATTTTGTCAAAATATAACAAGCAAAAAGGGAGAAAAAATCATTCAAACTATCAAATTCATAGACAAACGTGAGTATCAGATGAAATGAAAAATACAATTTAAGAAGGAAACATTTTTAAAAAATTGACAAATTAAAAGAGAACTTTCAATTAAATCACAAGGAAAAATTTATTGCATGTTAAAGAGATATATTAATTATAGAAAGATAAATTAATGTATTGATTAAAACTACAAAGTAAAAGTCTTACCTAGAAGATTTTTGTTACGAGTACAAAGATATTTAAAGTAGTGTACATTTCATTCTATTAAAAATATTTTGTTTTAATTTGCTTGTCATTATGAAAAACAAATCGTTAAGTAAAATATACATAACATATTTCAATTAAGATTGTTTTACTTTTTGTTAGAGATGGATTTTTAGACACTTTTTAACTATTTGACTGTTTTCCAAACGAAACATTTTTCTGCCTAATATATGTAAAAACAAATAGGAGCAAACTATTAAACAGACTACTCTAATTATCTTTGGGATTCTCAAACCCGTAATTTTCAAGAAAAAGGTAAGATACATTAGTATATTTAAAATGATACAACAGCTAAAAACTTTGCATCAAAACGACTTCTTAATAAAGTGGTCGAAAGTCGGTTTTAAAATAAATTTTAGTCAATCAAATGAAATATGTGAAAGAAAGATGTAAAATATAAAATTTGAAATAAATGATAGAAACTGTATTTATTCTTAAGTTCTTTTAACTTAACTGCTTTCGTGTAGGTAAAATTGATCGTACTGCTCCAAACAAAACCTTATGCTAAAGTATCTTCTATGTACTTTTAACAATCTCATGCATACGTCTTTATGGATTTCTGTAGATTTCAAGATGTTTAAATCACAAAAGTTAATACCTCTAAACAAGCAGCCTAACCTAAAGAGTGAAAGGTGTTCTTGATACCTCGGAAAATTTCATCAATTTTGATCATCCTCAGGAAGGAGGATCTTTTCTCCTGATTTCGTATCTCCATCCTGACATCCATACCCACAAATTTATCCTACACATTCTTTAGGTATGCAAGTGCTCCTGCCAGGCTCGAACCTGGCAGTACGGCATTCTAACACAACTCGTTGACCATTAGGCCATCTCGGAAGAAAAGGGCTATTACTTGAAGAAGAGGATTACAGTCTTACCAACTTTTGATCACGTAAGCATTCCTCAACAAGTTTTCTCAATACCTTTCTAAAAGAAGTATGATTGTGATAAAAAGTATTAACATTGAAATACGTGATTAAGTCATGGCATAATAACAAACTGTTCTAAACTCTTGCTCACTTTCCATGACGAAATGGGATCGTAAGCTGTCTGAATATTAATAAGAAGAAGAGTATTTTGGTAGGCAACGAAAATATGTTTATAGCACATAGAAGTGAAAATGTATACATTCTGGTAAGAAGCTGCACAGTTGAGAAGGCATTCCTGGCCAGAGTGCTTACATTTGTATCTACAGCCGAGGCGTTAGAGCAATACGAATTACGTACAGCCTGACATTAGCTTTGGATAATAGCAAGGTGGAAATCCATTGAAGTGTTATGCATCTCATCTAGTTATTACTCTCATTAAACTTGTTTATTATTGTTGATACGTTTGCATTTAATTATAATTAGGGATGGCAGAAGCAGAAGATCTAACTTCACTGCTTAGGTAACCGAGGTAACCGAGCCTGACATTAGCTTTGGATAATAGCAAGGTGGAAATCCATTGAAGTGTTATGCATCTCATCTAGTTATTACTCTCATTAAACTTGTTTATTATTGTTGATACGTTTGCATTTAATTATAATTAGGGATGGCAGAAGCAGAAGATCTAACTCCACTGCTTTTAAAGCTGAAGGTAACCGGCGAGCTTAGTCCGTAGGGAATCGGCAAGGAGACCGTTACTTCCCTAACCCTTAATTTGGCTGAATCTGGTCGCTACACCGGACATGTATATTTATAACTACTATATAACATAATTGTCAGTGTTCGCCACAGCGGACATTAATTATCTCAAAAATGGAGAATGATATTTTTTTTGTTTATTTTACAGAGATCCTAATGTCTATACAGACTTGGGAAAATAACAGAAATTAAAATTTAAAAATATTTGAAAAAACATCTTGTCAAATTAAGGGTTAACATGACATAAAATGTGTGGTCTTGAAGCAATAGAAGTATTTTGGCAGTATATATCAAGTATAAATCATGAAAACCAATCATATATTTCTGTTCATTGTTGAAAAAAATCCCTTTTTGTTGGCATCCAAATAAAAAAAAAGATGTATTGTGCAATTTTTTTACTCTTTCTGGGTTAATAAAAATAAAAGTAAATAGCTTGAGACAACAGGGTTATTGTTTTTGAAGGCTAAAATTAAAATACTCGGATATTTGAGTTTGAGAAAAATTTCGTAATCATGTGGAATTTGTTTAAGTTTATTTGCTCATTAAAATTCTCTTTTTATTAACACTTTTGTTTATGATTCTTTTTTCCTTTCTCGATCATCATTTCCTGTTATTTTGTTTCTTATACAATTTTCTTTTCTGATTACTATTCTACAAGTTTTTAACATTCAATCCATATCTGTCATGACTGATGCAGAGTTTTTTGGATTTAATAAAATATTTTTTTAACGAGTTTAAAGCTTTTCTTCTATTATAAATCTTAAATCATTTTTAAACCTCAATGTATCGCTTTATTACCCATCCCATCTTCTATTAAAAATAAAAAGGTAATTGCTCTCAGCTTACACAATAGAAAAATTTAAGTGACAGAAAGTTTTTAAAGAGCCCTTATGATGTAAAGATTTGAATTAGCATGATGAACTGAAAATTAAAGTAAAAAAATAATTCGAAATTACCTTAGCAAAGCCTAGAATATTCTTCCCCATTTAAATCTAAAATCTGTGCTATCGTAACGATTTCTTAATGATCGAAACTTTAAAGAACTCTCACAATATAAAGACTTGCTTTTTAACACTTCGAGTGCGGGCAACGTATTTTTACGTTTTTTGCAGTTTGTCACTATAGCGCGGGTCACGTAAAAATACGTATTTAGTAGATTTGTGGTGGATACCCGCTAACCACCATAAATCTACTAAAAACGTATAATAATATGTCTGTGTGACATTATATGCGTGCTGTTTGAGTTGCTATGGAACACATTGCATTTTTTCTTTCCACGAGTTATGATTGTCGAGTTACTCGGTCTTTTGTTGCGTTATTTCGTCTTCAATCGAATTCCTAGCTCAGAACGTACAAGTCGTGTTTTGTCAATTTGAAGCTTGGTTGTTTATTCATGAATACAAAATTGATAACATGAGCCGTTGTGACATAGTGATGAAGAAATATGCACTGGCAGATTATCGGACTGTAATTTTAAAAAATCGTTTATTTTTGTAATTTCGTAATTTTTTTTGTTAATTAATCATACACTATATATTAAAATGCAATGTAAAAAAAGTTTTGTTCATAAAAACAAAGTAGTTTTCGAATTACTGCGATTTTTCTGAATAACTAAACTTTCGCGCTATTCACGAAAGAACGCCCGTTGCACGCGTAAGTTGACGGTGAAGTATACCCGCATGCCAAGTGTTAATGTTAAACTGAAAATGAAAGTTGACAGTAATAAAATATTCTTCCGCCATTTAAATGTAAGATATATGCAATCGTTACGATCGAGACTTTAAAGAAACCTCGAAATGTAAAGACTTGCATTTGAGTGTTGAACTAGAAATGGAAGTCAATTAACAATTCGAAATTACCTAAGCAAAACATAGATTGTTATTCCGGCATTTAATTATCTGGAATACGTTCAATCGTTACGTTCTCCTCCTCCATACTTCAAAAAAACATGCTTATTTCTTTTCAGCTTGGGAGATGTACGATATTTTTACCGTCTTTTGGCAGGAAAATGTGTTTTCAAGGTTCTTGCCAAACACTGTGAAAAGAGAAAGGCGCTTTTGCACTTCGTTTATTTTCTCATCCATTTCTCATCGGTGAGGTTTTCTCAGGAGCACGAGCGAGACGATGAAAGTCACAAAAGCTGCTTAGTAAATATTTCAAAACGCTCGGAGGCATCTTTCGGCACATTTCATGACGCATTAGATGGAGTAATTCTAACACGCGTAACCATAAATCGATAAAATTAGAACAGTGATGGACGAATTTTTTTTTTAAAGTGAACTAGATAAAGAGAATTTTTTACCCCCATCAAAATTATTTATTACAGCATAGAGCCTCAAATCCGGACGTCCAAAATATTGAATGGCTCAAAATCAGGATATTTTCTAAACAATCGGGGGTTTTATAATTAATTACATAATTTATATCTTATGATTTTAAATCGAATTTATTTTCATCTATGCATAATATTTACTAATTACATATATTCTGTGTGTTACAGTTTGCAATTTTTAAAACATTATTGATAGCTTTTGAAGGCGAAGCTTTTCATACTTTGTTCGTTTAAAATGTCAAGTTCCCGTATCCTAAATCAGTTGTAAAAATAGAAGAAAAAATCGAAGAATCTATTCCAAACAGACGTTCAAGAGTGTGTCTTATATCAGCCAGTTGATTAAGAAGCTAGTACACAACACCGAAGCCAAAATGATGATTTCACGTCTTCATTTTCTTTCTTAGGTGGGGTAGTTGTTTTGGAGCTCTACGGTGAACTGTTTTACTACAGGAGAGCTAATGAGACCGGGACCTACTGCTTAAAGCCAATTTCGGAAAATCTATGACAAAATATAGACGTGGGCTGTCTGAACATTATTGATAAGAAGAGTATTTTGGAAGGTAACGAAAAATATATTTATAACGCACAGTAGGGGGACAACGTCTCTCGCGTCCACGGGCACGAGCTTAAGACGCACGTGTCTTCTGGGTAGTGCTAAATGAGAGACAACCTCAGGGGTATACCTCCTTTAGGTATATACGTGCCCGGGTTTTACCTGAGTGATCTGGGTCTTCGTTATTCCTGGTAGACTTCAGTTTGCCTTTGTAGTGTTTGCTCATCACCGGGTTTGACAACATTAAAATCGGACCATGATGGAACTCTCGTAGGTCAGCAGCAGCTCAATACCTGTTGTGGTTGCTGTCGTGACCCCTGGTCTTCAATTTGCATGGTGCTGTATGTCTTCGGATGGGTCAGAGTAAGAATTAACTTATAACGCACAGTGGACAACGTCTCTCGCGTCCGCGACCAAGAGCTCAAGCCGTATGTGTCCTCTGGGTAGTGCTAAATGAGAGATAACCTCAGGAGTATACCTCCTTTAGATATGTACGGGTTTCACGATCCCGGGGTTCACCTGAGTGATCTGGGTCTTTAGTTATTCCTGGTAGACGAGCTTACCTTTGCAGAGTTTGCTCATTACCGAGTTTGACAATAATAAAATCGGACCATGATGGAACTCTCGTAGGTCAGCAGCAGCTCAATAGCTGTTGTGAATATTGTTGTGGGTTCTGGTCTTCAGTGAGTGCTGTATGGACTTAGTTTCCGGGTCAGCATTGAAAGCGAATTGACTTGTAACGCACAGTGTTAAAGAGAGCATATACATTCTGTTAAAAAGCTGTGAAGTCGAGTAGACATTTCCGATACATTTGTATCGACGGCTGAGTCGTTAGGGAAAACGAATTATATGCAGATTACCATTATTTTGGATAGTAGCGAGGTACAAACCGCTTTGAAGTGTCATGCATCTTTCCTTATTATTATTAATGGTTAACTTGTTTGTTATTGTTGATACATTTGCATTTAATTATATTAGATACGACAGAAGCAGACCTAACATCATTGTTCCCGGGACTGAAGGTAACCGACAAGCAAACTGGGGAGAATAACAACAAGGGGATGATTACACCATTAACATGTCATGCAATTTGTACGAATCCTATATTGTCAAGAATATCCATGCCAGAAGTGAGATTAGAGCCCATCTGGTACCTAGGTGCAGCGCCCTACCCATTCGGTCATCGTTCAGCCTCTTTCTTGGGATTGCAGAGTTAGTATATTTCTGCTTAACCCCTTAACTGCCGCGGACGTATATATACGTCTTGCGCAGTAAATGCTTTAACTGTTTTGGGCTTATATATATATATATATATATATATATATATATATATATATATATATATGTCTTCCTGTAATACGTTTCTTAGTACTTTCGTGATTATCATTAAGTACACTCACTTATACAACATTTCACATATACAAGGTACATACATCCGCATTACAGGGCAATTAATGCTTCCAAGGGCAAAGCGTATGTATATACATCCGCGGCAGTTAAGGGGTTAATGGTGCCAACGAATTTCGGACTTATAATGCTCTCAATTTCGTGAAGTATGAGAGGGTGAGAAAAATATCTTAATATTACATTTTTAATGTAAGAAAATATTTGCAAAGAGTCCGAAATCCTGAAAAATTTAAAATTCAGTTCTGGATGATTTTGGATTTGAGACTTTCTATTGTATAAACTAAAATATAGAAGATCCTCAATCCATTGTTCAGTATTTTTCGATTTCCCGTATTGACCGTTCAATTCATTTGGTCCTGAATGTATTCCCATAGAACGACTGTTATTTATCACCGCATTCATTGTCCTCAGATTCTTTGTTTCCCCCATCTATCATCGAAAATTTTCAGTCCCGTCGCTTTGTCTTCCCGGATGCATCGTTTTGTAGAATTTGGAAGATCTGTGGAAATAAGTTTTTGTGTTATCAAGAATGTTTCATGGTCGTATGAAGTCCAAAAATGATTTCTAGTTCATTAAGAGTCTTTTTTGCATGCTGACCAATGAATTAAAAACCTGTTAGAATTTCTTAAAATCCTCATAGGTAGCATGCGTATGCAAACCTTGTTTTTGACGTGGATGAAACGTCATCAAAATGTTAGCATAAGTAAAGTGCATTTCACGATAAACGCAATAGGATAGGAAAAACAACAGATTTTTTACTATTTGATAAAGGGCTTACTGTTTGGGCCCGTTTAACAGTGACTACGATTATAAAGACAGCAGAATTCACTGGGTTCTCAAAAATTGTCCTTTTGAAAGTGTTTAACGGCTAGGTGAAGACCTTCTCCAAAAAAACATAACTGTGGTTTTACACAATTAACCATTAGCGAGGTCTGAGGCATC
Organism: Pardosa pseudoannulata; assembly: GCA_032207245.1. Lineage (NCBI taxonomy): Eukaryota > Metazoa > Arthropoda > Arachnida > Araneae > Lycosidae > Pardosa > Pardosa pseudoannulata. Next base: position 123,037,365 of record CM063498.1, read on the forward strand.
TGCGACGGATTGTACGGCAGAAAAGGGACTCTATTGTACTTCAGCTGGCAAAAATTTTCAACCAAGGTTCGTTGAAACCGATCTTGGTACAAGCCATACTTACAGAGTTGCAGATTATGGAATGGCGTAGTTGGATGCTTATGAAGAAACTTCTCATTTCCTCAAGAAATGTCAGAATTCTTTTGCAGAGTGCTAGAAAGTTGAAACTGGCAAAAGGGAACTAGAAAAATGTTAAGTGAACAAATGATTCACTCTATACTTTGTTTTGTGCTGATAGAAGATGTCGATTTGGAAGAAAACTCCAAGAATCCACGAAACAATATTTCCTTGTTCACACTGTGCAAGTGTCGGATGGTAACAGAAATATTTTTCTGGTTTGGAAATGTTATACGTTGAGAATAACCACATAACCATGCAGTACATGGGGATACTGACAGTTCAAGTTAATCTTGTAATATTACATTTTTACTATGCAAATAACGGATACTTCATAGACGTAATGCAACTATACATCTTACCAAAATAGTTCGAAATTGGTTCACTGAATATTAATCAGACTTCCAACAACTTCTCTGTCCCCCAGAGGTCGGTTTTTAATCCAATAGTGACATGTTGGAAAGGTGCATCCGACAGTATTCTCCTCTTCCATCCAATTTACAGGATCTTAAGATCAGTGTAACCAATGCATGGTATTCCCTGTACCTATGTGCGTTCTAAAAGCAAGGACAATCAATACACAAATGCATAAGGGATGTTATATTTGCAAAATGAGATCCATTAAAATATTAATACCATGTTTCTAATTCAGTTGTCAGTATATGTACTTATAGAAGCTGTGGGATATTTTCTAGATGGTTAAAAGAAAATTCTTTCAAATAGAAAATTCTTATTAAATACAAAATCATCGTACTGAATGCAACTAGTGGGATTAGTAAAGTTCAGACTGCATTTCTAAAAGTTCCTTCATCTTTTTAACCTAACAGTACGATTCCACTTTCTAGACTTAATAAGGCGATTTCACGCTGTAAAGCGATTAGATGCTGTAAATCACATGTACATTGTAATAGTACCTTTCAAAACTTAAAATCATGCTCATCGATGTCGTTGATAACTACCTCTTACCCCCTCTCAACCATAACCGTGGCTCCAAGGACACTTGCTCAAACCTAACAGAATAAGGCGATTTCACGCAGCAAGGCACATCTCAATTTATGACAATTCTGGATTTAGTTTCAAACGGAAAGGAAGTTTATTGTTTGTCTATTGGCTGTGGTAAACCTGAAAATGAATGGGAAGGGCATTATAGTAGTTCGTGACGTTGCGACAAATTGCCTTATATAAAATTGTAAGCAATGAATTCAAATTATTCTTACAAAATTTTATTATTTTTAATATTTAAATATAAAAAAGTAGATTTTAATAATTTTTGCATAATTATAAAAATGTATTCCTTTTTTATATGCAAAAACTTTAAACCATTTTCTTCAGCAAAAGTTCTCACAACTGTATTTTGAATATGCAAAATATGCTTTAAAAATGTTATCTGAACAAAATATGAAGACACTTATAAATGATCTCTTTTTTTAAAAAAAAATTGACACTGAAAATTTCTGAACTAGTGTTTAAAAATATATGACGTACTAGGTAGAACTTCTAAGTATGCAGCATCTTACCCCTGAGCCCATCACTAGATACGCACAAATCACCATCACAAGTATTTGGGATTAATCCTAGGCATTCTGTACCTGGAAAAAAAATTTGTGGATTTCCACTGTTCTGGCAGTTTACTATTCTAGCAAGAATCAAAGAGACATAATACCTGCAGTAAGTTAATCAAGGTAGATTAACCCTGCAAAAAGATAAAGTGAATAATAAATAACTTAGTTTCAACATGTGTAAAAATGTGTCTGCAACAGATGGTGACTTTAGATGAAAATTTAGAAGGCCGAAGTTTAAGTTGAATCAACAGACTCCTAGGGAAACCTATTTAACTAATTCAAACGGACAAGTTGATAAGTAGCTCAAAAAGAGTCAGTGTCCTGGGATCACGTAAGGCTAAAACGTCGGGACCTGTGCCTACCTGCTACTTAAAGAAGTTCCCATAGAAAATAATATAGAGTCATTGGACACATTTGGAGAAGAATCCAGAACGCTCATAGTAAGCAAATAAAAAAAGGGTAACATCCCAAAAATATTACTGTTGTCAAATTAAAATAGATCTAATAAACGTCTGAACGACAACTAAAAAAAGAAGAGAAAAATAAATTTTAAAAATGGACTGTGGTGTTGGGAATCTTCTAAGAGAAAGGAATGCGCTGGTTGGAGAACAGGATTCCAGAGAAGTCCCTCGCCTAACGCCTCAGCTGTTCCAGAGAAATCCAGCGTCTGACTCTCGGCTTGTCGTTCTTGGACGTGCACTCAGTTGTTCCAGATCTGAAACCTGGCTTTGTATATTTGAAAGTGTGTCCCAGTTGTTCTGCATGTTGTATCCGGAGTGTATGTTTGCACGTGCACCCAAATTCTCGTAAATTTCTCTTGACGCCTCATACATCGGGGCCGTGACTAAACTTTGCATGTGCCTGAAATATTATTCAAGTAAATCCTTAATTTACATTCTTCTTCGACAAAAGTCATCACCACATTTATTACAGAAAGGAATTCAATCATTTTTTGTAATATTTGTCACATACATAACTATATTAAAAATATTGCAGCCAATGTATTATAAATGTAAACATTGAAAGTAAATATATTTATTAAAATTATTGTGTTTTAATACAAAATATTAATCATCCTTTATGGCCAGTTAAGGCAACCTAGGTTAGAGCTATAGGTATCCCCGTGCTACTATTAGATACTGTAAATCACATGTACATTGTAATAATACCTTTCAAAACTTAAAATCATGCTCATCGATATCGTTGCTAACCACCTCTTACCCCCTCTCAACCATAACCGTGGCCATAGACACAATTACATGCTCCAAGGAGGCTTGCTCAAACCTAACAGAATAAGGCGATTTTACACAGCAGGGCACATCTCAACTTATGACAATTCTGGATTTAGTTTCAAACGGAAAGGCAGTTTATTGTTTGTCTATTGGCTGTTGTAAACATGAAAATGAATGGGAAGGGTATTATAGTAATTCGTGACGTTGCAACAAATTGCTCTATTGCATTTAACAATGCTGTATAACATGTGGTTTTATAGAGGAGATCTAGCCGAGATGCAGTCAAAAACTTATAGCTGTAATTTTGATGTTTCAATTTAGAAAGACTTTTTTTTCCTATTTCAATCAAAAACTATTTTATTTTTCGAATATTGATAAAATACTTTATATGTTTATTTGAAAGGCAGGCTGTCAGTACATGCAAGTTCATGCAGTTCACGGCTGAGCACAGTCAAAACAGCAGGCCTTATCAAATGGTTAAAAAAGTCAAATTTATTTTTTATTTTAAGTATGGAGGTAGTTAAGTTCATATGTACATTAAAATAGTTTGTCTCACCTGTCTGAACAGGAAAATCCTTGTCTTGTTTGAACCTGTCTAAACAGGGAAATAGACACCGTCCATAAATTGTTTATTCCTGATTTTGTATCTACTGTTAACTGTTTCAACCATATTAATATGTGTTGTTGTTGTTGTTATTGTTGTTCTACGAAGGTAGCAAAAAATAAGGTCTCCCACTTCAGAAGGTTCTAGAATAGATTCATTCCATTTGTTCAAATGAGATAAATAATTTTTCAAGTGTTAATCCTTAGCAATTTTTCTTCAATAGCTACTGCAAAATACTTGTTAGCATTTACACGATGGCGCCTATTAGGTTTGGCGTTGCCCTGATGAAATGAAATTATTAAGAACTAAGATGGGCCACTCACAAAAAGGGGAGGAGGACAGGGGTTATCCGTAAAGTAATTCTTTATTTGGGTTGGTATTTCGAGCTTTCTCTCAGAAAATTTAAATTCAATTCCCGAAGATGGCTTGGATGTATTTATTACTTCATGAGGTGTAATGTTGACTGCCTATGCCGACATCGAGCACTCATAATAAAATGTTCAATAAAGACGTGGTGTTGAAAAATAAAATGACGACAGGGTAAAAAGTGCCACCTACGTTGAAAAAAAAAATGTCCTGAGATGGTTGGTTCATAGAACTTCTTGTGATCACTTGTTCAATATCTGTAGTAGATGTAAGGAATGCGTAAAAATCCATTTCATGTTTAGGTAAAATGCTAATTTCTTTTTATGTATTATTTATTGTAAATGCACCAGTCTTCTTTTTATGTTAGCAGAAAGATAATATTGTTTTTATACGTAAATAAGTTTGAAATTTATCAAAATGCCCAGTTTGTGCAATTCGCTTCTAGAAAGTATACTTCTCTATCCGATCTTTCCATGACACTTGATATTGGAAATAAGAAAACAATGTGAAATAACGCAAATGATTTATGATTTGCTGTAGCTATTATTTCATAATAAACGCAACACATAATCAATCTTGTAAACAGTATTATCGCAAAAAAGTTGCGAAACTATAACTACGATATATTCTTTTACGTCATATCTGAGAACCAATCATATCCGACTGTCTGAATGACGTAACTGTAGTGTACAGAAAAAGGATGAACCGCCTGTAAGCGCGATTAGTTTGTCTTCTCGTTTCAGCGAGTGTGTGCTTGCCTCTATATTTGTCTATTATTAAAAAGGGATTTTCTGTTTAGTATATTTTTTTTCTTGTTATAGGAAAAATCGTTTTTATAGGTTGAAATATTTTCTTATAAATAAAGTTGAATTTCAAGAAATCATTTAAACGAATTTATTACAGGTTTGTAATTTTCAGCTATGATTATTTAAGAGTTTTTTGTATTGAGAAGCATTAGTGCATAAAAATATTTATATTTATTGTGATATAAAAATTATTTAAACATTAATAAATTAAAATATATTAAACGTGCTTCAGTTTCACACCGATTTTACTAATTTTGTATGACAATATTCTATTGTAATAATTATTGACCATAAAGAGCTACTGTTTTGCTTATTTTTTGTACTATAAAAATTTGTAAATCTCTCTATCTGTGAATAATTGGATTCCTCCTGTTTTACTTTATTTTTTTATTTTTTGATTTATGATTATGAAAAGACTTCCTTTCTGTAATGAACTTTTATACCGATACTTGTGTGAAGAGTAAAATATATTTAAAAAAATACATTATTGAAAAGAGATGAATGACACATTACGAATTTTCAAATTTTCCTAAAACTTACATAATTTCTTTACTGTTGAGTTTTAAAAAAGTTTTTTTTTTTTTTCCAAACCTGTCAAAAATCTATCCTTAGAAATATTCAACTTCTCTCTGAAATTGTAGATTATTGTGTGATAATTTATATGTTGTTATTTTATTGCCTTTCGTGATTTTTTTTAAAGATTTTAGATTTTATTTAATCGCTGTATTTAATTTCTTTAAAGTTTTAGTTCTCTTTAAAACAAAAAACTAAATCTGCTAAATCTATTGTCAGTTTGTTTACATAATTTTCTTTTTTCAGTTTAGTGTGTTGTCTCATATACATTCTAAAGACATGAAGAAAAGTCCAGAGAGTAGTCCAGGTTGGATACTTTTGCCTGAACAAATGGATGTTTTAAGCAAAAAGCCATATGCATATAATGCTACTGCTGGTTCCTTACTAGAAATGCTCTTCCTTCAAAAGTGAGTTATAGGACGGTAAAAATTTTAATATAGTTTTGTATTAGAATAATATCTTCTGATTTTAAAAAACTGTAACATTTATTTAAACTGTATAAAATTAATTTGATCTTATATTTTTATGTATTTTTATTGTTGCATATTTTGCTATTTTTGTTTTTTATATTATAAACAGTATAAAATTCATTTCATCCTATATTTCTATATCTTTCCATTGTACATTTTTCTATTCCTTTATGCTGTAAACTTTTTGTGTAATTATAAGAATTTTAAATAAATTTTAAAATTTTTCTAGGCTTTTTCAAACTTTAGAAAATAGAATTTACCTCCTTGAAAAGATTTTTGTATGATGTCTTTATATTTACTATTAAACAAGACTCTAGTCAGGAAGCTCAACGAGCTTGAATTTCTATTTCTCCCCCACCCCTCCAAAAATAAATCTGAAGTTTACTGTATTGCATTTTAATATTGAAATAAAAGTACATAAATCCATAATAAAAATTTAATTTTTAAATAAAGAATTCGATGTCTTATTTTTTATCTACTTATTAATTTAAATATTTTTTTTATGATTTGTTTTATACATTTACTGAAACATATTAACCATTGTTGTGTACTCCCTACTCCCTCCAAAAATAAATCTGTAGTTTACGGTATCACATTTTAGCATTGAAATAAAAGTACATAAATCTTTAATCAAGTTTAATTTTTAAATTAAGAATTCAATATCTTATTTTTTATCTATATATTAATTTAAATATTATTTTCTATGATTTGTTTTATACATTTACTGAAACATATTAACCATTGTTGTGTACTCCCTACTCCCTCCAAAAATAAATCTGTAGTTTACAGTATCACATTTTAGCATTGAAATAAAAGTACATAAATCTTTAATCAAGTTTAATTTTTAAATTAAGAATTCAATATCTTATTTTTTATCTATATATTAATTTAAATATTATTTTCTATGATTTGTTTTATACATTTACTGAAACATATTAACCATTGTTGTGTACTCCCTACTCCCTCCAAAAATAAATCTGTAGTTTACAGTATCACATTTTAGCATTGAAATAAAAGTACATAAATCTTTAATCAAGTTTAATTTTTAAATTAAGAATTCAATATCTTATTTTTTATCTATATATTAATTTAAATATTATTTTCTATGATTTGTTTTATACATTTACTGAAACATATTAACCATTGTTGTGTACTCCCTACTCCCTCCAAAAATAAATCTGTAGTTTACAGTATCACATTTTAGCATTGAAATAAAAGTACATAAATCTTTAATCAAGTTTAATTTTTAAATTAAGAATTCAATATCTTATTTTTTATCTATATATTAATTTAAATATTTTTTTCTATGATTTGTTTTATACATTTACTGAAACATATTAACCATTGTTGTGTACTCCCTACTCCCTCCAAAAATAAATCTGTAGTTTACAGTATCACATTTTAGCATTGAAATAAAAGTACATAAATCTTTAATCAAGTTTAATTTTTAAATTAAGAATTCAATATCTTATTTTTTATCTATATATTAATTTAAATATTAATTTTCTATGATTTGTTTTATACATTTACTGAAACATATTAACCATTGTTGTGTACTCCCTACTCCCTCCAAAAATAAATCTGTAGTTTACAGTATCACATTTTAGCATTGAAATAAAAGTACATAAATCTTTAATCAAGTTTAATTTTTAAATTAAGAATTCGATATCTTATTTTTTATCTATATATTAATTTAAATATTATTTTCTATGATTTGTTTTATACATTTACTGAAACATATTAACCATTGTTGTGTACTTCCTACTCCCTCCAAAAATAAATCTGTAGTTTACGGTATCACATTTTAGCATTGAAATAAAAGTACATAAATCTTTAATCAAGTTTAATTTTTAAATAAAGTATTCAATATCTTATTTTTTATCTACTTATTAATTTAAATATTTTTGCTACGATTTGTTTTATACATTTACTGAAACATGTTAACCATTGTTGTGTACTCCCGTCCCCACTCCCTCCAAAAATAAATCTGCAGTTTACTGTCTTGTATTTTAACATTGAAAAAAAATACATAAATCCTTAATCAAAAATTAATTTTTAAATTAAGAATTCAATATCTTATTTTCTATCTACTTATGAATTTAAATATTTTTGCTACGATTTGTTTTATACATTTCCTGAAACATATTAACCATTGTTGTGTAGTAACTTTTAGGCACACATATATTACTAAATTTTATTGGGGGTAATTTTAAAATTAATTTTTAAATTAAGAATTCAATATCTTATTTTCTATCTACTTATGAATTTAAATATTTTTGCTACGATTTGTTTTATACATTTCCTGAAACATATTAACCATTGTTGTGTAGTAACTTTTAGGCACACATATATTACTAAATTTTATTGGGGGTAATTTTAAAATTAATTTTTAAATTAAGAATTCAATATCTTATTTTCTATCTACTTATGAATTTAAATATTTTTGCTACGATTTGTTTTATACATTTCCTGAAACATATTAACCATTGTTGTGTAGTAACTTTTAGGCATACATATATTACTAAATTTTATTGGGGGTAATTTTAAAATTAATTTTTAAATTAAAAATTCAATATCTTATTTTCTATCTACTTATGAATTTAAATATTTTTGCTACGATTTGTTTTATACATTTCCTGAAACATATTAACCATTGTTGTGTAGTAACTTTTAGGCATACATATATTACTAAATTTTATTGGGAGTAATTTTAAAATTATTTTTTAAATTAAAAATTCAATATCTTATTTTCTATCTACTTATGAATTTAAATATTTTTGCTACGATTTGTTTTATACATTTACTGAAGCATATTAACCATTGTTGTGTAGTAACTTTTAGGTATATATATATATATATATATATATATATATATATATATATATATATATATATATTACCAAATTTTATTTGGGGGGGAGGTAATTAAAAGAAAGGGAAATATCAAGAGAAGGGGGCTCAGTCCAGTTTCTTTGGCCAAATCAAATCAATATTTTTGCACCTTTATAACAGATGTTAAGATTTAGATAAATACTTTCTTTTAAGGTCTTTGTAGTTATTGAAGACAGAGTAAATTTACTTTTTATTATAAAAGCTATAACTAGTATATATTTTTATGCTATTATTCAATATGTGCATATGCTTTTTTTTTTTTTCCAACAGATAGTAGGTAAACATTAACAACTATTGTAAATGACAAAATTAGAGATGAAATTTAATATGTACCATTTCTAAATATCTGTTATTCTGGTAGTTGCAGCCTGAGATTAGTCATCATACTCCATACAAATTAGTAGTAACCTGTTTGGTTTAAGAATCTGAAATATTGTTAGTATAGTATAAATATATTTTTTTATAAATATTGTTAGAAATGTTGTTTTTTACAAATATTGTTAGTTAGTAGTGTTTATATAAATCAATATTATAAAAGCTTTAAGAGAAAAATAAAAGTATTATAAATATATTTTTTAGAAAATTAATTTTTTTATAAATGTTTTAAAATTATTGTAGAGTTGATTGCATTATTAAAAGCATTTATTAAAAAATAAATGCTTTAAAAAGCTTTCTAGATAGCTAAAATAGAATAGATAGGGATAATCAGTCACTTTTTCAATAAAATTGACCCCAAATTATTAGCTTATGATTAAAATATTTATTAGTATTATAAAATATGTACATGTTTTATGATATCAGTAACAAATAAGCATCTTTTTTTTTATTCTGAGCTGATTTTATTTCTTATAGGTTTTGGATGTGGCTGGCTAAATTTGTTCCTTCTAGAATAACACCATGTGTTTTAACTTGCCTTGGATTAGCTATCAATCTTGGCTGCTGTTTAACATTACTATACTTTAGTCCTGATGCTAGAACAGAAGTAAGTACTGTAGTGAACATTTATAAATTAATATTTCTGCAAAGGATTTCAAAGGCACTAAAATAAATAGGAGATATTTGTAAAATTTCATTTCCCTCTATTTTGGGGGGAAAAAATTGAATATGCTATTTTAGGTAGAAACCTATATTTATTACTTTATAGTGCTTATTTTAACCTTATTGGTTTTCATATTAGAATTTGTCATTCTACATTTTCAAGATAAGAATTTCAGTAGCAAAATTATCTCAGTAGATTTAAATCTTTTTTCTAATTTGTTATTAATAAACCTTTAGCAAAGCAGAGAAAAAAATTTCCATTGTGAGAGTTTGATATATTGTTTAATTATTTTATGTATGTCTTTCATCTATAATTTAAAACTATAAGTATAGGTTATTACATATTTATATTGATGAATAAGAATTTAAGACCTTCATCGTATTGAACAGATATATAAAGTACCTTTTAGTTATATTTTTATTATAAAAGTCTCAATTTTAAAGAAGAAATATATCTTCTAGCTTAGCAATAGAAGCATACATACACAACAGTTTACCTAAGATGTAGCAAACAAAAAATGCAGTATAAATTATTCAAAACTACCTTTTCTATTATGCAAACTATTGATTTATTTTGTACTTTACAGGCTCCATCTTGGGCATATGTCCTTTGTGCTGTAGGTGTTTTTCTCTATCAAACGCTGGATGCCCTAGATGGAAAACAAGCTATAAAAGTGCAGGATACACAAATTGAAGAAGTATATGATCATGGTTGTGATGCAGTATCCACTGGTATGTTATATATATTGAAATAAAATTTACTTGGAAATGAAATATATTGAAGAATAACATATTTTGTGTCTAAGACAATATGTGATAATACATATATATATATATATATATATATATATATATATATATATATATATATATATATATATATATATCAGTTAGAAGATAGAAATAACATAAGTCATCCTATTATAATGAGATAGAAAATTGATATAAATATACTCTCTTCTGTCAAGTTGATTAGTAGGGAGTGTTACTGCTAACATTTTATTATGCAAATTCAAGATCTACTGCTAAAAGCTATTTCTAAAAGTTGCATGCAACCTTACCAGCAGTGGGATGTAATAAAGTGAAATTCAGTTTATCTTAAATTTTAAAAAAGGATTAATAACATGGCCACTATATAGTGTGATTTGATATTGTAAAATTTATATAAAATATCTGAAATGGTCAAAGCAAGAATATGTCAAAAGAAGGCTCTAAATTAGTTTCAAAAATTAAATTTTCACAATCTTATTTTGATTGAAATTAACACTTGTAACTCTTTAAAAAAATTCGTAATGGTCTTTTGCTGTACGTACTGTTTGTTTCTATATATGTTAGCAAAAATTTCGTAATATCTTGTATGTCAGCAATATATTAAATTTTATATCTGTTATGCCAGTCTTTCATTTCTTCAGCGGGCAGATAAGCTAAAGACCGAGTATGTTTGAGAACTAAAGACGGGCCAAAGCTAGCTCTAGCAGTTTTGCCTTCCAACTCCACTCCCAGTTAAAACTACTATTAAAAGAGACAGATTGTGGATAGATACAAACTGATGAAATTTGACTGGTTCTTTCAAACTAGAAAACAGTATAGCAAAAACACAAGTATTTATTAAAAATCATATGATAATATAAAAAAGACAGTAGCACAATCCTTTTTTTTATTATTTTTTTTTTTTTTATAAATAAAAGATATACTTGAATGTTACAAATTTGACTTGCACTGGTTGGTATTTCAGTTGACACAAATAAAAAATGTATATACAGTAGAACCTCCATAAGTTGACCACCTAAGGGACTGTAACTAAGTGGTCAACATACGGAGGTGGTCAACTTAGGGAATTTTTTAAAAATATTTACTATAGTACAATATTATGCGCTTTACATCATCTTCCTTCAGAGTGAGCCGTTTCTCGTACCTTAGAGTCCTTGCTGTCCTTAGTCCCAGAGAGTATCTCACTGAAGATTGCATCTGGGTCTGGTTCAACACATGTTACTAACTCATCGTCCATGGTAACATAATCTTCAAAATTAACTCCATCAAAAACTGGCAATTGTGATAGAGGAAGCTCATCCTCTTGCACCGATGTTGTAGCTGTAATAAATCCAGCTTTCTTGTAGCAGTTCTTAATTGTGGCTTGCGTAACTTTATTCCAAGCAGAATTAATCCAATGAACAGCATTCAAAGCATTTACTGACGCAGCTGTTGATGATGCCAATGCAGAAGGACCACAGGTTTGTGCTTTCATGATCACCCATTCCAGAAGTTGAGCTCTGTAGTGCACTTTGAAGAACTGAATAATGCCTTGATCTAAAGGTTGGGTTTTCAAAGTTATGTTTGGAGGCAAAAATTTTAGCTTCACATTTGTGAGATTATTCACTTTTGGGTGGATGGGGCAGTTATCCGCGGTAAGTAGAATAAACCACTTCTTTTCCCCCATTTCTGCGTCAATTCCTCTAACCCACTCTTCAAATAAAGCACTGGTCATGGAAGCGGATTATTCGCTCTCCAAAAAACAGGAAGGTCATCAGGTTTTACATTTTTAAATGCATATGGTTTTGTGGTTTTGTCGATCACCATAGGCTTCAATTTTTCTCCAGTCATACTAGCACATAGAAGAACAGTAAAACGCTGTTTTAAAAGTTTTCCTCTTTTGCAAGAGTCACCCTTCATTACTAGACTTTTATCAGGCATTGCTTTAAAGAAGAGACTGCATTCATCAGCATTAAAGATCTCCTCATCTTTAAAACCTTTAGCAAACTCTGGGAATTTTTCAATAAACTTCTCCACCACTTCATCTGAAACCTCATTTGATTCCCCACACAAAACGTTTTGAGAAATCTCGTATCGTAGTTTGAATTTTTCAAGCCAACCTGCTGACGCTTGGAAGTCCTCAATTTCGAATTCTTTTGCAAATTTTTTTGCTACTTCCTGAAGCATAGATCCCGATATTCTTGCATTAATTGATCTCATCTCTGTAAACCAACGAAATGTGGCTTCATTCACAGCGTCGAGACACGTTTTTTTCCTTTTTCTTTGAAGTTCATCGTTTTCGGAAGAATATCTTTCCAGATATTCTTCCTTGCATTTTAAAAAGTTGCTCACAGTTGTCTTACTCACATCAAATTTTTCTTCTATCTTTCTTTGGCTGCTGCTTTCCAAAAAATTAAGGAGATCCACTTTCTCCTTTAAGTTCTTTAGAGCTTTTCTTTGCCCCATTTTTAATAAAAATTTGCAAATAAGTGACTGGAACTGCCACGACGCAATGTCCAGAAAAAAAGAACAGAACTTGTTTCACATGTGAGCAGCACTACACATTGTTTTCCAATTCTCCGTAGTTTGTTCAATGTTACACCGCTACACACATATCCCACTCTCCTGACCTTTTTCGACAGATTTCAGCAATTACAGCCAATCCAAGAACTGAAAGCATGCAAAGGGCTAGAATATCATTTCTCCTTAACAAAAGGCTGTATAATCTCTAGTATTTCCCTCCCATAATATCATACTGGAAGTGAACAATGAATGGGGCACCAAAGAGGGGGGATGGCAAGTGTTGCTCAGATAATCCGATTGACTGATAAAGAAATTCTTGGAAACCAGGTGGAGAACAGCGGGAAGAAAAATCTAATTCAAGAAAACATCAGTGGTCAAGTTACAGAGAGTAAAACCTACTAAAAATTGGTCAACATACAACTTACAGAGGTGGTCAACATAGAGAGGTAAATCGCCATTGAAAATGCATTATGACCATTCAAACTAATAAATTTCGGTCAACATAGAGAGGTGGTCAACGTACAGAGGTGGTCAACTTTGGAGGTTTTACTGTATATATATATATATATAAAATAATTATTTTTCACACTTTCAAGCTTTAAATAATTATATTTTATTGAATACTTTTGTGTAATTTTTTTCCTAATAAAAAAAGTATTTCCTAAATTCAAGCCAAAATGTTCGTATTTAAATTTACTGTCTGGGACAAGGATCCAGTTCAATCAGCCCTAGAGTTTTCCTGCCAGATTCCTCTTAAGGTTGACCACCTAATCAGGACATAACACTTAGTGTCATAAACAAAAATTGGCACTATAAGCATGGATATAAAGTAGGGTTGTTGTACTGAATAGTTTATTTTAGTCTATATCTGTTACACATGATTGTGTTAAGTTAAATCATTAGCTGTTTGTTATATTCTGAAAAACCTTTCGTTTTGTTATTGATCTAGTTTAAAATATAAATGTAGCATTAAAATATAATTGTATATCTGTACATACTCTAGAAAATTCACAAAATTTATATAAAACTTTATTTTTATTTTGCAGTATTTGTTTCTCTTACTACTGCAGCAGCATGCCAACTAGGAAATTCTCCTCTTCTTATGTTTACATTTTTCATGGGTTCTATGATAGCTTTTTACACTACTCATTGGCAAGATCATGTAACACACATAATGGTTTTTGGAAAGTAAGTAATATGTTTTCCAGCTTGTAAGAACTATTATTCCATATATTTTTGTTTTATGAAACATCTGAATAATTTTATTAAACATGAGCAAACTGTATGAAACTAAAAAAAAAAAAAAATTAATGCAACTGCATAAAACTCACCAAATATATATTCAATTTATAGTGCTTTTTATTCCACTTAAATTTAATTTTAGAAAATCTTGTTATTTAATTCTTTATCCTTCCCTTTAATTCATTTAATATTTTAGCATAGATTTTTAACCTTTTTTTTCCACTTTAGTTAAATATATCCTTATACATTCATATATATTATTGTATGTATATATTGCACATGTTGTATCAATACAGAAATATTTCTAATTTTTTTTCCTTTTAAAAATCAGTGTCTGAAATTTCTGTAAAAAATTCAAATAAATTTTCTTAAACCAGAGTTCAGTAAAGCCCTTAGCTTAACGTTCATGATGCTAATTGTAAAATATTTTCCACTGTACAAAATCTTTTTTTCATTTATTTATTCATTTATTTTTAAAAAGTAGTGAGAGTTTTAAAGGATTCTTTATATACCATTCTATGGTTTAATTGCCAAAACTCTTCTTAAGGTGCAGGCTTGTACCCTGCTGGAGAATAAATTCTTTGTTGGTTGAAAGTCTTTAAAGACACTTCATGCATCTTCATATTTTAGTTTTTCGAGGGTATTTGCTTAGGCCTAAAACAGTAGAGGTATTTATTCTATATTTTAATACAGTTTTATGAATATATTTTAATGTGATGCACCATATATAGTAAATACTCTTGTGAAATTTTATTTTTTATTGATTTTGATATGACTTTTGATATATACTATTTTAACATATGTTAACATAGCATATGTTAATACCTTCATTTTAAAATGTACTCCTTGTTAATACCTTCATATTTAAGACAAAGCTTTGTAATTAAATATTAAATTCTAATAAAATCTTGATGTTTAGATGAACCAGTCAAATAAATCATCAGGCATTGAATATTTTTAATACAGTTCTTATAAACATAACTTTAAAAATTATGAGTGTTTATTATTTGAAGTAACTGTGATTTGCCCTCTTTTGCTGCTGTAAACTAACATATCTCCATTTATATGTTTGTGCTAATAATATGTTTTGACAAATGTGCTGCTTCATTTGCTTCAATACTATTTCATACTGTACTCTCAACAAGCATTTTATTTTAAGTTTTAATAACTTAAATGGCAAATTTTCCTTTTGGCTGTATACTTCACAACATTATAAAACTTAAAATATTATTGGCCACTTTCACCTTACTAGAATTAATACCTTGTTCAATATGTTCTCTAAGATTGACATCTAGAAAATGAAAACTGTAATGATGGGGTTCTCAAATTTATATTTTATTTTGGATGATCATTTTAAGAATGGTCGTCCACATTTTCTTTAATCTAGAGGTAATAGACAAATCTATAAGAAATAATTAATGTGGCTACTTTGAATACATATTTATTTAGGTAATATAATAAATATTGTATGTAGTTACGCTTCTTAAAATGTTTATGACTACTATAAATATATAAAAGCAGAAGAAATTATTTGTCATTATCAATTTTCCTTTTACCCTGTACCCAGGTGACACAAATATATCAGTCAATGTCGCATAAATGTTGGCCAGTAGTTTGAATATTGCTGCATGTCAGACATCAAATTTTGGACATTTGCTGCAATTGACCAACAAAATGTAAAGGTAAAATTGAAATTGTTTAAAAGAAAGCATTTTAAAAAGTTATTTGTATTACTTATAAGAGAAATATTTTTCTGCAGAAAGTAATTTAATAAATATGCCAGTTTTACAAAACTCACTTTTTTTGTAATGTTTCTTCAAAGTTTTTAACAATGTCATAAAAATTATATTAACAATATTCATCAATATTCGTTAAATAAATTACGTTTGACGAAATACACACAATATTATATTAGCTGAATGTGAACAAAAGGGAACCGATTCTGCACTTTCTCCACTCCATACTAGGCAACACAGTTATTACTACAGCTTGTAATTATTGTGATTTTTCAGAAAGACAAACAAAGTAGAATTTGAGTGCCATAGATTTTTGTTCAGAGGGAAAATACCAGGTAATACAAATTCTAAGCATAAAGTTTCTTTCTAAACAAATAGAAAAAGCCTTGCTTCAAAAGTGGAATGAATTAGTTCACATGGTAAAATTACAACAGGGGAAATATTGACCAGCATTACTCTATATCAAATAATGATATTCAGGAATATCATTTAGGCAGAATCCATTTGATGTAGACCAATATTATAATTTTGATATTGGCCAATATTTTTGTGATACCTTAGTACTTACATGGGAAGTTGGGAGGGAAAAACTGAGTGTTTAGTATTCAAAACAAACAGTTAAATGATTTTGTATGTTCAAGGAAAATGTTCTTTTTACTTGGTTTTTCTGTTAGTGGTTCATGTCAGTAAAAAACAATAGCTCCTTAAAGCTTTTTAGATCCAGTGCAAGCAAGTGTTTTCATTAATTCAATAGAGGTAATAAGTAGATACCTTCACTCCGTTTAATGTACATGTAGTATTTCAGTACTTCTTTTAAACTTGTTAGTAACTTATGTTGCATGTGCATATATTTTTGAAATTTTTTAGTAATTTTTTTTCTTACAGTATCAAGTATTAAAAGTACTTTTATTAATTTAACACCAAAAATTATACCAACTTATACTATTCTAACTCAGAATCTTGTAGATATAGGGGAAAGAAGAATCTTCATCTGATTTATGTTTTATCTCTGTGATTTCAATTGTCTGTTTTTGTCATTCTGCTCTTTGTTCTCTAACCTTGTCTATGTTAATAACTTTTTGTCAAAACAATCATTATTACACAAATGTCTCAAAACCAAACTAATAATATTAAAAAATAATAATTTTAAGAAAAATTTAAATATAAAATAGACAGTTTTTCCCTTAAAAGCTCACAGCTAGTAATTTTGAGGGTGAATAACTAGAATTCTATGTGCTGCTGTGTCAAATTTGCCCCTTTTGCATATACCTTTGTCATTGTATGTCTTCTTACAGGAGATGGGCTGCTATGTCAAGAGCTTAGTTGTGATGTTGCCCAGCATTAGAGGATTTTCAAATACAGTGATTTTGTTTACCTCTTTCTCACTTGTTTTTACTCTAAGTTCTTAAACAGGTGTTGTACATACTTTAATAGTATTTTGGGAATCTTTAAATATAAACTATTTTAAGGCACAATATCCCTTATATTTACTGCAGAATTTATTACAGTTTAAACCCTACAAAAAGTTAAACCTATGTAACTCATTTTATGTATAACAGAATACATATATATATAAGTGTATATACACATAAATACTTTAGTATTCTTATAAGAGTGTATAGCCTTCCTTAATCTGTATTATTGTTGGCATCTTGAATATTTATTGCCTAAATTATCTGACATATAAATTTAACCTTAATCGAATGAGGATTTGTACAATGCATAACAAAAAACAATCTTTACACATTCTGGAAAAATTCAAAAAATTTATGTATTAAATAAATTCATAATACATTTATTTTTTAGGTATTTTCTATTGTTCAAATATATAAAAATTATTTTTAAGAAAAGAAATTATTTTTTATTGGTAATCTATTAATTTCTAGATAATAGAAATAAAATATTAAGCATAGAACTGTGCACTTTTATATTTTCTTGACACAAGCTATCATTTTGATTCTTTTTTAATATTTATCGTATATTTTTTGTCATATTAGTGCTTCAAACTCTCTTGTTTGGGTATTTTACATTTGATAAAAAGAACCAAATTTCCGAGAATACGTGGAGGGATTAATAACTTCTCTAAACATATATAAAAAAATATGATTAATTGACAAAAGTTTGTTTTCAAAGCTTTCCCTATATCCCTAGCCAGTTTCCTGACCTCATATTAAGTTTAATGAATCTTCAAATATTAGCAAAAATAAAAGTGTTCTGAATATATGTACCAATGGGACTGATTATGGTATATAACATAAAATATGTAAAATAATACTGAAAGAAAAAATTTATAAGATTATCAATATTAAAATTGATTCATCCCAAATTGATCTTCAGTATCATTCCAGCAGATAATATATCATGCATACTATTTTCAAAAATTTGCACTGTGATATCACTATTAAAATAATAGACAAACTGTATGGTACAAATACTGTGATTTTTGACATAAAGACTACTGAATCGATTTTTTGTCCATATTTGATTTTTGTTCAAACTTGCTTTCAATGGTACTCATATTACATAGGGGATTTACAGTTAAAAGTAATTACTGTAATAAAATTGTAAAGAATATAAATTTTAAGGGTCTTTTTTTGTACTTGTTATGATAATATGAAATGTATTACTCCTTGTTGTAGAATATGTTTTGTATACATGTCATACTTCATATTATGTCATATGATTTTTTAGACCAGGGATTCCCTTTTTTACTTTTTCCTTGATCCCTGTTAAAAGCCTAGCTATGTTAATTACTCCCTTACATTTTCCTCATAAATATATATCTTGTATTTTAATCATAATGCAGACTATTACACATAATTTACGTAAAGATGACAAAGAAACTAAAAAGATGAAAAAAAGTTACACAAAATTGGATTAGATTTGTTAGATTTCTTTTGTTATTTTTTGCACTGTTATCATTTTTAATTTTACAGGTATAGAGAAAATTCTAAAAACACAAATTGTAAAGTTTAATTTTAATTAATGCAATGGCTGTTTTGATGTTTTGATACAACATTTTTATTTATATTTAACTTGCTATTTAACATAGTTCTTAAATTGCATAATTCAAAAATATACAAGTTTTAAAAAATTTTACATATCATATTGCCAAGTTTATTGTTTAAAATTTAAACAAAGTATATATGAAGCTTTATTTGCTTTATGTAACAAATATCACAAACAAGTTTAGGAATAAATTTGACTAATTTTTATCTTATGTATGGTTTGCTTTAAGACCATACGTGAGATAGAGTAGATAAGAGATAGAGTATGGGTAATCTTTACAGATTACCCATACTCTATCCCCATTTGATTTTACTAGTATGTTCACTGCAGTATTTTCTGCTGATCTTACTCTTATTCATCTTATAGTATAATGTTCAGTGACAATCGTCAGTGCATATGTGGCATAATGGGTTTTGATTTCAATTTTAGAATTAGTTGAGCTCACCAGGGGTGCAGAAAATGTTTCAGGGCCAAATATTTC
Organism: Pardosa pseudoannulata; assembly: GCA_032207245.1. NCBI lineage: Eukaryota > Metazoa > Arthropoda > Arachnida > Araneae > Lycosidae > Pardosa > Pardosa pseudoannulata. The sequence continues at coordinate 123,056,805 of CM063498.1, forward strand.
CCAATAACACAATTTGCTTTTTCCTAAATTTCCTTATAAATGTGTCCGTATTTGCAGTTTGAGCAACTACCACAGTACTTTATAGATGGCTGCAAGAGTTGATATTAGCTTAACAATATCTAGTAACTTTCATTCAGGGTATGAGGAGTTGTTTTCATCTTTCTCTAAGTTATGGAATATGTGGTAGAATGGGAGATAAGAAAGAAATTGCTGTTTTTCATGTGCAAGCTTTATTTTTTGCCGATTTCAGTAAAATATGAAGAAGTAATCATTTGAAAATGTGCTTCAATGTGAATTAAAAATGGTGAGGAACACAAATGGAATTGCTAGTCAAAATACTTGTTCATCACCAGTGATAAAGTTTTTAGAGTTTTTTATTTATTTATTTATTAAATAATCTTGTGAAAATTTTCTCACAGTTGCCTGAATTTTCTCTAAATTTTGTTCTCATATTCAGACACATTCTGTACCTCTGTTGCCCACATGGGTTTCTCAGGCATGTATTAAAAACATCTACAACCTTCAAAATGTTCTATAAGATGGAAACCCATTTGCTAATGAATACAATATAAACACACTTCTGTGGCACATGCATAACAACAGCTATATTTAAATGACAATACTGCTAGACAGTCATAGAAAAGAGTAACTTAAAACCCACAAATCACTGGACAACAAAAATGTCTTTGACTTCTAAGCATTTTTATAAAATCATCCATTTTACTGTAAAAATGTTAATTACTATTAATAAATATTAATTCATTATATGTATAATTGCTTATTTTTCTACCTAAGTATTTCATGTATCAAATTATGTGGTATTTATTAAAACTAATTAATATATTTGCATATTTTGGATTTTTTCATAAAAAGTACAGTGCTTAAAATTACAATATGTATGTTGGAGAAAAATAAATAAAATAATTCATAAATGATTTTTCTTCAGAAATTCAAACATAAGTTTAACAAAATAGTTTGTATATTTAGAAAATGGAAATTTACTTTTTTCAGAGTTCATCATTAGTTTCTTTGTTATTAAAATTACATATTGTGTCTATTTTAAGCACTGTTGTTATAGGTGTAATTGTCTTTAACTAAATGGTATTTTTTTTCTATTTAATTTCAGAGTTGATGTATCTGAAGCCCAATTTTCTGTGATATGCATACATTTATTAACAGCTATGTATGGTCCATCAATATGGAGGATTGAAGTAATTATCGTTTATTATTTCTATCTTTCTAACTGCATTAATAGTTATAGCATTGCACCACACATCAGGGATGATTGTGGCCCAGGGGGTACCACAATATTCTAGATATGGAAATAATATCTTCCAGGTTGAAAATTTCCACCATGGAAGGTGAATTCAAAGAAGGAAAAATATTAAAAAGGCTTCTTGGGTCAAACTTCCATTATTGTTTTGTGTTTCAGCTGCAGAATGAGTATTCTACTACATTAAGTATTTTTCTGTCATTGTGGGATAGAAGAGAAAAAGTGATTTGCTGAACTATAAGCTTTGATCTTGATTGATTTGTGTAAGCTTAGTGTTGCTAAGATGCATTGTGACTTTTGTGGGGAAGGGGGTAATATTATACTTCTGTGTCTGGTAATAATTTAATCCAGTGCTTATTGTACCAGAAGACAGATTTATCATACATAAAATACGTTTTATGTTCAAAATTTAAAAATCCAATTCTAAGATGGCTAATTTGTTTAACATCAAAGAGTGAAATTTTTCAAAAGAAGTTTGGTGAGTTTTTCATTTTAATTATTAAAAATAAAGCAGTCATTGCTTTTATTGATTAAAAAATTTAAATCACTGCTTGAAATTTATTAATAATACTTTAAATCTAATATTAGTAACATGCAATTATATATGTAATAAACTTTTCTTAATTCTAGGGTTTTGATTACAAACAATATAAATTTCAGGGGGTTTTGCACAGAGGCATAATCACCTATGATAAATATATCTTCTATATTTATGAGAGATTTAATGTATACACACTATGAACATTAATTGCTGTGGCTTTAATTATATTATTATTACATTATTTTACATTTTCACTTAATACACATTGGAAGACAAGGAGCTCATTCCTCTGTTCAGTTCTCATGAGTGAAGGAATTAAATCAATTTCAGGTTCAATTCTCCTTCAAGAACTGGTCACTACAACCAAAGGTCTACTGTACACAACCCCAAGATTATCTAAGAAAAAAGGCCTGGGGCTGAAGCAAACCTTAGCAGACTGCTGACACAAAGATCCTGCAACACCCAGGGCTCAATAAAAGGGCACCCAAGGTGCTATGAAAGTTCCTAATGATGCACATTATGGCAGTTACATTTAAGCTCTTAAGCTTGTCTTGTTTAGTCTCCATGCAATCACAGTTCCACTTGGAAAAGACCTTGATCAGGAAGTCAGGGAGTGGGGGGAATGAAAATGAAAAAAAGTCATGAGAACAGTCTCAGAGCTGGCATCTTGCATGTCAGCTGTTAGCTTACTGGATCTCTTCTTAATCCTGAATGACAGAAGCATCTGAATAATTTATTAAAAGACTTCAATACTTTCTATTTTACACTTTCAATTTCTCAATTTTCTTCTTAACTCAGTTCAATTTCAGAAGACTGAAATTCATAAATTAAGAAGCAAAGCCATCTTCTTCCCCTGGATCTGCTCCTTTATTGAAAGGGAGAGATGAACTCACAAATTCTTGACTTGATAAAGACTATCATTTTACCCATTCGTTTGTCAGCTGCTGCACATAGCTATTCAAAAATAACCTTAAAATTTATTAAATATTGTGAAAAATTAAGAAATGTAAATTATACAAAATATAATGATTCAAAAACTACACCAGGAATAAAACATATGTTTGATTAAAAACTTGTAAAAGTGAAGTGTATTTCTTTAATGTATGGCAAACATTGTAAAATTTTTACTATAATATTTCTTTATTTCCAGATCTTATTTGGCATTGAATTCCGTATGGTCATTGGTATGTGTTGTCTGACATCTTTATGTGTAACAATCATTACAAACATCGGATATATCCTTGGAAATAAAACACCTTTAGATGATGTTGTTCATATTCCAAGAAAAATGGTATGTTTAGTTTCATAAAATTATAAATAAAATTTCAATAACAAGCAATTTGTTCATTGTATTAGTGTAAATGTACCCAAAAAGTATAAAGAAAGCAGTTAAACAAAATGCTATCTTAGCTTCCTTTTTGTACAAAATTTCATTAAAGAAAGAAAAAGTACATAGATCGTTTGTTGTCTTCTTATCTAATAGCTTCCTAAGTATGGAAATTCTGTTTATGAAATTCCTTGTATAGGTTGAAACAAATTTATAATCTATACATATATATATATCTCCTATATTAAATCAAAATTTGATAATGTTTTAAGATTAATTATATTGTTCTGTTCACATTTACTATATATAGTCAAGTTAGTTTAACCTAAATATAACCACTAATAAGTGACGTTTCATACGAAATTAAAAAATATATTTCAAGCTAAATAGACCGAGGAGTATAGAAGGGTTAAGAATAGTGTCTCAGTTTTCTCTCTTTGCTTTTAATATTATCTATAATTTATATTTAATCATGTGTTTAATCTCACTAATATTGAACATCAGATTTCATGTGTATTAGCACAATTTTATAGGTTTTGTTGAGTGATATTTTTAATACTATGCTATTTCAGACACCACAAATTTGGAATCCAATATTTCCAGTCTCTGCATTAACAATTCTTGCTGTGTCTGCATATTGTGATGGATTATTTGATCATAGCCCATGCATTTTTGTTGCAGCATTTGGTTTTGCATATGCAAAAATTACCTTGAAGCTTGTAGTAAGTAATTGTTTTTATTTATTTAAGTGTATTTACAGTTTACTTTTATTGACAATGTTTCTTCAACTCTCATTCATTCATACAAACTCTGGTTTGTGGGCATGTTTGTGTGTGTGTGTGTGTGTGTGTGTGTGCATGCATGCATGTGAAGGTGTAACCACAGGACTGGCTCTTATGCAGACTCAAGGATCATGCCCGTATACATTATCAAATTTGAGATATGATGCCTTTTTTAATTATGATTTTCCCTTGACACCCACCTTAAGTATGACTAGTTGTATATGATAAAAATATATATAACTGATCTAATCACATTATTGAAAATAATTCTGTATTTATTTAATTCCTTAACATTCAATTAATAATTTTGGGGAAGAATAGGAACATGCAAATCATTTTATAGTTTTATAAATTGTAGAATCAAATTAAATTCTAACATTAACATTTTCTTTTCCTCATTTATTTTTTTTTTCTGTCAGTACTTGTTCATTATTTTACTTCTATTTTGTAGACTAAGAGCAGAGTTATGCGCTTTATAGTAGTTCAATAATTGTTTTATTTTTAATCAAAAGATGCAACTTTTTTTTCTGCAAACTACTTTCAGAATACCCACTTTATCGTTTTAGACCTTGAAAAAATTAGCTCTGATAGTTTATGGAAGTTTTCATGAAGATTCTGTACCAACTGTTGGTTTTAATCCTTTAAAGGTCACAATCAAAAATTATTTCAGATTTAATGGCATAAAGGTTATAAACGCTGTCTGTGAACCATATAAATAGGAAACATATGAAAACAAATTTTACCTTCCTTTGGAAGGCAGGTTTTTTTTTGGGGGGGAGGAAGGGAGTAATTGTGAAACCCTTCCCTTGTACAGCATGAAAACAAGTTTCTTAAAATTAATAATTTTTGACAGAATCAATTATATTTGAAGAATATGTGTAATTATCAGTAAATGATGTAACAAATAGATAACTACATAATTTATCAGTGTTGTTTTGGGTATGTGTTTTTATTTGGAGACATAAGGAGAAAAATCAAATTCTTGATTTTTCATGTAAAGCAACTTTAAACTAATATATTTCAAAGAGAAAAATAAGTTGTGCATAATGCTACCATTAATTGTTACATCAAAGAGTAAAAAACATAGAAAATTGGAAATAATCCATCATATGTTTTTAAAAAGAAGAGAAAAATTATTAACTGGTTGTTTCACTGTGAAACTACTAACCATTAAAGGATTAAAGTAGTTTTAAACAATGTCAAATAAAAATCAAACCATACCAAAAGTTCTACATATTTATCTGTATTTAGCTTTTTACTCTAATTTTTGTTCAATTAGGCTAACTGCCTTTACAGGTTCTCTGTGGACTTTGAGAATAACTTGAATTTTTGTGATAAAATCTAAAAATATTTTAAAAGCAAATTGGGCCCCAAAAATTGCCAAAATGGGCCAATCATCTAAGAAAAGATCTTATACAGTCCTTTTTTGTCAAAAAAGTGACTAAAAGTAATTTAATCTGAAAAAAGTAATTTGCTAACATACCTGTTACCTTTAAAATTAAAAATCGTTAGTTATTTTATTTTCAAACTTACAAAAATGTAGAAAGAGGTTAAATTTTTTTTTTATTTCAGATTTCCAATGTTACTCATGCAGATATGGATATTTGGGATGGTTGTATTATAGCATCTCTTTTGCTGTGCATGAATAATTATTTACCAGAATCTTCTATGATACCTACTTCTACTGCTTTATTATGTTGTTTGGTAAGTTAATTTAGGCATTATAAGTTTTTAATTATTTTTATTATTGATAATAAAAACTTTAGCTAATCATGAATTGTAACTGTTATTATCTTTGGGAAAATCAAATTATAACTTTTGTTTCATTTATTTCACAAAATTTTGACTGTACAAGATGATGTTTTAGTAAAACATTGTGTTCCATTTAAAAAAAAAAAATCAGGATTTTATTTCAAAATGGGCACAATAAGAACAATCTATATAAAAACTCAGAAGAAGGAGTAGAGTTCGAGTGAAGGAGGTATTGTAATTACAAAAGATTTTGATTTCAAATGAAATATTTATATAACTGAGTCTCTATAAGGAATATTAATACTGTGGTGCCTTATCAGATGGGAAGTACTTAAGCTGTATTCAGACAATATAGATACCATGAGAAATGAAACCTATTTTCAATCTTGAAGAGAATGTACAAACCATAATTCTGATGATGCATCATAAAAATAAATTTTTAAAAAAAAAGTAATAGAGGTTCAAGGAAGTCATGTAGTGTCCACATCAGATTTTTTTTTTATTATTATTTATATCAGTTTTGTTTCTCTATCAACCGAGATTTTTTATATACTGAACTTTCCAAAGTATCTTGGAGAAATTATCTAAAAGTTTTGTTTCTGAAATTATCAATGTACTAGAGTGAATTCTGAAAAAAAAAGAAGGTAGGTGTCTTTTCCAGAAGGTAGGTGATTTTTCAAATACACCAGTCCAAATATACTTTAAAAAATTGGGGGGAGGTGTAGGCCTATTGTGGCATATTTGATTATTATTTTATTACTTGTCAAACTATTCACAGTCCTAAATTCAGAATCAAACAATCATATTTATCAGTGTATTTCTTATTAAGCAAGTATTATTTAATTACATGCTTTTAAAAAAAGTTATTATGTAATTTTTTATTTTTACAGGTATATAATTTAATGGATTTAGCTCGATACTTTACTTACATTAGTTGGGATATGAGAGAAGCCTTAGATGTTTGGATATTTAGCCGAAAGTACCTCCCTGGACATCCAAAGTTTCGCAAAACTGGAAATAATGGAGTATATATCAATGGATTGAATAACAATGAAGTTTTATCCTCAGCTTCTAAAGTAGTAAAAGCCAAAGATTGAAATAATAATTGATACTAGAGAGGAAATCTTTAATGGCTGGAAGTCTACACTGGCCCATGAATTATTTAAATGGTTGCAGTGTCAACTGTGCAATTTTATTTATTGCTTTACTATACTAAGTAAAGTAACTGCAACTGCAAGTATAGATTGCAAGTCAATTATGGGTCAGTTACTGAGCTTACACCCTAAGTCATCCAACTAATGCAATTTTAATGTAACTATAATATTAAATTTTGAGTGACTGATTTGTGTTAACAGGTGCAATCAAAAATGCATGCAGAACAGAGAGCTATTGAGTGGTATTTTTTCTGGAATAAGTATTCAGTAAATTTAGTTTAAATTCATACATATGAAAAGAAAGTTATTTTTTTAATTTATGATGTGAAGTTGAAAATTATGAAGAATTTTCTCCTTTAACACACTGGCTGATTCCTGCAGTCAGACGAATGTAAAAAATTATGTTTAGGCCATGTTATCCATATTTGGGGAACCCTTTTTTTAGTTCTTACAAGGTAAGTTAGTAGGTATTTGGAAAAATATTTTACAAGATATAATAAAGCTACTAAATTCTTATAAAAGTTTAAAAAACATAGTTTATTACGAGAATTATTTACAAAGGTGGGTTAGGTCAGGGCATCTGGACAAACTGTCGTTTGTTCAGATTGACTGACTGGACTGACTGTTTCATTCTAAATGGGACTGTTTTCTTCTTAATTAGAAACAATTAGCAGATGGTCTAGCAACAGTGCATGGTCTGATTGAGATTTTCTTATAAGCTCACTTGGCAGTGAATGTATTAAAAGAGGTATTCATAAAATTTTACTTTTCTGAGACGCCTACACCTTCTGGGGCAATTTCTTTTATCCATTTGACTATCAGGTGTCACAAACTCGAGATGAACCTTGACAGGCATAATTTAAAAAATAAATAAAATGAATTTTTACAGTAAAAACAGATTACTTTTGTACACCATTGAGTTATTCTGAGTTTTTGTATGTATGCTGCCATAACTAGTATACTATTGTCCATTGTCTGTGATGTCATCTATGTTATTTATTTAAAGAAGATTTCATTTGTACTTTCACATGACATTTCTTCTGTGAAGAAAATTTAGACTAAGTGTTCATCAAACAATTTGTGTAAATTATTTGTTTTGTATTTTAATAAATTCAAATATGAACTAGATGTACTTCATTTTAATGAAGTAGATATTCAAATAATTAGATCAATTTAACTTCAAACAAGGTACTTGTGTCATGACAAAAAATGTTTAATTTGAATGAAAGCCTTATCTGTGTTTTTATTGAATTTTTTAGTGCTGCCATCCATTAATTTTTGTTCTAAAACTTTCAAGTTTAGAAAACACATGCATCAAAGGTACTTACAAACTAAAGGCTTAAAAAAATATTTTCTTTGTAAGTGCCCTTTAAAATAATATAATTATCAACAAAGTTTATTTCCACAAGTAGAGTTTTTTTTTTTTTTTTTTTTTTTTTTGTTCTAAGTCAATATTTTTAAATAAGGTTTCATAAAAAAAATTGAGACTTTTTGCAAAATTATGTTTTAAAACACTTTATGAAAATTGGGGATAAAATTAGAAGAAAAATGCTTATTTTATTGTATATGATAACACTCCCAACTAAAAAATAAAAAAGATAAGTAAACATTTTCCTTATATTAGCATAAATACAATTATGTATCAATTTATGCATGGAACTGACTAAAATAATATTGTAATATAAAGGTGAGTTGCAGCAATTGAGTAATTTAAAGCGAAATAATGAGAAAATATGCAATGCTTATAACATAAATACTTATAATCATCTTAAAATAAATATTTAAAATCTTTTAGTGAGTTCCATAAATAACATTGTAAACATAGTTAAAATTGTATTGAAATTTGAAAATCATTAGACTGAGGATTAATCATAGCAGTGTAACAAAAAAAAATTAAGAAATTTAATTTAAAATGTTTATGCTTGAATTATATACTTTAATAAACTTTGAATAATCTTTCTAAATGTATTTTGTAATTTAATACACATGAAGATATATGCTGCAATTATTTTTTAAATATTATGCTATATACTGCAGTTTATCATGCTGTTAACTACTGGAAACTTTTAAGTTTTACAACTTGTAATTAAACAGCTGTATCTTGACAAGCTGATTTTGAAAATTAAAAATATGATCTTTAAATTTTGAAATTTTTTTCACAATAACCATCATTTGAACTTGGTCAATTACCTTAAAGATATCTTTAATGATATGTTTTTTTTAAATTAAATGAGTAACAATACATTTATCTATGAAAAATATTAAAATTTGATTGTTTCTCCCTTTTGGAAATAATTTATCTAAAACTCAATTTCTTTGCATTAAACATCAAAATTTGCTTGTTAAAATTCATGTTTTATAAAAGTATACAATATATTCTGCATTGTATATTAATATATTAAAATTTGTTTTAAAATATATGAAGTAACATATTGAAAATAAGTGTGTAAGATATATTTAATTTTTATAGACATATACAAATATTGTAATTGCATTCAAGTTTATATATCACAATAAAAATTATGAATATATTGGATGCACTTAAATTTTTATATAATTTTGTAGTCCCTGATTGTAACTCATAATATTATAAGCATAATTTGATATATACAAAAGTAATTTTAGTTTTCCTACTTAAGGTAAAAAACATTGGTAGGGCACCAAGTCAGAGTTGTTTCAAGACTTTTTTTTTAATAGCAAGATGGTATTGCAATGAAATAATTTTCATTTAATCTTACATTTTAAAGAACATATATAAGTATAAACAAATGGTTGTGTCTTTTGATATAGGATTCTATATAGTAAAATCTCATTACTGGGATTGGTATTTTTAACTGATTGTAATTTGCTTTGGGGAGCAGATTTCAAACGTTTTATAACATCTTTATAATGTGCTTAATTACACAAAATTCGAAAATCTTTTCTGCAAAGGCTAATTTGTATTGAGCTGCTTGCAGTGAGATGACCTATACACCCCTCCCCAATGTAATGTTTAAAAAAAATCAAAAATTATACATATATAAGTAATAATTTTTAAAAATTGTTAATTTACCCCTATTTTTTCTAGACTTTTGCTCAAATTTTATAATGTAATGTAATCAAAGTTTATTTTAGAGAGGAAAGTTCCAACAGTCTAAAATTTTTAAATGTTTAGCATTAATTGTTATTTATAGGAATGTTTTTTTTTTTCTTTAAATACTAGGAAAAGAATTACTTTGAAAATTACATAGGTGCTATACATCTCATTAAAAAAATTACGTTTGTTTCTTAAATACAATTACTAATTAATTACAACATAGAAATTTAATAAAGACATTTATCAAATTAAATTTGAAGTTCATAATAAAGCTAATAAGAAAAATCTACAATAAATTAAAAATTACAACTTTTCTGCTATCGTTTGTCAGATTATTTTCTCTTGCAGTAATGATTATGATTTTATAAGTTATGATTTATAAACTTTAGGATAAATTATCGTTACCTTATTTTGTAATGTATATATAAAAACTAAAATATTGAAAGCAATGAAGTTTAGAATAAAATGTAATAAAACTAATAATAAATTACAAATTCAGTCTCCAATCTTAAAACATTATTTCTTTATCATTTAACAAAGAAATTATGTAATTAAAATACTGATACCAAAATACAAATATCAAGTGATTTTTTGTTTTTTTTTCCATGTGAAAAATTAGTTAACATTTGAGTTTAAAATTTGGAGGAAGAATTAATGGAGTAGTATTAACTTATTTGTAAATCTAAATTAAAATTTACTATTTTATGAATTTAAATAATTCAGAAAATAGCTGTGTATGTATATAAAATTCATTTACACTTTATAAATTATTCATATTAAAACCTGTTGTATCTTTTACTTCATAGTAGAACTTAACAGAAGTAAAGCATCAATTGTTATCTTAATTTGTGACAACAATCAAATTGTAATATATCTTTTCTTAAATAATAATAAAAAAAAAATTAATGTATCTTGTACTTCTTAGTTCACCAGTATTTTATTTTCTAAACTAATGGCAAATCTTGTGTAACAAATAGGAAATTTTAATTTACATAGTGACAGTGATTTGTGTACAATGATGTAAATAAACATTTTTAAATACTGTATTAATGTGTTTTGTTACTATATTAATGTGTGTATAGTAAATGCATATGCAAGAAAAAAAAAGAACTTTATTTGCAAACTTTAACTGACCATACTTAAAAAGCAGTTGCACAGAATATAACCTTAGTCATTATAAAACTTTTATTTATTTATTTTACTTAAGGTATATTTCATTATCAGTATAATTGCAAGAATTTAAAATAATCAAACTGACAAAGTAACTAAGAGCTGTTAAAAAAAATGCTTTTTAATGTAGAGTTAATGTTACTAATTTATTTATAAAGCTTATTAAATTGTTATAGTATTTTCAGGAGATTCTGATTAATGTTAATTTATTGAGCTACTAGTTCCTTTTTCATTCATCCCCCATAGAAAAATTCACGCAGTGAAAACCTCTAAAAATTCTAAGAATTACATTCTCATAGTATTGATAGATGATAAGATTGGAGCTTTGCTCATAACCTTTTTATACAGTATAATGGAGGCACAATGTTATTATTTTTAAAGTGAAGAGTATGTATATTCTTACACACTTCAAGCATTGAAAAATGTAATAAGCTTTCAAAGTGCATAGAAATTAAAGATTTTTTTTCAGGTAAAATTAAATGGAACATTGAAGATTTAATTATGTTAATTTTTCTTCAGTTATAGCTATACATATAATTTTTTCAATAAAATCAAGCAATGAAGGTTTGGTAGAAATGGGTTTGTTGTGTGAAAGATAATGCTCGTTTCACCCAAATTAATGTTAGGTGCTCTTCAATAAATGTTGAAACATTAACCTTTTGTTATACAGGGGTTAAGTAAATTGTATTAACAAGTCTAGTATTTCAGCTAGTACTCCTATTACTTTAAACATTGTTAGTTTTCTATTGCATTTCTAGGCGTATTTCAATTTTGAAAATTTTTAAAAAATGCATGTATTAGTGTTGTTTGCTTTTGTTCTGTCTGGTTGGTAATAATACATTGGCAAAAATTGTCATTTTTGTTAAAGTTTGAATTAGCAATTACTCATTTGTTTTAAGCCACTGTATTCAGTATGTATTGATCAAACCAAGTAGTAACTTCAATACTTTCCTGGAGCATCAAAACAGTTCCTAATATAAAAATGAAGGTAATAGATTAGAAGAGATAATTTCAGGAAGTCAGGGTGCTTCAATTTTATAAATATCCACCAGTCAGCTTCGGAAACACTCTAAAAATGTGTGTACAAACTTATTTCAATGATTGGATGTACTTATCAGTGTAAGCAGTTTTTTACAAATTTGAAGGGAAACAAGTCTCCTATCAGATCCAAAATTTCTGAAGCTCATCTCACAACAGTCTTAAGAATAACTGTGGACAAGAGGAAGGATGATTGAAAAAAAAAAATAGTTATTCTCTTCTGGCATTGTTAACTTAGACCTCTTTTTGGTCAATATTAGTCTAAGTTTAACATATTGGGTGTAGAACACATTTTCCAAACTTATCTGAAACTCATACAAGCTTTTACCAAATCTGACAGTTTTGTTCTAGTAGCCATAAACTGCCATCTAAAGTCATTGGTAATGAGAAGTTATTACCTGTTTAGTGCAGTTGTGGGCTATATGATAATGAGGGTATGAATATTCTTGTGTCTATTTGTTGCTAGAAATTTGGATATTTAAGAATTTTTCAAACTGCTGTACTGAATTAAAAATTTTCTTAAGTAAAATTAATTGGCTGATTACAACATAGGATTTCTCCACAACTATACTGTCAGGTACCTAAAAATTAATATTAGTATCCAAGATGAGTTTAGAGAAATGGAGATAGGCCATGGTCCCCGTGTTGGGCTGTAGTGCTGAGGAATTTAGTTAAGATGAGTTTTAATGAAGCAGTACAACCTTTCTGATGTAACAATTACAAAGCTTTTAATCCCACAAATAGATTAAACATTTCAACAATATCTTGTGAACACTGTACTGTTATGTCAACACATTTCACTTTCTTTAAGGTATCTGTTTACGTTAAAAACGTCAATTTCTCTATTGTAAAATTTCAACTTCTAGGCTTTTAAATCTGTTTTCTTTTGTCTCTACAGCATTTTAAAGAAAAGTTACAGCTGTTTAAACATCAGTAACAGCTGTCAAAACAAACCGGAAGTAGCGATTTCAGCACCAGAAGTTGTGAATTTAAAGTGTTTTAAAGAGATTTCTTGGACAAAACTTTTTAAATTTTCATCAAGATAGGTTTAAACATTTTTCTGGTATTTATAATAATTGGCAACTTGGCAATTTGATAGTTTTCAGGCAAGAAAGTGGGAATAAATTGAGTATCACATGCTTTTATCTCGCTGCTGTATGCTTGGTTTGTTTCATCGTTTTACATTTTGCCAATCGTTATTTAACCTTACATTTTGAAGAAAAACTGGACTACTGCAACAGACAACATAGTTAAGTCTCCAAATAAAAAAAAGAGCACATTTGCTCTTGCAATCATCTTGTTTCGGCACACAGTATGGAGTCTGCCAGAGCATACAAATTGTTTGAACGATTCCGTGATCTCAGAAAGTTGGAATATTTGGAATTTTATAGCGACGGAGATTCATGGGATCCTTTGGCTATAAAAAATATTTATGGCAAACATAGTGTCAAAATGTTTGAATGCATATGTCATATTCAAAAAGCGAGACTTCAAAAACAAAAGTAAACAAAAAAGTTTAGGTGGAAAATGAAAAATTACAGATGCCCTAATAGATAAAATTCAAAACTACTATGGCATTTCAATTCTAATTAATGTGAAGGATTTATAAGGCATGCACAGTGCTGTAATTGGAGCTTTTTTTTCCACTGGACATCCAGCAAACAAAATCCATGCACTGCCAGTGCCCAGTTGGTTCATCCAGCTGGTATGCTTACGAAGGAGCGAAAGCAACTGGTAAAACATATTTAGAAAAGAATACAGGATTGCCTTCAAAAATTGTAAATATTATAAAGCCAACATATATGCAACTCTGTAATCAAGAGCTTTTAAAAAAGTGTCTGCATGGTAAGACATAAAATGCCAACGAATCTTTCAATGAATGCTTGTGGCAAATAGTGCCAAAAGAAAATTTCATTGTATTAGATATATTTAAATTAGGGGTATATATAGCTACAATAAATTTTAATGAAGGTTTAGGTGGGTTTTTTTCAGTTTTTGAGGCACTTGAAATAAAATTCTGGCATTATACATTGAATTCATTTAAAAGCATTGATAAACCATGTATTGTCGATGCAAAAAGGCATTCATTGCCTCATGTAAAAAGGGTCAGAAAGAAAAAAGAGCTTAAAGAAAGAAAAAATATGCCAAAGTTGAAAAATGTGAAGGTGGGACATACAAGTGTAGGAAATTTTTAACATGTATTTTAATTCTTTAATAGTTAAAATGGCTTTCATAAACTTCAAAAACATTTTTCTCAGAACAGTACTTTTAATAAAATGTTAAAACTTGAAATGTAATTTCTCAAAATGTTCTTAAAATATTTTGTTGAAAATTATAATGAATGCTTTTGATAGTATTTACTAGTAAATGACCTAAAAGCTTTAAATTTGGATAATTTTTAATGATGTTACACTCATAGTTAGCTATAAAGGTAATGAAAATTCGTTAAAAATTTAATGAGTATGATTTTGAAGGACCAAAATGTTTTACCAAATGTAAATTAAGCAATGATTTTAAGTGATTCACTAGTACAGTGTATAAGAAATGTGTTTCATCAAAAAGTATTGAAATAATTTAATTTATTAAAAAATTAAACCTTTTGAAAAAAACTGATTTTTTTTACTAAATTTTCTTCATTTATTAGAAATTTTATAAAAACTTCTCCAGAAATAAATTTTTTAAGTGCAATTATCTTTGATAATATAAAAAATAAATCTAAAAATGTAAAAACATGAACTAGTTTCTACGTTTAAAGAAAAAAAGTTCTTTGAACGTAGACAGATACCTTAAGTAAATCTTATTATCAAAATGGGTTTTTAGAAGAAAAACAATCTTCACATAAAATAAAAAATAACTCAGTTATAATTGAAAATTAATATAAAAATATATTTTAATTTCTTTTAAAATTTAAACAGTAGGTAAGAATTCATTTTACAACATACAAATTTGTATATCTCAATTTCTTATAAATTGCAAAACTATGCTTAATTATTTCAGTCTCTTGAGTTAAAGCTGTGACACTTCATAAATGTAAGCAGCTAGTACTTTCGTCTGAAATAAAAAAAGAAATTTATTAAAAACAAACATAAAAAAATGTAATTATAGGGACAAATAAACGCATAACTTATTGATAACTTGAAAAGTCTTACATTCAATAAGTTTTTTTATGAAACAATTTTCTGTAAAAATTTGAGATGGATATCACAGATTCAAGAAACTGCATTAATTTAACTATATCACTGCAAAGAATGTGCTATATTTGGAGATGAAATCAAAATAAAGAAAAATAGTCATGACTTTTATTATTTTAAAAAGTTTAAAGAATAGCTTAAAATGATGGTAAATAATTTTTCATTAAATTTTACTAGTTAGTTTCATTCCTTACACTTAATGTTTAAATGAATTCTATTATTTCTTTTATTCTAAATTAATTTTATGAATAGAGCTAAAAATTTTAAAGACAGGTAATAGATATAAGTAAATTTCATTGTTCATTTATTAACAGATACTTTTTAATTTTTCTGAGAACTAATATACATTTTGAGGAACAGAAAGAATTAAGTTAACAGAAACTGAAAGATAAAGGCTTAATGAAAAAAAAAACATAAAATACTTACGCCTTCAATATAATTCCGAACATCCATTTTCTCATTTTGAGAATGAGCACCATCATCTCCACAACCTAAACTTAGAAGCATCACATTTTTGCCAAGAGTTTCTTCAAATGTCAATGTCACAGGTATACTTCCACCTTCTCTTATCATGTCAGGCTCTACACCATACACTACAAATATCAAATATTTATCCATTAAATACAGGTATAAAATGAATATTAAAAAATATTTCTGAAGATGTTGCTTAATTTCTATTGTTAGAAACACATTTTATATCTACAGTATATCTACATATCTACAGTATATCTACAGTATATCATACACTACAAATATCAAATATTTATCCATTAAATACAGGTATAAAATGAATATTAAAAAATATTTCTGAAGATGTTGCTTAATTTCTATTGTTAGAAACACATTTTATATCTACAGTATATCTACATAAGAGTATATCTACATAAACCAGAGGTTCTCTACTATTTTGGGTTCAACTCCCCCCCCCCTTTTCAGAGAAACTCTACTGACTACCATTCTTGAAATAAACCTGTGCAATAACCACAATTTTCTTAACTTTTATATTCATATTTCACTTTTCAAAAAGCAATCCAGTGATGTTTATTAAGTTATACTACATTATACATTGAAAAGCAAGGATATATTTTAAAAGTTACTTTAATAGACAATATTAGTCTATTATTCAAATTTTGACAAATAAATGTCTTTTTAACAAATTAATATATTACTGTTGATAATACAGTTTTTAATAGTATTTTTACCATAGAACTTCAGAATGCTTTCTCTGAAATGGATTTTAAAAAATCTTCAGGACCTGATGGAATTCATGGTGAAATGTTGGCAAATTTGAGTCAATTAGGCAAGGACTTTTAGATATTTTTAACACTTCTTGGAATACTGGAAGGCTCCTGGGAGATTGGAAAAATGTCCTTGTCTTCCCTATTAGAAAACAGGCTAATGACTCCAACAGTTATAGGCCAACTGCCTTAACTAGCATATTGTGCAAACTTATGGAGATAATTGTATTGCATAGAATTACTTATCACCTTGATTAACATAACTTACTTCCTCTTGAACAGTATAGTTTTAAGGGCTATTGCACATTGGATCAGGTCCTTTACATTGACTTAAGGTCAGGGATGCCCAAAATTTTAGGCCAACAAACCACACTGTAGCTGCCTTGCCTTTCTTGACTTGTCTAAAGCTTTTGACAAGGTTTGAAAGAACAAGCTCCTTTATAATCTACACAGCAAATTTAATATCAAGGAGAGGAAGAATCTAGCCATGTATTTACAGGCTTTTTAAAGAAAGGATAAATCAGGTTTACAATTTAGAGATTGTGTACCTAGAAGTTTCAGATTGATTCAAAGTATTCCTCATGGGTCTGTGCTCAGACCAACTCTGTTTTCTCTTTTCATTGCTAGAATTGAGGCTGGGACTGAAGCCAACCATTCAAAGGGATTGTATGCTGATGATATTATCATCTGGATCAACAACACAAGGATACCTATAGCTCAGGAAACTTGACTTAGAGAAATTTACTGCTGAGCATAAGATACTTTTTAATCCCTCAAAGTCTGTCTCCAGTGTCTTTACTACTAACAGACATCTAAACAGTCTGGAGCCTGACATCTTTCTTCTGGGTAGGAGACTGAACTGTGAAAGACATCCCAAATATTTGGGGGTTTGTCCTGCACCAGGAAATCCTTGGTGGTGCTCACATAGACAACAACTTGGTTTTGAGAGGGAAACAGACTCAGAATTTTAAAATATATTTCTGGTAGAGACTGGGTGTAGATGGTTGGACCCTGAGAAACACATTGCTCTTATTAGACATATCCTCAAGTATGGTGTACAGGTATATCAGGTTGCAACAGACAGAAACCTAGAAAAATTAGAAAGAGTTCAGCTATCTGCAAGAGCCATCACTGGTCTTTGCAGCAGCTGCCCAAGAGATATAGTTTTGTATGAAGTTGACCTTCAACCCCTCAGACTGCAGAGTAATTTCTCCTGGCTAAATACTACACAAAGCTTATCAGCGTAGAATTTCTTATATGCATAGTTGGAAAAATAATTGTTCTCTCAAAAGGGAAAGCCCTCTCAGCCATGCTGAAAGTGAAGATTGGTTACAAGGACATGTTGAACATGTCTCTCTGGCCTGCCACAGTGAGGCTGCTGCACTGCTTTGAGATCAAGTCTTATTTAAGACAGAACTGTGCTCCTACACTAACAATGGCATCCAACACCCAGTCTATATTAAACAGCTTGCCTTGGAAACTATACATGAAATTCCTGATAATGCATTATAAATTTATATTGATGGCAGTAGGGGTGATGAAGCTATTGCTATATGGATTCTGAGTGATAGCTGAAGCTCTATTCAGCATCTGGCTGAGTAGTGGAGGCATGGTAATGCAGCAATAGTTAATAATGTAAGGCTTTTAAACATCTTGAGTGCTCATCACACTGTATATTTTCAGTGGGTTCTGTCATACAAAGAAGTGCATAGCAATAAGATTGCAGACGTATTGGCTAAAGAGGGTATCCTTATGGATTTTATTGGTGATGGCTATCTCTCTTCCTCGGAATTTGTCTCAAGGGTGAAATTAAATGTTAACTCCTCCTGAAAAAGAGCCCCTATACATCATTGGTAGGCTTGTGACCACCCTGGCACAGCCTTGCATGAGGCAGAAAGTAGATCTGAGCAAACAACTATTGCTAGGCTACATTCTGGTCATCTCCATGCCCAACGCCATATGTTGGGCCTAAAAATTTATCCTGTTTATACAAAATGTGACACAACAGCTCCTGCACATATTTTGATGTGTATTGTATGTGATAAGAGCCAACTGTGCTAAAATCCAGGTGCAGTTTTTCAGTTTTTGAAAACTCACAAGTTAATGGACTTGGTTTGATGCTGCTATCAATCAAGTGGAATAAGAACCACACACACATATTAAATTCATATAATGAATTTCAGGATAAAACACCAGCCCTTTTATTAAAAAAAAAATTATTACCTTTCTTCATTGCTTTTCTTCCTGCCATATAATGAGGGTGGTTAGGATCACTCATCCAAGCTTTACTACCGTGCTCCATTAAAACACTAAGATAAATAGAAATTTCAAACTAAATCAACACTTACTTTAATAGTTATGAGTACTCTGTAACATAATTACATTTGTATAGTAAATTTGTTGCACCTCAAACACTAGTACAAATATATAATAAAAAGACAACAGATTCATAACATAAAATGCTAAGCTTTACAAACTCTCCTTTAATTGTTTTAATACCTTTAGAGATGAATATATACACATAACTATAGTCAATTATAACTATAACTGAATACGACATATATTTAAATATGTACTAAAATTATCTTTAAACATAGTACATAATTATAACAAACAGTTGTATCAAAGAAATGCTAAATTAAGGATACTTTTTAACTGCGATTCACCAATGTAGATGTCTCAAATTTCCATTTCAGCAATGAAATTCCAAATTAATACTTAAATATTCTGTTTAAAAAAATTAAAAATCTTAAATTTGGCAATGTTAAAAAAAAAATACAAGACAAATTTTTACATATAGCAAACTTCTTTATTGTGGCCATACTTTAAAGAAAATCCTATTTAATACAGATATTTTTTAAATGATTAGTTTAATTTTGAAAAAGCTTTAACGCTGCTTTATTAAAAACAGGTTTAGAATCTTTTTTCCATGAAACTTTTTGAAAGCCTTCTCTTTCCTGCTCCTAGAAACTTATACAGCAAGGAAACAGCAGGTAAAATAAACATATAACTCAGAGCCTATAATCTAAAATTGCAGAATTAGAACTCCAAAACTATGCAATAATTGATGACGGCCTCATTACATCAAAAGTTTTAACTGAAGAAGCAATTATTGCAGAAATAAAGGACTTAAGAGCCATGATGACTTGAGTATTGTATGGTAAACAATTGCCAAAGAAACAAAATTAAAATCTATATGAAACTGATCAGCTCTTATTTTTTGGTGTAAATGAAGAAAAATCAGAAGCCATTTTATTTTATTTCTAATTCCTTTTTATGCATTACGATGTTTGATTTTTTATGTTTTGGATAGACCCAGTATTTACAAATACACAAAATTCAACAAACAAATTGTCTCAGCATCTTTATCTTCAATAAGTTCAACTGTATTAGATTTAAAAAAACTGATAAAGCATGCATTGGTGCTATAAAAAATACTTATTCTATAAAAAAGTAATATCTAAAAGTAGTAGTTCTTCTCACACTTACTTTAATTTATTAGGTGTTTTCCTAGATGCATGAACATTTTTCAAATAATTGACAACTAATTTTTCAAGTTTTTGGGGATCTTGATTTGGCACAATACGAATAGAAAATTTTCCAGTGACTTTCCCGGGAATCACAGTTTTTGATCCTGGAGCATCAAAAGCTCCTTGAATACCTAAAACATTAGAATTATTCATAAAACTTTCTTACGTGCAAAAAAATAGCAGCAAGATATAATGTAAAAACCTTTCAATTGCAACTAAGAATCAATGCCACTTAAATACTAAGAAAGTTCTTATAAAGCATAAAATAATTGAAAAAAATTAATATAAAGAATCTATTGAATGCTTTGTTACTTAGACTAATTTAGAGTTTCTAGATTTAAAAAAAATCAACTGTAAGGATTATTTACAAAAAAAAAATCAAAAATGTTTTTTAAAAACACCAATTTTTTTAATCTGTTTTGTTTTTTTCTCTTAACTGTTTAACTGTTCAGATGCATTTAACTAACTATACAGTACTCAAAAAATATTACTACAAACTGTATACCATGAAGAGACAAAGATGGAAAACGCCAGCGACGCATTAAAGTCTTCTTTTTATCTGTTCGAACTAACTTCTGGCATCCAACATCACATTTAAACTCATCCTATGAATAAAACATACAGAATTCAAAGATTAAGGTACACAAAAGTAAAAATTTGTAAAATGTTAAATATTTTTTAATTATTTACCCAACTGCAGTAACCTTTACATTAAAATATAAATCCATAAAATATAAATCCATAGGAAAAATATTAAATAACTCAAGGCTGTTGGTGTAACTTTTTAAGGGGGATTAAAAAAGACAAAACACATATACATGCTATTTAATACACAAATTTCTTAAAATACTACATTATCCAACCAAAAAGTTTTTTTTAGGCTTCAGATGACCAAGTTAATTAAAATTTAATTTATGTAATTTTTTTATGGGGAAAGCAATAATATCAAAATTCATAATGAAATAGTATGAAACTCAGATATAAAAACATATCTTTTAAAAATTTTAAATGTGGCATTGAGATTATTTTATGATTACATGTGGTCATTCAAAGATTAAAAGAACACATTCAAAAATATATTTTTTTATAATTGTTCAATTTAGTTATTTTAACTAGCTTGTTTTTCATGCTTCTTTACAGTGATCCTTATTTATTTATTTTCTGCATACTTTGTAAATTCTGGCCAAAAAGATCATTAACAATGAGTCACTTTATATTTGTTTAAACCACATAAATTTGCAAACAACAACTTTTTGTCACTCCAAACCCTATTTCACCCTTTCAAAACTTAAATTTTAAAAAATCTTCTCATAGGGCTACCATACATTGTAAGAGAAATATTACATTCAGAATTTCATGTTCCATGGGCCAGTAACTTGGGCTGTGTATTGATAAATCAGTCAGTCTTCCTGTCAACTTTTCCTCTTTAGTTTACAGATAAATATTTTTCTATACATTAAGATTTTTAATATGAACTCTTTATTAAGTTTCTCCATTGAAATAACAAAAAGTAATTTTTCAAACCCCCCCCCACTTCAATTTACAGGCACTCTTCTTTATATACATAGACTTCCAATGATAGCAGAAATGAAATAACATAAGCCAAAATGGGTGTTATCTAATATAAACAACTTGAATTTGAACGTTATGAATATTTTTTAATATCATATAGACAATAATCATCTGTCTTGTTTTAAAGGTCAAGTGTGCAAAGTTTCATTGAGATTGGAATAAAATGAAAGACTTGTATGAATCACACATACACACAGATATATTTCATTATATACAGAGACAAATTACTGTTTGATAAATTATGAATGAGCAATTTTTCTCAATGATAAAATCTAAAATTTAACATTTGTGCTATGCTGCCACCTGTTGTCAACCAGCATCATTTAAATATAGAAGAACCCTCAAGAGACAGTTTTCAGAAATGTTATGTAAACAGTGGCCTTCCTCTAAATCTGAAGGTCAAATGGGCAAAATTTCATCAAAATTGGAAAAAAAAAAACAGATTTGTATGAATTATAAACATCTGTATAAAAATATATATAGAAAAAGATAAATTGATAAATCAACATACACAACAGAAATCAATATTATCATATAATTTTTCTTCTTCAGGTGTAACAGGAGCAACATCATCCATAATTCCAGGCACAAGAATATTTCCTTTTACATCAGTCAATGAATTCATCAAAGCTACCAAGTCTGACATTGCTTCATGTCTACATATAATCCAAAAGGTTAAATTAGTCCAAAAAGATATGCTAACAAAAATTGCATCCTTTTAAAATTTTACTCCTATTACATATAAAAATGAGTACATTACACATACACCAATAAAGCAGCAGGGCATTTTATAAAAGAAATAAATATAGCATTCCTCAAGTTTGGACTACAGATTTTAATATTATCTTAG
The DNA here is from genome assembly GCA_032207245.1 of Pardosa pseudoannulata. Lineage (NCBI taxonomy): Eukaryota > Metazoa > Arthropoda > Arachnida > Araneae > Lycosidae > Pardosa > Pardosa pseudoannulata. Next base: position 123,079,299 of record CM063498.1, read on the forward strand.
TTAGACTTAGTTGTCTTAGACTAATACTTGTTTTTAAGGTTTAAAAGATTAATTAAATTCATACAAATTTCAAGAATAATTACATGAAAATCTGAAAGGAAAATCTAAAATATTTTTATTTTCCTTATTGTAAAAGATATTCAAAAATTCTTCAGTTTTGACACATTTCAAGAATAGAAACGACTTTCTAAATGATAAATATCAAACTGTACTTGAACTATTTTCATTTTCTTGTTCACTAGAAACACAAAATTTTGAATGCAGTAAGTAAATCTAAATTTTCAGTTTCAATAGGGTTACATATTTTAATATCACATTTAAATGAAGATTTCATACAATTTATGTATTCATAATTATGATTATGCCTTTTAAATTAAGAATCTTCAAGTAATAAAATTAAAATATCTCAATTTAGAAGCTATCAATTTATTTTGTCTATTTTAGCACAGGAGCAGAGGCAAGCTCCAGAATTAATTAAAAAAAAAAAAAAAATCAATTTTACCTAATTAAAAAAAAAAACACTTAAACTATTTGTTTATAATAAGAATAAAAAGTTTTCAATTTATATCAGTAAAATTATATCACTTTTTTTTTAATTCTTAAAAGCTAAAAATTAAAAAATACATTTGCAGACTAAAAATTCTAGTCATTTTTTAAGTGCTTTTTTAATGCATATGGTGATGCATTTATCAATTTTCTACATTTTATTTATAATGTCATAATTCTCAGTCTGAGATTCTCTTCTTCTAGTTCTAAAAATATGTAGTTCAACAGATTGTATTCAGATATTCTTTTAATACTACTATTTTTATTCTACTTCAGATAACGTCATAATTTAATCAACTTTTAGAGTTACATATTGTAATTACTATATATTTCCATGTATAAGCCAAGAATTTTTAGGACTTTTTATAGAGGTAGAGTGGGAGAATCAGCTTACATACAGATCCGTAGAATAGACATAGTTTTACTTGAGTTTTTGTCATTGGTGACTAAAAAATTTGCCTAATCAGCAAAAAATAAAAGAAAAAATAAATAAATAAGAAGAAAATTACAAAAGAGAAATATATAATGGCTCAAAAATAAATGAACTCTGAGAAATTTTGAACTGAGAAAACAAAAATTAAAAAATATTCATTATAAAAAATTCCATAATGTATAATGAGTGGTATAAATTCCATCTTAGCAACAATTTTTTCATGCTGACCACAAAAAGTTGCCAAAAATAAACATTAAAAGAAAATATATAATGGCTAGAAAATAAATTAACTTTGGGAGAATTTTTGAACTGAGAAAACACAAATTAAAAAGTAAATCTATAATGAATTTTAATTGTGTTAAAATCAAGCTAAAATACAGGATTAAAGTCAAAATTTTTAAAATTTGCTAAGAATACCTATACTAAATCTGTAGCAGTTTGGCTATTCTTGTAAAAAACATACTTCTCCAGAAGCTGGAAACAAGCAATAAATCATTAAAAATTGCAATTTAAAAATATTTTTAAGTTTATATTCCTTAAATTCATTAAAATTTACAGGGTCAAAATAAGTACTGACTTTGTATTTGTTTCAAAGTGCAGCCAATCTTTTACCTCTGAAGTTCTAAACTGGATGCTGCATCAAAAAAGTTTGAGAACCGTTGGTTTTGTGCTTTATCTTACAAAAATTTGATTGGAAAATATTTTCTCTATTTTACTTGCTTGGAAACATATTTGAACATTAGGGAGAGTTTTTCTCTGTTACGGTTTATATACAGGTTTTATAAGTAAATTTTTCAACAAAAAATGTACTCTCAGCTTATATTCAGAAATATACAGTACTTTTTTTTTTTTTTTTGGTTTGGAGTGCTACGGTCTACTTTTTGCAACACGAGGGCTAATGAGACCGGGACCTACAGCTTAAAGCCAATTCCGAATGGCTACGAACATCCATGCCACACAGTGGGATTCAAACCCACGAACTCCGGTACCGAAGGCTAGCACTCTAACCAATCGGCCATCGTTCGGCAATATATAGTACTTTAAAATTGTATAAATAAACAATGTACATATACAACATTAAAAAAAAATTACATGATCCAAACTACTTACACACAACCTCCAAAACTACCAGAATGTAAGTCTCTCTGAGCACATTCAATTTCTATGAAAAAGTAACACAATCCCCTGAAAAATATTACATGTTACATAAGAGAAAAAAGTTAATATTAATTAAGCTATAAAATCTTTACAAAAGAAAATTCAAGAAGCAGGACTTCTTTTAAATCCTATTTACATTACCTTACTCCATATGTAATACAAGGTTTCTTCTTTCCCAGCCAATAATTGTCAGATATACAAACAAAATCTACATCTTTGAAGAATGTATCTTTTTTAGCTATTAACAGATCATCTAATCCTTCTGAACCACTTTCTTCCATACCTTCTAAGCAAAACTACATGTGAAAAGTAGAGAAATTAAATTTATTTTTTAATTTGTATACAAGTTCAAACATAAATTAAAAGTTTAAAAATCTTCCGGGAAGTACACCCATTATTTAATATTTTCTTGGCAGTACTTATAAGACAATTAAGCAGTCAATGAAACTGAACTTTAAAAAACTTACTTTTAGATTAATGGGTATTTCAGTCTTAGTTGCATGATAAGCACTGATGGCATGCAACCATCCTAAAACTGGTCCTTTGTCATCTGTAGAACCACGTCCATAGAGCTTGCCATCTTTTTCAGTTAGCACAAAAGGATCTGTGTCCCAACCATCACTCTAAAGACATAATGGATTCATTATTAATGATTTTAAAAAATAAGCTTTAACTTTAAAGCATTTATAGTAGCAACTGTACAATCACTTTTGTTAGCTATTTAAATGAATTAAACTACTGAATAAGATATTCCCAAAACAAGTTCTGACAATTTTAAAGTAAATTTTTATTTTACCAATTTTTTTATAAAGTGTAAAAATTTAATAACTTTATTTTATAATCATTTAAAAATTGTCATATTAAAATATTAAATTATTAATATTATATAATTAAGATTAAAATAAATCCAAAAATACATTTTAAATAACTGCCTCAATTTTAACAAATAAGTATGTGACTATTAAAAACTTGTTTTACTCAAATCTGAAGTTTATGGTTTATAAAACTTTTAGTTCTATAATTTACAATATTTCAAGTATGAAAGGCATTAAAATATTACAGAATTTAAAATCTACCAATGCAGCTGGCTGTACATCAAGATGTCCATATATGCAAACTGTTTTCTTCTTGGGATCATTTCCTAAAACACCCAGCAAAACAGGAGGTAGAGGTAAAGTTGTTCCATCAGGCATAGTCTGTGTGCCAACGTTTTCTAAAGTTATGGTAGCACCTTCTTTCTCTAAATACTTAATTGCAATAAAAAATTAGTTTTCACTTACTGTTAATTTAAATTCATAAGAACAGATTTTAAATTGTTTTTTTATAAATATATATTCAAAATTTAACATGCAAATAATGGAAAATAACTTTAAAAAATTCAAATTACATGTTTTGAAAAATAAGCAACTTTAAATTTCATTTTTTATTTTTTAAATTTCAAATAAAATAATTTATTTTACAGTTACTTCTGCACTGCATTCCATTACAAAGAACATGATTGAAATTTTGTTACAAATTTATCTAAACATTTATAAAATTTACAAATATCATGAAAAAAAAATTTAGCTTAAACATTTTAACAGTAAATTTTTAACTAACATTCGTTTACAAGATTTACACTTGCCAGAAATAAAAACGAAAATGCATAATGATATAAAAAAATTTTTAAATATTAATACTTTTTGTAACTTATTTCTGTATTTTTAAATTTTTAATTTAAACTGATCTTTGTTATAATACCTTAAACTAATTATAGTATAGTTTTTAATAATTAAAAAAGTTAACAGCGATATATATTTTCAGTGACAATAAATCCATCTTACCTTAGCAGCCCAGTGAATCATTTTTACAACTTCATCACGCTTATGAGCCCATCCTGAAATACTTTCAATAGCTACAGCTTCTTTTAGGTTATTAATATACTCTTCTTTATGACCATCAATGTACCTAAGATGATAATTACAGTTAGCATAAACATTATTTTTTTTTAATTATATTACGCCTGTCTGAACTCTTTCGAGCATAAAACACCTTGCAGTCCAATACAGACAAGAAATTGCCCCATTAGATGGGAGAGTCGAAAAGGAACCCGAAGAAATACCATTCTGTAGGGCAGGACAAGAAGAAAGGTGATCTCCATGCATTGGGGCTGAAGCACAAAGAACAAAGTTCGGTGAACCAGCAAGACCAACTTTGTAGAGATGAACCAGAAGAAAATCATGTCCACTCTCAAGGCAGAAACAGGCCACACCAATAGCTCTGGGCAAGGTGCCACATATTTGCCTATCCAAAAAAGAAGACCATTTTTTTTCCAGAAGCAATATCCCTATAATGGCATAGTCGAGCCTTACGAACATGTTCATAGATGGCCCACTTAACATTTCTTAGAGGGGCACAAGTTATGGGTTGGTGCAGAAAACAGCCCTCTTTAACAAGCACGTCCACATGCTCATTCCCAGGCACATTACAGTGACCTGGGATCCATTGCACCTCCTTCCCAGATTCAATCAAGGAACTAATTTGATTTTTATACTCTAACTCGATGAGATTAAGTACCTGAGTATAATTAGTTATTGTATGAATGGCAGCCATAGAATCCACAAACAGAACAATTTTTTCTTTATCTGTATTTTCAATCGCTCTAATAGCCATTCAAATAGCATACAATTCTGCATCAAAGTTATCACGGTAATCTCCAATTGCCTAGCTCAGTTGAAAAATTTGATAAATAAAAACTGCTACCTGCCATTTCGAATTAGATTATTTAAGTGCTCCGAGAAGAAGCATTCATCTTTAATATAGAATACTCGGATGCTATTGGATTTCTCTGTATTCATACACATTTAAATTGATAACTAGTTTTTTAATAGTGTTATTCTATAAATCAAGAACTGATAATTTATAAGAAAAATTTTGTCATGCAAATTTTTCATTCTCTTTTTGAGAGTAACAATTTTTCAGTATAGCTCTGGGCTTTCAGTAGTCTATATTTATATGGATATATCATAAAAAATAAACAGACTTGTTAAACTCTAAATATTTTAAAAGTATTAAATGAATAAAAATAGGTAAAAATGAAAATACAGTGATAAATAATTAATAACAATAATCTATCATTTGGAAGAAATCTAGTTAAAAAAAAAAATGTGGATACCACAAAATGCATGCCTATATCTTTTATTCTTTAACTTTGATAAATTATCAAAATCATTTGCACATTGTCTTCAACTTTCAAAGTAGGTTTCATTTCTCAAGTTAATCATGTTAAGAGTAGAGTTCAACATTTTGTTACAGAGCTACTTTGTTCTAAACTAAAAAATTGCATGATTATAATACTTCTTTCACTCTTTACCATGCAATGATAAAAAGTAAAAATTTAAAATTATCCTTTATATTGAGAATGTTTTTATTTTCTAAAAATGGACTTTGATGTTTTATAACATCTAATTGTAAAGTCTTAAATTAAAAATTTCACTTTTCTACAGCTATTTGTTTTTAGATATACCCTCCAGCATTAATACATGTCATACTGAAATTTTTTTGTTGTGTACACTGCAGATTATAATCAAAATGAGAGAAGCACAACCAGACATCCTATAAAAATTATCATCCTTCTATGTTTCTAAGGCTGTTTTAGAATTATACAAGGTACATATGTACAGTCAAGAGGCAGCTAGTCAAAACTTGCTCAGAAATAATTAAAATAGATATTTAACATTTCAAAATTAAAGTTTCCTTATATGTACATATGTAACACTAAACCTTGTCAAAATTCATTTAGGCATAGTGAAACTGAATATTTCCTTCGAAATTTAAACACTGAAATTTTTTTTGTGATTACAATAATTTTTTATACTTTATACGAGGAAGTTAAAATTGCAAAACTAAACTTTATATTTACTTAAATCTTTATAATACTAATCTTCTTGGGTTAAATTTTGAACATTAAGATATTAATTATAAAATAATAAGCAAATAACTTTTCATTTTTATAATTAATACTATTAATAATGTATCACTAAATATGAGTTTAAATTTTTTAATTATTTTGCTAATACTTAAGCACATATAATTTAAAATGGGGAGATCTGCAGTACAAATCATTGGATAAATATTCATTAAATCTGCAATACGTAGCATGTTCAATCAAATATGCAATTTTTTTTTCGTAAATTCAAATGGCCAACAAGACCAAAGGTGCATAAAACTGGTTCAAGATATAATAAAAACAAATTCAGTTTTAGTTGTTTTAATATATATCATGTAACATGTTACAAGAAATATTAAGGTTGCTACATATATTTTAATCTTAACATTTTCTTTGGTTTGACCTTTAATTATATTCAGCAGTAGGTAGATCTCACTTAAAGATAATCTTATTTTAATTATTCTGCATAACATTAAAATCATAAAAAAGGGATCAACAACTGAATGATATTAAATTTTCTTAATAAAAATTTCTATAGTCCTAACGCAAGCTTTTTTTTTTTTTTTTTTTTTTTTACTATGGGTTAATATTAATTGCAATATACTTTAATATTACATTTTTTTCATCTTAAAATATTTTTTAAAAACATCTAACAATTTAACTTTACATAATTATCTTCTAGCTAATTTACGTTTACTTAAATAATTGAATTATCATTTACCTAAATACATTTTCCATGATGTATTCTGTATGAAAAGAAAGCAGAAACCTATTCGTAAAGCAGTTAAAAGCGCAAATAGATAACGAAAGGGAGTTTCAAGTAACCGGCATAAAATACTTTCACTTTTGATGTTTGTGACTGGTTGTCACACGTTCATTATCTTAACTGTCACGTGTAAAATACGAAACATTATTTGTGTATTTAAATTAATATAAAAGAATTTATTTAATGATTCTTTCGCTATTTCTGGTGTATTATTATGCAATTTAAATATTCTGAAATTTATTTATTCCAGAAAACTTAATATTTTTTTCTTAAACTTATATATCAATACTGGGATTTAAATAGCATTACTTCTTTGAATTTAAATTATATACCTTGGTAAAATTTATTAGACTTCATTCATCAAGTAATGATGTTTCACCTTTTATTTTTTTTTTTTTTTAATATTCTTCCATTTACAGTAAGTAATAAATATATAAGCATTTATTCTTGTGGCATCATGCAATTCGATCCGGGAATGCAGCATAGGATTGTAGATTTTAATTAAGTATGCTGAAATAAATTGTATAATATATTGTTGAAAATTTAAATGTGAATTCAGTTATTTTAAAAAAATTGAAGGTTGCCCTTATAACATATACTTCTATCATATCTATTGCGATCCCTAAGAACACTGACTACGACTATTAAAACAAGTTAGCGGCTTTACTCACATCAATTACGAATTTAATAAAGTGAATAAAAATGATTGTAATTGTGATATATGTGTCATTTATATCTATCCTATGTTATTGTGTTGTGTGAAGTTGTTGTTTTCAATAATATTTTATAATAGAAATGAATACATAAAATGGCGTCTTATGTCGCTTGTTAAATATGGCAGATATATTTATTTTGTACATTACTCTATTTGATTAAATAGTTTTTATTTCATTTTATCCTATAAAGTATTTTTATTAAATACTACCATATGAAAATGTACTTCCCGCCCTTTCCATCTCGTTTCTACATCTTATTTTATACACTGACCTACCATTGACAGTTCATGTATTTGTTGTTGTAACTTTAGTAAAGATTGCTCACTGTGAAATACGATCATACAAATTTTGTATTTCGTAGGATGCATGATATAAATAGCAGTTCTATATTTTGGAAAATGCAAGGGTATGATAACTAAATCAAAAAGTAGCTGTATATGAACATTAAATTTTTCACTATTTTGATAGTCTTGTATTCAATTTTGTAAATTCAGTACATTCAACAGTTTCATTTTTTATACATTGTTTTTATATAAATTTAAGTTTCCTGTAAAGGTTGAATTAGCAGTGAAGCTGTGTGCATATATATAAATATACATACATATATCCACAAATATATATATTCCTAGAGTTATTTCAATCTGCTATTAATATCTTTGTCATTTTTGTTTTCATTACTAAGATTATATATATGTATTCATCAGAAGTCATCGTTTTTTACATATAAAATCTTCATTTTTAAATTTATTAGTAATGACTAAACTATCTGTATTTATTACACAAAACTGACAAATTATGGTTCTCATATTTTCTGATATAGCACATTTACCTCACCCTTAATGTATCTGCCATAACTGAAATAAAATTATTTGTTAATTTTCTATTTTAAAAATGGCATTTCCATTATAAAGAAGCCACAAAAAAAATTATTTTGCCTAGTGTAATAAAATGTAAATTTCAATACTGAAAAGGAAAGGAAAGCTTTTATATTTTATCAATACAAATTTTTTGTATAAATAGTCTTTATTAGACTTTTGTCATGAATACATACATTTAATTTTATGATTCTTTAAAATTAATAATTCTTAATTTCTGATATCCAGTTATAAAATTAGCACATTTCCTTTTTTAATGGTAAATTTTCTTATGGTAAATTTATTAAATGATTTAAACTTTATATTTGTTGTTAACTTAAAATAAATATTTTATTAACAGGCTTAAAAAATTAGATCAGTATGTCTGTAATTTAGATAATTTTTTATAAAGCTTAACAGTATTGTACATGTAAAATTCTTAATATAATATTTACAATTTGACTACAAGAAGTATTGAAAGATTTATACTCTTCTAAAAGATCTGAAAGAATGAGTCTGAACTAGTTATTTAAAAATTTATTAAAGAAATTCGTAACCTTAATGCCATTTTTGAAAGTATTTTTCTTCTCTTATTACAGAAGATTGCTTTTCTAATAATAGCTTGTTTTAAAAATCATCTATAGTTAATTTTGAAACTTTTTTTCTTTTGTCTTGCAGCCTGAATCTGTTTGCTACATAGAACTTTGCGATGGACACCAATTTATTATATATTTTTGTAAATTTGGTTAATTCATTCTTAAATTGTTGATTTTCATTTTGACAATGGCAAGTGGTGGGAGAGAATCCAGTGTGTTTAGCTCCGATGATGAAACTCTACATCCAGTAGAAAGGCATCGTAGAAAACCTAAAGCTCTTGTTAGTTCAGATTCTGATGATGATAGCGATTTTGAAGTTAAGCCACGGAAGAATGTTAAGCCTTTAGATTGTGAGAGTGAAGACAGCATTGATAATTTTAATAATGATGCTACTTATTCATCTGAAACAAGATTTTGTAAGTGAAATTTATTACTTTGATAGTCACTAAAGACTTATTAAAAATAAAAATTCATAATTTTTTTTTTAATGAAAGTTTTTTAATGTTTATACATGTAGGTAGACAAAGTTTGAATAGAACTTGGGCAGTTATGTTACTTTTAATTACTCTTTAACAGATGTATCTATGTGACATACTTCAAACTATATTATTTGTGTAGTTTAAGTTGAAAGAAGGTAGTTAATTTACAAAAATGCATTGTACTGCGACCACAGTACTGAATTTTCTATTAGTTTTCAGTTCTATTACATTATTTTTCTATTAGGCTAAATGAAATGTTTCTTTTAAAAGTGGAATGAATGCTAAGAGAGCTTAGGTTATGTTAGTGTCTTTGCATTTAGAATTAACAATCTAAAGTTGATAGAAAATATAGATAAATCCCAAATGTTTCATTGAAAGACCTTAGAAATTTGTGAGGGAAATTTCTTTGTGAACTTGTTTATATGGTAGTTACGGATGAATTTAATAGGTTAGTCGGTTGTTTACCTTTTGATTTCTCATTTATTTCCCTTTTGTTTTCAATTCGTACTTTAAAAAAAGGAGAAGGCAGGAGATTAGTAAATATAATATAAAATTTGCTACAGATCACAAAGTGGATTTTCTCTGGCCTTATATGATATAGAGCCTTTTTTAATAACTAGTTGTCTTATAAGGAAGCATACTATTTGAAATTTTGTAACTAATCACCCCTGACATTATAGATTCTTATTAGTTTAAAATTTATATATGGCACTATAAGTTAGCAAAGCTTTTTGTAGTAAACCAAAATGTTCTTTTAGTTATTTATTTTATCTCTTTCAATATTAGTGGTAACTATGTAAAGCTGTAGCAGTTCTGATATTTGTATTTACTTCTAGGCAATATTTTCTTTATTGTAAGTCTATATAGGTTTTTTTTTTTTTTTTTTTTTTTTTTTAATGAAGCAATTCAGTTGAAAGTTTTCCTCTTTTTCTGTTGAGGTTTGTGTTCTCTAATATATTTATGTACCTAATAAGAAAATTGTAATAGGAAAAAAAAATTAAGTACACTTACTGACTTTTTTTGAGCTAAAATAAATTAAAGCTCTTGTTTATTAGGAAACATACTTTGTAAAGAGAGGAAATTCTATACTCGCAGTTTTAATACTTGAAAAAGAAATTTCAAATTTATTTAGCTATACTAAAAATGGCTCTCCAAATCATGATTACCACTCTAATTACATATTACCATTACAAATTTACAGATTGGCTATTGTTTAATATAAGGCATGAGTGGGGAAATCGTAACTTCTTACATTATTTTCATTTAAGCAAAACTTAGCAGCTTTTACTTCCTTAATTTTTTTCTTTATAATATAGTGAACAAAGCAAAAAAAAAGTTTTTTATTGTGCATTCATTTTTTTTTCTTTTTTGGTGCAATTTATAAGATACCATTCATACTTAACAAAAATTTAGCATGGATATCAAAGAGAATGCCTTGCTTTTGTAATCTTTTCAAATTTACCTTGCACTCTACTACAATAACCAAATTTTCTTCATTTTGTACTAGATTAGTAATATATAAAAAAAGTTGAAAGTTCTTTTTCTGAACTAAACATGTACATGATCTTAAGACTAGATGTTCTCGCATAGGTATGATTCAGTTTTTCATTAAAGAACATTAATCAAGTCCAAACCTTTCATCTTATACACATATATATATATATATATATATATGTGTGTGTGTATATATATATATATATATATATATATATGTGTGTGTGTGTGTGTGTGTGTGTTTTAATTTATATGGTTTCAATATTATTATAGACTTGTTCCAATTTTTTAATGTTTATCTAAAAAATAGTTGTATTTATGTCATGTGTATATCAACGTGTTAATGCAATTTTATTAATATGTTATTAGCATATGACAAAATAACTGGTAATGGCGTATTAACTTCAAACTCAAGCATTGGCTGAAGTTGCTGAGGTTACCTACATGATTAATTTTAAAAACATATATATGTGTGTATTTTTGTTTGAAAAAGTAAAGATAGAGATTGATGAGTAATAAAAATTAAAACTATATTTCAGGTTCAAACACAGAAGAAGATTTTTCTGCTATGAATGATACCAGTGATAACGAACAGTCAGAAAAATGTGCAATATGTTTGAGTAAATTTAGTGGACAAGATATTGCTACTCCTGAAACATGTGATCATATGTTTTGCTTAGAATGTTTGCAAGAATGGGCAAAGGTAAAGATACTTCAATCATGGGGGTGCTGAATATGTCCAAACACTTAAACGGGGTTTGAGGATGCCTAAGTTCACTTAATTCAATCATTCCATCAGTGATTTAGAAATATTTTGGCTAGCAACTATATTTACAACCTTCCCCATCCTCTTTATATATATATATATATATATATATATATATATATATATGAGTGGCGTGCGGTAGGTGTTCATGCAGGGTGTGCAGAGAGCAACAACAGTAATAAAACCATAAAAATGTACATTAAACACTTCTTTAACGTTTATTATTCACTTGTACACAAAATCCATACTTCTATCCATATTACTAATAAAATAACGAAAATCTTATATTTCCATGAAAAACTTATATTTTCAGCAAACGTGGCACCACATGGCACCTGCCGCTGCGGTGCCTCATCAGGATGCTCGTTGGTTCCGACAAACCGAAAGTCTAGTTCACGTGCAGAGGATTTCGCTGCACGCTGGCGCAATAAAACAAACTGTTTCTTGTTCAGTCAGTGGATTAAATTATATGCATTAACTGTTTTTAACATTTGGAAAACATGTTCTGCAAAAAACATCTTTACAATTTTTAAAAACAAAACTAGGGATATGGTGTTACAGATATAACTTAAAATTTGGCAAATTTGGACTGTTCTGTTAGAATTCATTTCTTTTTTTGTCTAACAAAACAAAATTGTTTTTCAGCGAATTATTTCTATAAATATAATACATCACCGAAATTACTTGACCACATTAAAACATTTCCCTTTATATTGATGAAATACTTTTTTTATATTTCCATGAAAACAAAATCTTGCAGTATATAAATTCACACATTAACTGTCTGCAAAATTGTATGGCCAGTTAATCAATTAAAAAAACTAAAATCGCTTTGGCACTAAGTCCCTGCTCTAATACAACGCTTAATAAACCGTACCTTCGTATGATTCTGAATGCCAAGTGCAGGAAAAATAGCTGCACTTGCCTCAGTGCCATAGTATGCTGTTCTTCTCCAGTAGCCCATACATATAAAGCGTGATTTTCTATTAGTGCGAAGTGCATACACAGAAAAATTTCTTATGTTTGTTTGCTTTTGAACGTGCTACGTGGTGCAGCACCTAGTACCGCACGCACTGCAAGAATACAAGCAAGCAAGTCAACATAATATTTGAATATATTATAAACAATATTTATTATATACCATATAAAGATAGGTAGACATAGGTTCAGAAAATTATTGTCTCTCATAATTTTGCTAGGGTGTGCAGTGCACACCCTGCACATATGGATCGCACGCCACTGATGTGTGTATATATGTATATATATATAATTTTTAACCCTTTATCTACTGACGGTACTTATAAGTACCAATCACCTTAACCATTTATGTACTGACGGTACTTTTAAGTCCCACTTTCATTAATTAGTTCTAACAAACTAAATTTCACACCGGGGAGATTTTTTACTTGTATATTTAACTTGTATATAATTATCAATGTGACAGCTAAAAAACAATATAAAGACATTTTCAGTATTTCATAATGCAGTCAATAAAGGGTTAAATAGTCTTATCTTTATTGAAATTGGGGTAAAGGGCTAGCCCATAAAAAAATGTCAGTTTCTGTCTTATCTATCATTCTTAACTTGTATCACAGGACTTGGGGAAAGAAGAAAACAGCTTCTCCTCTGCCTAACAAAAGTCACTAGATGTTATTGAGCTAATATCAACTCTTAAAAGCAATCAAATGACGAGCAAGCTTCAAATTTTCCACGGAGGCAACTCTAACAAGGCATTTGAAACATCTAGTTCAACTCACTTTCCAGTGAAGAATTTATTTCATGAAATGAATCTTCTATTCATTTTAAAATTTTGTAACTATTGAAAGAATCCTTAGACAAATGTTTCCATGGAAGATACCATTTCACTTGGGGTTTTTTTAGCATCTTGTCTCAAGGTATTTATGATGTCAAAGAGAATTGACAACTTCACAAACAAAGAGAATGGGCTGTGATTGGTGATAATCAATGTTATACATCATTGTAAACTTATTTTATATTTGAATAATTCTCTTCTTTTTATTTAAATGTTTAAGTGATAGTTTCAATGAGAGGTCTTAATCATCAACATTGTACTCTGATAGAAGTAACTTCTACTAGAATAAAAATATGAAGAATTTTGGACAAAACAAATTTTCTGGGGAAGTATTGAAACTTAAGACATTTTCTGCACCCCCATTCAATCAAAAGTTTGCCTTATTGTTCTTTGAAATACATAAATTACACAAATTATAAGTATATAAAAAATATTTTAACATGTAAAGATATGCAATAAAATTAGTAGCAACTGAATATAACAACTGGCCATAATATTAGTACAGATTTTCTCTACTCAGTTTGTGTAGCATTAAAGCATCTTAACATTCATGTGAATGCTTATTAAATTATTGAAACCAGTAAGTGGTGTGTTATGCCTCAAAAACTAAGTTTGTTTTCCCTCCCTGCCTTTTAAGATTTGATTATTTTTTAAACATATTGAATTTTTATATAAATATTTAGTTTATATATTGTTTTTTATGGCATATTGATAACAAATGTTTATTAGTTTAAGACTGAAAGTTTAAGTTTAAACATAATAAAATAAAAAATGTTTCATAATATTCTTGCATGATTGAAAAATTTCTGCAAACTTCATTAAAAAGCATAATTATTTTTCAGAATGTTAATACTTGCCCAATAGATAGACTAAAATTCAACTTGATACTCATTAGACATCATAAAGAAGAGAAAATATTTAAGAGAGTAAGTGACTCCTCACTTTCATTTGTGTAATAGATATTAAATATTAGATAGTGTGTGTGTGTATATATATAATCTATGTATTGTTTTTATATTTTATCAAAATGTACTTTTAAAGAAAATGTGTTCTCTTTTGTGGTAGGTGGTGTTGTGTTTGTCTTCAGTTATACCAAATCTGGGTTTTATTTCAAGATTTTATTTAAATTTATTAAGTTGCTTATGTTTATTCACACTTGTATTTAAAAAAATGCTTAAACATTTCTTTTGAAAGAACTTTTTTTTCTCTTAATTTCCTCCCAAAAAAGTTCTTTGTTCAAATACTTGATTTTTGGGTTTGAAGTCTACCTCTCTTTCTGTGTTTTTTAACTCTTACATTGCATGTGGTTATTTTAAGACTACTAAAAAGAAATTTATTTAGCTGCAATTTGAAACATTTTAGCTTTTTAACATACATATGTATGCATATATATATATATATATATATATATATATATATATATCATGATCCAGTGTTAAGGCCAATGCGAAAAGGATTTTCTCGCAAAAGTAAAATGTACATCAAGTCAAATAATTGTAATCCGCATAGTTTCCTGGTCCTGCTAGGCTTGTATCATGGTCCAGTGTAAAGGTGAATGGAAAACAGTCTCTCTTGATAATATTAAGTTTATTAAATCATTGTTTCATTTAAAGCAAAACTAGCACCATTTTCATTTTTTCGAAGACACACATAGAGTGTGTTCACAGTTCTATGTCCTCATGCCAACTGATCTTATCTGTTTACAAACTCGTCAAATTCTTCCAAAATGTTCCCACCTGACCAGATTATCGTAAAAGCTTATGTGAGCATGGGTCTTTTTCATTTATTTTATTATTATAAAAGAGTTCCCTTTTTAAAATCGCTTATAACTCACTTAATTTCCAACTACCCCTTTTTTAGACCTGACATATATATATATATATATTTCTGTCATTTTCCCATCATAAAAATCTTAGCTTGCAATTCTTGCTTCTTTGTTCATTACTAATCTTGCAGGATTTGGTTGCTTTATTCAAACCCTGATTGTTGATTTTGCAATTTTAAGTGGCCAGCTGACAGACCACAGGAATAGTGAATTTAAAATTTTATAGAAATATGCATGTCCATCTCAACTGAGGGAGTAAAGTTTTTATCAGTTTTTTTTACTAACTGACTTAGCTAGCAAAGCTGCTCTATTTCCTAAATTTTAATGTCAATAAAAAGTAACTGGTTTATCATCTGCATCATTTTGCTGAGCCTAGCCTCAACAAACCAAATTTGAGCTAGTTTCTTCAAATTTTCAGACAATATTAGATAGCTACTGAAACTTAAGGATACAACAGGCAATTTACCTTGTGTTGATCATCATTAATTCTGTGGTGTAACATATATATCTACATGATTAGTCATTGATAATTTTTGCATATTTCTAATAAACTCCAATATTACATAAATTTCTTTTCTGTAGGTTTTCCTATCAGTAACAATTTTAACTTTTTATTAAAATTACAATTAAAATATCAATTTTGGAGTAGTTTCTGTAATTCTTGATTTACTGTTCATGAAATAAACTCTTAGATAATAAAATTAATAATTCAAGAAGTCCTTTTATTCATCAGTAATATTGTTTATAATTTTATTTATTATTCTTTAACTATATCATGGTAATTTTATATTTGTAATAAAAGTTTTGTTCCTTAATGACAAATGTATGTGTGAATTGTCAATTGGTATCTTCTCTACGTTATTTTGTTAAATTAAATATAAATTTTTTTAAACAAAAATGAATGATCCACGTAATATGTTATTATTTTTTCCTTATTTTCTCATAAATATATAGTTTAACTTGTGAGATATTTGATAATTTCTTTTACATTTTTATTTTTTTCCCTTTAAAAATCAGATATTTGTAAACTGCCCTGAACTTCCATGGCTGTATGAATCTGAATCAGAATCAAATATACAGACTGAAATATCATCATGCGGGTTCTGTGGTGAACATGATAATGAAGATGCTCTGCTTCCATGTCGTGAATGCCATAAAACATTTCACATCAGTTGTTTGATTCCTCCACCCATACAACTGAGTGCAAGTTCTAGGATATGCCCTAGCTGTGCTAGTTACATTAGGGTCAAACGTAAGTAGGTTGTAATTTATACAAAGGATCAATGAAGCTCTATTTTTGAGTAAAGATATGTAAAAAGATTCATATTAAGTTTTTGTGCTGCAATAATTTTTTCTTAATTTCTTTTAAAGAAATTGCTTATGTATAGTAATATTTTATGTCTATTCTAGACCAGGCATGTGCAACTTCACATGACTAAAAGCCTAATTAGAAATTAGATGTAAAGAATGAAAAGAGATTCAAGCTAAAATACTTTCATGTATAAGAAAATATTTCAAAGAAACCTATTGTTATTAACTTAATCTACCTATTCATATAAATACCCATCATAAAATATATTAAACTATAAAACGTTGGGTAACAAAGTACTTTTTAATCATGATAGCAACTTCATGGTTTGCATATGAGAGTCACTTTTCAGGGGTACTCTAGACATTTAGTCTCAATGTTCTTTTCAAGTACACATTAGTAATTTACTTTGTCTTGGATTTCAGGAATTTAACCCTTTAAAAAAAATTTGCTCTGAGTGTTTTTTTTTTGGGGGGGGGAGAAGGAATATTATAATAAAGGATCAATGATTATAATAGAATGATCAATGATTATAATAGAAGGAATATTATAATCATTGGATATTAATCCAATGATTATAAACTTGAGCAAGAGGCATCAGCCCTACCATACAGTTGAAAATTATCCACTCTGATGTGATACCTGGTGTAACCATGAAGGCAGTAAAATAATACAATTTAAAAAGGAGCCTCATTTATTGGTTAGTGGACCTCCTGGTTCAATGATATTTGGGCAAATTATTAGACTGTCTGTTGTGCATGTCTGTCCTTCACTTGCAGATTTATTTATTTATTTTGAAAGAAATAAAATTATTTCATAATTTATTATTATACAATATTTATTTCAATCAGATGTGTTTTAAATGAAATACATAGGTGACCATGTAGAAGTACTGATTAATAAACATTAATCAGTACTTTTATGTGGGCACATATGTATTTCATTTAAATTTTGGAATCTGAATTTTTCTGATGAATAGAATCCTTCAAAGTGGCATTTTTTATTATAATGAAATATTTTGTGTTTAATTTTTTTTTTTTTAATTATACTTTAATAAGGTTTGAAATCTCGACGTTCTGATTTGCGTGAAACAAATTCCCTTTCAAGTGCATTAGGAATGACCTATTCAGAGAGCTTAGCTCAGCACTCATCAAACAGAGGATTGTGGAGATTACGCCAGGTAATGCTTGCTCTTCTTTTTTTTTTTTTTTTTTTTTTTTTTTTTTTTTTTTTTAGTCAGCATTTATTTACTTTTTATTGTTTGACTTCTTACTACTATAAAAAAGTGTACATGTTTCTAAAATGTTTACTTAGAAAACAAATGAACTGATTCAGAAATTCAAGCGTCGAAGAGTTATATCATCATCTGAATCATCTGATGAAGATGTAGAGCACTCAAACCATAGTTCTGTTCGATTGTTTCAGGTAAATATTTTTCTTGCCAAGTATATAAATATTTTTTCAAGGGCCAATAAGCTCCTTAAAAACTTGTTGGTTGTAGTGGAAGGAAAAATGCTCTTTATTTTTGTATTGGTTTTTAATCTGAAATAAATCACTAAAAGTGGAAGTGAAGAAAGTAGCCTCTCCAAGAGATATTGTGTGATTCATCACTGAAGTTTGTATAAGATAGTTTCATTTTAAAACATTCTACTGCAAAGGATATTTTTGAGAATTTTATGATAAGTTGAAATCAATTAAGTTTCTTTAGATATGAATGTATGGTCCATCTATCGATAGAATCTTTTACAAAATAATTAATAAAGAAGTTTAGTTGCAGCTCTGCATTCATTGGTTGATGTGATTTTCATACTTTAAATGATGCTTTCATGAAAAGGGCATTATGCATTGATTATTGCTTTAGTGTAAATTTTAATTGGCTATTTAAAAATTTTATGATAATTTCAAAAACGAAGAAATTTTTTGTTAAATTTTGTAATTATGGAAGGATTGAAGTTATAAATTGGAATAAGTCTGTCAACTGTAATTTTCTTCCTTGGAGAACTCCTTAAAACATCTTTGAAACCATCATTATTTTTACTTTCAAATCCTTGTATGAACTCTGTTTAATATTCATAAAACTAGCATTCTGTGCTACTTATAGTGTATTATTTTTTTAAAAAGTCAATTTATTAAAAAAGTAATATAAATGGCAAAACCAAGAAGAAATATTTAGAGTGGTATGTTTTAAGTAAATTTTATGTTGTATATAAACATGACAGTGCAGTATTACTATTTTCAGGACCAAATTTCCTCTAAGTCCCAGTGTCCTTTTATTCAGAAAAGACGAAGAGCAATATGTCGTTCTCAAAATAGAACTTTGATATCTTCTACTGCCTCAGCAACATCTAATTCAGAAATGTACTCTGTTGATTCAGATGATGGAATTAGTGATATGAGGTACATTTTACATTTATCTATTTCTATTCTATTTTCGTTTAACTTTTTTTGGTCTTAAATTTTTCTGTATTTGCTTAAAATGCAGTTCTCAGGTTTATGATGTATTAAATAACTTTGATAAAACAGAACATTTTGTATGAAATGCTTAACTGTTCATTAAATTATAAGAGATTGAACTAGATATGAAACGACTCAAACCTTTGTGTGTGATGTATTTGCAGCATAACAGAGTTATCTGGTTTGCTCCACCCAATAATATTATGAATGTGTAATGTAAAGATTTTTTTTTTCTGATATTTTGTATAAGACAAGTTATTTTTTTTTATTCATTATAGGTGTGTAGACTATATCATCCATATTTAATCGGTAAAATATTCTTAATTTCCCTTCCAATTTAAGTTTTTCTTTTTTCTCTTATCAGAAATAATAATTTTGTTACTCTCAGAAAATATCTTTTCACTAAAGGAATGTATTGAAAAAAATTCTGGCAGTATAATCATGTTTATAATTATTTAGTCCCCTCCCCCTAATATGTTAAATATTTCAAATGAAGCAAGGGGGAATTATTTATGAAAACACAAATGGTAGTATTCATATTTTTTTAATATCGGTTTATTGCAATAGACTGCTTGTAATGTTTATCATCTCTGCTCACAGCACTCTTTTTTTTTTTTTTTTTTTTTCTCCCATGTAAGTAATGGTTTCAGGCATAATCCCCCACAGAATATAGTGAATATGCGATACTCTTGTTATGGGATTATGTTTCACAAATTTAATAACTAACAATTCTCAGATCTTTAACTAATAATTCTCAGATCTTTCATGTTTTATTTTTAATGTTAAATTTAGTTGTTTTTAATGTTAATTAAAAAACTATTAAATTATAAATTTCAGGTATGATAGTTATGATAATGTATTAGTACACCGTGGCCACCCTTCTGCTACAAGCCGAACTTTCTCATCTGGTCAAACACGAGATAAAACGTATGTATTATCAGTTATGTACATATCACCTTATTTAAGCCACTTTTTGTATGTATAAATAAATATATATACAGTCTGTATCAGTTATATGGTCAGCTCAGCAGTCCAGAAAAATCAGGCCATATAAGCGGGGTGACCATATATGCGGAACAATACAACCCTATTGTGCATATACCATAAATTTTTAACCCACAATAGAAGAGCCTTATCGACATTCCCATAAATTAACAAGCGCTGATGTTTTCTTTCTTGATCACCGATTTCAACACTTGAGGACCAAAGTTAGACAGCTAAAATGTTGTTTAATGCCTCAAGGGTAATCGAATTTGCTTTGACGAAAGCAGCCTTTGAAAGATTATATTTTTTAAATCTTTCAATCACTTCATTTTTAGCAGCAAATGATAAATTCTTTCTTTTCGAAGCCATAATTAAGAAAGGAACATTCTTATTCATGACGTATGGTCGAAATGCAACAAAATTTCTCCTTACTTGTTTTGTCTTAATTTCAACTTAAGCAGGGAGAGATAACTTCAACTAACAAACAGACATATGTCCACCTCTTGTCAGTTGGCAAGAAAACAGAGAGGTGAGAAAGTCCGACAATGGGTCTACATAAACAAGAAAGTGGGAAAGGGAAGGAAGTAAAGGGTTGAATTCAGGTTCTCTCCAATTTCACACTGATTTGTTTAAAAAAAGGGGGGGAAACTCATTGAAAACATGAAACTGACCATATAACCGGTAACAAGAAAAAGAAAGTGACTGTATAAGCGGTGCACTTTAACACATGTTCCCTATTAAGTTAGACAACCCTTTAGAAAACTGACCATATAGTACTGACTGTATGATTTTATGATTAAAGACTTTTCCTTTATTAATTAAATCTGAGTTAAGTAAAAGTAGAGTATTTAACTATGACAATGTTAAGCTATTTTAGAAAATTAATAAGTATAATTCTGTATTTTTTCTTATTATTTAATCTAAAATCTGTGTCTCATTTATTAATAACAGATAAAGCATTGCCCTTCAGTACTGGAGTTTCATGGCTTGCTTGGATGTTTTGAGCTATTATAAATATATTTAAACAGTAGGTTCTGATCTTATTGGAAAAAATAAATAAATAAATAAATAAAAGTAGAGAATAACAATTCAAATTAAACCATAATTTCTCACAGTTTCTCATGTTTATATTCTTTGTAAACATGACATTGTTCGGAAAGTTTGAATTCCATTACTGACATAGATATCTGTAGCTGTTCAGAATCAGCTTTAAATAGTTGCCCCAGTCTTATGTAGTAAGAAGTCTACCATCTCACTACATAGCAAACCAAACATTATTTAATTTCAGAAACTTGAAAACTATATCCACAAGTGTATTTTTTATGTCAAATATCCTTAAAATATGCATTTTTAAAAATTTAAATTATTGAAAAAAGTAAAATATATAGTAAGTCTCTAAAAAATTTTAAAAAAATTATCAAATTTTTTTCTGTAACTCTGTCAGATATGATTAATTTTACTTCGTCCATTTCTATATTATTATTATTTTATTTTATTTTATTTTTTTTTTTTTTTTTTTTAGTTCTCAGCAATATTACATTATCTTGTTTTATTGAAATATGTGGTACTAGAAATCTCCATATCTTTTAAAAAGGAGCAGAATACATTTATAAAAAAATGACATTTTTTGATAAATGTTCTCTGCAATAAATCAAATACTGTATATTTCCATGCCTAAGCCAGGTTTGTTTTTGGGCTTTTCATAAATGTTTCAGAATGTGGAGGGATCGACTTATATATGGATCCATTGAACATCTATAGTATATGCCTGTTTTTTGCCATTTGCAACAAAAGGTCAAAAAATCGTCCAAATCTTTTTTTCCAAACATAAAATACATAATGGTAAAAAATAAATGAAATTGAAAAATAAATTCAAAATGACTTTTACCTGCTTTATTACACACCAAATATTGCAGTGCTACATCTGTTCCAGATTGGCTAATCTTCATCTTCTAAAAAACATACTTCTTTGTAAGCCGGAAGCAACAATAAAATTCCAAAAACAGTGGGTCTTTTTGTTTGTTTGTTATTAGTATCTAAGTTAAAAAAATAAATATATAATCTTTGGCCATATATGTCTAGTGCTGCAATTCTCAAATTCATTGCTGCAGCAGTAATCAAAATTAAATTGTATTTTTCCTCACATCTGTGTACATGTGCTAAGAAATGTCCTTGTATCTCTCTCGGGGCATAACTGATCCTTAACCTCTGTGGTACTTAAATTAGATGCTGTGGCTAAAAAAAAATTAAGAAGCATTGGTATATTGGTATTGGTTTGCAGAACAGATAACAAATTGGACATGCTATGTAATTTTTTTGTGGGCCTATTTAAAAGAAAAGTTATATGTAAAATATCAGCTACCACTATATAACTTATGAGCATATTTTTAATTATTTTTTTATCATTATTAGTATTAACATTATGTCATCATTAAACATAATTGTACTACATATATAATCTATGATTCTATTGTACATATAAAAATTTTAAGGCTTTTACAAATAAGCTTAAATTACTATTGATAAATATTTGAACTTTAAAAAATTGTTTTAAAATTCCATATATGCATTTAACATGATTAAATTTGTTTTAATATTAGTCAGTAAATATATGCATTACTAATGAGAGAGTTTTTTATTTCAGGATTATTTCAGAGTGCCCTGAAAATTTTGATGTTGTGGGTAGTATTTTACAAAGTCAGACCCTTCTCCACCGTGCTGATGTACTTACCCTAAAAAGGGATGGCACAGTGCTCTTAAACTCTGACATTAGCTCTGATTCGCGGTTAACTTCACCCTCTGCTGCTTCATCAGTGAGTAGTGTTGATAAGAGTCAAGAAAAGAGTCCAAATCCATTCTTTAAGTCATCTGTCTTTGATAATAAGTCTGCTTTACCATATTCAGGTGGTGTTTATAATCAAAGACCCATGAATCCTTCCCAAAATACAAACTCTAAATATAGAGAAACTCCTAGAGAAAACTATTCATGTAGTTCATCTACTACGTCCACTGATCCATCAACTGATTATGACAATGGAACTATTTCATCCAGAAACACATTAGATAATAGTGGGAATGAAAAGTATAATGATAATTTGTGTTCCTCTATAATTCATAAAAGTTTCTGTGGGGCATCAACAGCAGATGATCTCAAAAAAGTTTCTTCCAATTACAAGGAATCTAGTAAAGGTCACCATAGTGAAGATGAAGTTGACATATATAGTGATATTGAATCAGTAGGTGATGAAGAAGGGGTGTGTAATACTATAGAAGGAGTTAATGACAGAATAGAACCTATGAAAATGCCATATAAAGGCGATGAATCCCCATCAAGTAACCATGGTGCTGCTAGTGATTCTAGTGATAATGAATTAGTAATTGATGAAGATATGGCAGCTGAAGATGAAAATGATAATAGAAAAGAGATATTTCAAGTAAATAATTCAAATGATAAAAGCAAAGCTGTTGATAATGAACAAGTAAATGAAAGTGAAGATAGTAATGCTAGTTATTCTCAACCTTACAATCAAGAGCAGGCTGGTAGTGGAACTCCTGATGTTCAGGATGAAAACTGTTCATATGTTGACAGTAGATCTGTAGAGGATAGTCAGCTTGGTGAAGAATCATCACAAGAGACATTTCAAGAAAGGGAACATGGTGATTTTAAAAATGAGACTGAATATGAAGAAGGAAAAAATGAATCTGACTGTGATGAAAATAAAAATGGATCAGATGATGAAGAAAAAAATGAATCTGATGAAGATAATAAAAATGGATCTGATAATGAAGACAAAAATGATTCTGAAGATGAAGATAAAAATGAATCTGAAACTGAAGGTAAAAATGAATCTGAGGCTGAAGGTAAGAATGAATCTGAAGCTGGGGATGATAAAAACGGATCTGATTGTGGAGATCAAGAAAGTGACATGGATGTACAAGTATATGAAGAAAATTCAATGGACAGTTCAAGGAAGAGTCCAAGAGCAGGAACTAGTACTCCATGCAGCACCATATCTTCAAAACAGTTTGATGAAGAAATGAAGCAAGAGAGTTTAGAAGGCCAATGTGATAATAGTGTGTCAAGTGAAAATCAAGAATATTGTGATAATGTTTCAGATGCAGAAAATAGAAAAGGAAAAGAACCACCTGATGTTTCATCAATGCAAGTGAATGAAAACACATGCGACTCCTTTTCACAAGCCGAAGAGAATGAAAATTACCAAAATGAAAATAATTCTAATATTAGTTATGAAAGTGCTCAAAATGTTATGAGTGAGCCAGAAGAAGCCACTGATTCAAATATTGAAGCATCACAAGCATTTTCTGAAGGTGATAAAAGGGAATTTAATGAGGAATGCAATGATGTTGATATGAAGTCTGATCATGAAAATGAAGAGGGTAATGAACCAAATAATGAAAACCTTGATTTCTCTGAAAATGCAAGCACACCATGTTTGGATGAAAACATGGATGGTCAAATAGAAAATTCGCCCATTCCACAAAATGATACTTTAGAAAGTACTGATCATGAGTTCAAGTCTGAAGTTGCCACATCTAATTTTGACCAAAAGTCAGATAGATCAACACCCAGTGCAGAGTATGAATTAGGAGAAAATGATAAAATTGCCGAATCTGCACCTGAGGATCAGTTGGAAAGTAATACTGAAAAGATGCCTGAAAATACTGTTGATTTAGGAATAGAAGATATTTCTGAAGCAGGAAGTGGAGATTTAGATGATGATTTTGCTGATGAAAGTGCATCCTTTTCTGGCAATAAGAAGGGCTATAATGATGCAGAACAGGAAGATAACTCTAACTTTGAAGGTAATGATGTGGATGATGATCGAGATTCTAAGACAAATGTAAAACATACATCTGATGATTTAAATTATCAGGGATCACCTCATAATTCTAATCAGTCATTTGAAGATCGGGAAGAAGGTGAAATCATTGAAGAGAAGCCAGTTTCCCGCCCTGATCGTAAACATGGTTCAAAATTTGATTGTTACCATGATGAAAATGAGGATTATGGGGAACTGGCACCTCGTGTAAATATATCAGATTTACCCCGCATTCCTAAAATTAAACGCGATAGAGAAAAAGATTGTGTTCCTCAAGAAATTCCTATTGAAATTAAAAGAACTAGTGTCTTAGGACGAGTTGATCTTGGTGGGGGAGATATAAGCTGGAAAAGATTATCTAAACATACTAGAGAGAGAAGCTATCGGGATGGAAGACCAAAAGATGAACGGGTCTTATATCGTGAAAGAGAATCTCGAAAGAAGGATAAGAAATTTTCAAATGAAAGTGAATGGCGCAGTGACAGTAAAAGTAGTAGGCGGGATGATAGTAAGAAACAAGATTCTGATAAACTTAGAAGTGAATATGAATCTCGGTCTCGAAAAAGTGATAAAAAAGAAAGCAAAATATCAGATTGGAGTTATTCAGAGCGAGAAAAGCGTAGCAAGTCACATAAAGATAAACATAAGGATAAGCACAAAGATAAAAAGGACAAGGGGAAACATGATAAAAAATATTCAAAAGAAGAATCCAAATATGGACGAGATAAAATCAAAGATGATGATCATTATGATAGAGAATTGAGGTTTGATAAAGAACAAAGGTTTGAAAGAATTGTGTATGAAAAGGGCAAGTTTAAAGAAAAAGAACATAAAAGTAAGCATAAAGAAAGAAAAAGTGATAGTAAATCTGGAAAAGATCATTCACGTGACAAACATAAGCATGTTCATTCTAGTGAACATTTTTCAGACAAACAAAGAGAAAGGGAAGTTAGAAAAATTGATGACAAATTAAAAATTGTTGTTGAACAAAAAGAGGGAAGAAAGGAAAAATCTAAGCATAAAGATAAAAAAGACTCAAAGCATGATAAAAAACAAATTCATCATCATGAACATCGTAAGAAAGAAATTGAAAGAAGCCCATATACTGAGCTTTCTTCAATAGAATCAAAAGAAATATTTGCCAAAGGAGATAGTATTATAATCAATGTTAATTTTAATCGAACCAGCTCTCCAAAAGATTCAAATGCTGATAATACAGATTCAGGTTTTAAAGATAGAAAAAATATAGAGGAGTTTGAATTAGATGAAGTTACTGGTTCAGAAAAAAACAAGGGAAAACATTCTTTAGTGGATAAAGGAAAGGGTGTCTTGGATACATCAATAACTAAAAGACCTGCTACACCTCCTGAAAGAACTAACCAAGTTCTATCTGTCAGTGAATGTTACTGGCAAGGAGGAGAGGATTCTGATGCTAATAACTCTCCTAATTCAGAAAAGTCTGTAGAGGAAGTTACAGGAATTGAAGAAGAAAATGAAACCATGGAATCGGCTGATCCTTTTGAAGGGGACAATTTCTCTAACAGTTGTAACAGTGCTGATTTACCTGAATCTCAAACAATTGGTAAGGAAGGAGTGACAGGAAATGAAGAAATATTAGATAAAAGTGATAAGATTGATAGTTCATTCTCTAAAGAAAGTGAAAATGTTGCTCCTCCTAAAAGAAGGTCTCCTCGTTCACCATCACCCCCTTCTCCTGCTGACAATGATAGTTATGATCCATGTGAGCCTACTCGAAGCCCATCCCCTCCTCCAATGCCACCTACCCCTCCTCTTCCAGCAGGAAATCCCAAGCCACCACCTCCTTTAGAGCTGCCACCATTACCTCCTGAACCAGAACCTATTGACAATGTACGAGAGGAAACACTGACTCATAAGCAAAATGCTACTTCAGAATATAGTTCTGTCTCTGCAGTAGTTGCCTCCAGTACATCACAACCTATCTCAGCAAATACTCAAACATCTATAGCTAAGCCCATATCAATGCCAAGTATATTATTGCCGCCACCTTCTTTTCTATCTCATACTGCTGCTTCAACTAATAGCTTGCCTACTCTATCATCCTTAATACCACCTAGAAATTTCAGTTTTCAGGTTAATAACCATGCAAATGTACTATTTCCTCCAAACCACATGCAACAAGTTATGCAAGGTATTGTTCCAAGTCAGATACATGCAGGTAGTTCTATTCCCCCTCCTCCGAATCCACCTTCACTTCCTCATATGGGTTCAGTTCCTCCACCACCACCACCTCCAAGTGCTATGGCTTTGATATCTCAAGTAAGACATCCTCAATTAAATGTTCGTCCTGCCTTACCACCCAACTCATTGTTGCAAAATCTTACTATGGGACATCCTGTGACTATGCCAATGCAGATGTCTCACTTGCATCACATTCCTCCCAACCTTTCTAATCCATTAAGCAGTCATCAATCTCCTATGTTAATACCTTCACAGAATCAGTCTGTGAGTCTTCCTGTTTCTATTCAAAATCAACCTGTATCTAGAGTTGTCTTGCCTCAGAATCAAATATTGAATCATTCAACTGCATTGCAAAATCAAAATAATTTAGATAGTAAATCTCAAGGTAATGCTATGCCCCACCAGTCTTTATCTAACAGTACACCACAAAAGTTGGATAAAGTGACTGCTGAAAAATCTGAAGTTATTGATATGGAAGTTGATTCTCCATATTCTCCTGGTGACTCCCCATCAATGGATAGTGTTTGTGACTACTCACCTACTAGTTCTCCTCTTCCTTCATCACCTAAAAATAAAGACATTTTTGATACATTGTTACCTGCAGATCACAGGACTATAGATAAAAAAACTCAGGATTCATCATCTAAAGCAGAAAAATCAAAACGGTCTTCTGAATCTAAGAATGACACACCTTCTAAAAGAGCCAAGCATGAGCACAAATCAGATTCTGGCAAAGTGCGGCATTCTGTACGAATGCAGATTGCTGATAAAAACAAGTCTCGCAAAGAGCAAAAAACTGAAAAGAAACTTGATGATTCACAGCTGAAAATACTGGATGAACTTCCAAGTTCTGCTGTTGAAATGCAAGTTAAAGAAAAGGTAATATTTCTGGGTTTTTTTTTTTAATTTATTTAATAAGTAGCAGCAAGTTATAGAGGGGGGAAACTGTTTATGAAAATTTGTTTTCCTCATACCTTCAGAAACTTGTTAATTCATAGGAGTCGGTATAGAATTCTTTATTTTTGCTGGTAAATAAATAGTTATAAAATTGTTTTTCTTAATCTTAATAATGATCTTCAACATATACATCTGATTTCTTATCTTTTGATTATAGTATAAATAGCATTAAACAATTTAATGATGATGTTAAATTTTGAATCATAATTTCCATTCCTTTTTATAATTCTTGTTCTAGAAGAAATAAAATTTTATTGCTCCTCCTAGAAATTACTTTTGTTTTTCTTAGATTTAATTTGTGTGTGTGATAAGAAATCTATGTACCCTTCCTACTTTTAAAGTGTTACATTAAAAGAACATGATTTGAAATTTCATTAAGTGAAAATTACAGTTAATACAAAAACCTTATATATATATATATATATATATATATATATATAACCTTAAATTTTAATAAACTTTGCAAATAGACAAAGTCTTGCATTCAAAACTTTTATGGTAAAATTTGTGAATCTGGTACATGTCTTTTAGGCACCAGATTTGCAACTTTAAATGGTGCAATAAACAATTTAAAATGTATCCTTCATTTTAAATCTGGATTTGCATGTGTGGATAGTATTAAGTAGATTAACATTACAGTTTATCATAAAAGAGTGACATTTGCAATACATTTTTAACCATAAACTCAGTTTTAATTATTGTATCATATTAACATTCCCTATATTTCATTCTATCAGATACAAAACATTTTAAAAATTCAAATTTTTGAAGGTTTAAGAATATTTTCTCTCTTTCCTTCTCTTCCCCCCATCTACATTTTATAGGTTTTTCAAGTCCTCAAATACCATAGCATAGATTAAAACACTTATGAATCTTATCAATTTTGTGCCTTTTACAAAAATTCTGTTTTTAAAACCTAAAGTTAATTTCTTAAAAGCTTGTTTTAAGTCTAAAAAAAAGCATTTTGATTATGATGGCATCATATATTTCAAAATGATTAGCACTTAAAATTTGGAATATTTTAGATTACATTTTTGTGTTTTCTTAATCTCTAGAGAATTTTTATTTTGTATGGAGAAGGAAATATTACTAGTTAAAAAAATTGTTATACATAGCATAAAGACTCCCTCTGGCATAGAGAAATATAGCTTCTAAAAAAAAAAAGTATATGGTCATGTTATTCTAAATATTTGTCTACAGAGGCATTCACTGATATTTTTTTATTGAGCCTAATTATCACTTTTCTTTCAGTTTTTGAAAAAGCTAAATCGCCAAGAACGGGTAGTTGAAGAAGTTAAATTAGCACTTAAACCTTATTACAAATCTCGAGATGTCAATAAAGAAGAGTATAAAGATATCCTTAGGAAGTCTGTACCTAAAGTAAGTTTTTTTTTTTTTTTTTTTTTTTTTTTGTCTTTTTTATAAAAAAAAAATGTTACTGTTAATAACATAACAACTTGGTATGAAGATTAAATATATAAATTTTTAAAAGTTTATCCATGAAACCATTCGTTTCCTGTCTTATTTTCCTATTCTACTTTTAACATCACAATATTAAGAACATTAATAATTTATTATACCTTTTCCATTGATTCTTCATTCTTTATTACTACCACCAAAAGTAAGGTAGTTGAGATCTGTGTAAGAGTTTTATTTTCTAAATTTAAGCTGATTGCTTCTTTGACTAAGTTTATTTCTTCCTAAAGTCTAAGAATTTTTAAAATTATTCACAGCACATATGCACATTTACTTTTTCATGTGTTGACTTTATATGTAATTTTATATATAATTTTTTACTAATTTTCTGGGATTTTAATGTTATGCAAAACCTTTTATATATATATATATATATATATATATATATATATATATATATATATATAACCTACCTAAGTAAAAGCTGCAAAAATTTCTATAGCTCATCAGAGTTTTGAAAAAAAAAAATCTGGTTTTATTAGTGTTAACTTTTTTTATTCATTTAATGTTTAAATCTTGATTTCTATGCAAGTATTTACAAATTAATAAAATCCCACTTCTCAATATGTGTGAGAGACTAAGTAAAACTTCACTTCAAAATGTATTGTAAATATATTAATACAAAATGGCCATACATCTGAGAAATCAGGGAATTGTCAGAGAATTTTATAATTCTAGAAAATATTGAGGTACTTTTTAAAAATTTTATTTACTTAGAAATGTTTTACAATTCAAAAGTAGTTTTACAATTTATTAAACAACTTTAAATGATGTTATTCTCTTTTAAAAGTTTTCTATTTCTGTTTTAAAGGGGGATTTTATATTTAAATATTATGTTTGTTACATTATTTAGATGGTTGCATTACTCACAAACTTAGATTATTTGGTGGGAAGTTGAAACTGTGGTATAGCTACTACCCATAGAAAAGACACATGCCTTTGATTGAAATGGGATTTTAATTACTCTCATTGAAAAAAGGGGTGAAATCATTAGCTGAAACCAGATGAAAAAATTGTGCTGCCATGTGTCTTAAATTACACTTTTTTTTCTTATATAAATGCAAAAGATGAGGAACCCCACCCCTATAAGGATACATTCTCCACTGGATCAAAATGTAGTGCATTTTTTAGATTGTCATGTAACTGCAATATCACAGAATTTTTGGAAAATTATTAGGCTTCTCCCCTGTATAATAGTTTGTCAAAATCATATCTTTAAGAAGTAAGTATTTATCTTGATGTTTTGTCTCTGAAGACTTTGTAATTCATTGGGGAAAAAATTTACTCCTGCTAATTATAAATCTTATTACAATGTTTTTAGAATATCTGAGATTCGTTATTATCAGTTTTAATTTTATTTTTCTTCTTTTACAGATATGCCATAACAAATCAGGGGAAATAAATCCAGTTAAAGTGAAGACTCTTGTTGAGTGTTATATTAAAAAGATAAAACATTCAAGGAAAAAAGCTGACAAGAAAAAATCCTCAAAATTATCATGATAGCTTATAAATATAACATTTTAAATCAGTTTTAAGATTATCTGTGCTGGACTTTGATGATCAGGATAGCACAAACTCTTCATCCGCATTTATTGCTGTATAGTTTTCAACCTGAACTTGCTGCATTTGTGAAATGAGTGGGACATTCTGTTGAACCAGACATACCTTTTATTTTCTCTTCTTCAGTAAAGAATACTTGTAAAAATGTGGAAATCTGATTATTATTTTCAGCATCTGTAACCAATTTTCAGTTGTCAGTTTTCTGAAATATTTCTTACAATGTTTGTTCACAAAAAAAAAAGAACTGGAATTTTATCCTTTTTTTTTTCTATACATATATTTTGTTTTTGTTTACTATAATTTTAAATTTCTGTAAATATCTTTGTACAAACCTCTCAAATATGTATTATAAAATTTATTTTAAGGAATTATGTTAGGTTTTATTCCAGTTCCTATGTTAAAAATATTTAAAATCATTATTTTTGCTTTGAAAGATAAATCTGAATATTTAATTTGTATATGAGCTGAAAATTTTCTTTTCGTATTAGTAGTAAATTTTGTAAACATATATATAATTTATTTTTATAGCAAACTAAAGACTTCATATAAAAAAATTTTGAATTTTTATCAATGTTTGTTATATAGTTTGTTACAAATTTAACAAGTATTTTTTTTAATTAAATTTAGTATGTAATAAACCCCATCTCACAAATCTTAAGTGAAAGCTAACAGTCACTTATCACATTTCTTAGTTTGTACAAATACATAATTGTATATATTAAATGCATAAAAATTATATTAGTATGTTTAAAGTGGATCAAAAAGGAATCATATAATGTATATATGACATCAACTTTACATATTAGCAGTTCATTATGTAATAACGTAGATATAAATGATTATAATTTATGGGTTTTTTTTCTGTTTAGGAAACTGATAATTTATTCATTGTGGTTTGGTGTGTTATAGTATTGGCTGCTAAGTTATTTTTTGACAAATTCTATTATGAAATAAAACTATAAACTATTTGGTTTTAATGTATCATATTTTCTTTTCCCTTTTAGATTTCATTTGCAGTTAAAGTAAATTTGCTTTCTATATTTCTACCATTATTAATATTCTAAAAAAGTATATATTTTGTACTGTCATGGTTTTCAGAAAATTAACAGATCCAAAATGTTAATTAATGATTTTAAAATATCATTTAATAAAATGTTGGGGAAAAATAAAATTCAGGTTGTAGATAAGAAAAATATTAAAAATTTAAACTATTAGCAGTTTATTTCATCTGTACCTCCTTTTTAATTTTTTAGTTTATAAGAATTGCAGATTTAATGTATGCTTTAAATATATTTTATAAACTCATTATTGTGGTTAAGAAAATTATGGTGCTTGAGTTATAGTTTGAAAGCTATGCTTAAGTATAAATTTAAAATATTGTTAAATTCAAGTCATTAGTTACAGACACCCATGCATACTCCTATTTTAATTAAAATTATTTTAAATATATGTATGTGGGTAAGTTTCCATTTTTTAATATTAATACCTATTACTATGAATGTATTTTGTGTGAATATTTGTTAAAACACAATTTACATTATTTTTTCAAGGAAGTTAAGCTGAAAAATAGAGAAACTTCAAGGTAAATGGTAAACTCTTCCTATGCACAGAATTTTGTTTGCTTAACTATATTCTCTAGCATTAGGGTATTTTTCATCATTTGTTTCATTGGTTTATTAGTTATAGAGGAAGTATTTCAATAGTATTTCACTAATAACTATATTGTATTACTTTAAAATATTTAGTATCATTTTAATTAAGGTCAACAATCCAGACATGATTATATATATATATATATATATATGTATGTACTGTCAAACTCATTTATAATAAAGATAAAGGGACAGAATGTAGATAATTTTAATGTGTAGAAATGAATTAAAGCAAATTAAAATGTCTTTATATTTTCTTCATTTATGCAAAATAATAAAAGCTGATCGGTTTTTGTGTGAATTTTAATTTTGCTTTTTCTTCAGTAATTGTTTGATGTACAACATTCATCGTATGAAATATATTATCAACAACTCATTTTATTTCTTCCTTATCAGTTTTCAGCTTTGTGCAATGAGTAATGCCTCTTGGGTAACCTTTATTTCACAATGACTGCTTTTAGTTGAAATTTCTTATGGCATTATTTTCAACGTCATCTTAATCTGTTGTCAGTCGGTCATAACTTAATTTTAATTCCATAATTCAAAAAATATTTTGAGTAGCCTATATATTGTTCCTAGTCATTGTTTCCTGGTTCTAGAAGTTTTTGGTGGCAAGAAAGAAAGATTTCCAAGAAGTTTTGTGAGATAGTAGGGGGGGGGGAACTTCACTATATCCAAGTTGTATTTGTAGTAATAGTATATACTTTAATATTAAACCAACCATTTATATACTTATTGAACCCGAATTTTCATTAAATCACTGTTTGCAATAAATGAGTTTGACTGTAAATATATATATATAGACGCAGACATTAAATCAGTAAATAATTCTAAACTGTCATTGAATTTCATTTCAAAACAGTACTATGGAAAGGAGAAAAAATAATGATTCAGAAATTTCATTTCAGAATTGATTCATCTGATTCAACAATTGTTTGTTTTGTCCACACAAATTTATATTCCCTCAATATTTAACAGTACTTCTACTGTTAATTACTCTTATATCATTTAATTTGTTATGCTAAAAAAGATTTTATTTATGTATGTATAAATGGGTTGTACAGTTTTTTAAACTTCCTCCTGAGTGCTGCTATTGTGTTGTTATTAATGTTTAAATGTTTATTATGTTTATTTATTATGCTTTAAACTAAAGCTGTACTATTATGTTGGCATTTTCCCCCTAATCCTCAAGTTAAAGTGCTTTCCTGTTATATAATCTGCTTATGAATTGTTTCAAGTTTTAAGAAACTGGTGAAGGGAGAGAGCTATAACATGAAAAAGGGATTGTTCAGTTATAGTAATTAAAACTTTAGACATTCTTATATTTCAGTTTTACGATGAGTGAAATATTTATTTATTATTCTGAGTTAACTTACAGTAAAATAGATGTTTGAAGAAACAAATTCATTGCATTTCTGTACTCGGTCATCTTTGACGAAATTATTTTATGTGTGAGTAACATATAAATATTATTATACTTATGTTTTATTTTAATAGCTTTATTTAATTTTATGAGAAATCGATTTTTATTTGGAATTAAAAAATGCAAATATGAAGTATGGTTATGTGGAATTGTTATACATGTTAGCCATATATAGTTAAGAAAGGTTCTTTATTTTTAATTTACTACAAAGTATTGAATTTGATACCCCCTCCCCTTTTTTCATAAAAACTACAAAATTAAAAACAATCTTACACTTTAAAATAAAGGGTTATAATAATATGGAAGTCTGGAAATAGCTATTTTTTAATAAATATGTACTTCTTTCATTTATGAAGTCCCACAGTATGATAAATTTAATCTAACACATCTGAATTTTTTTTATAATTTTAATCTTTATTTATTTGGTTATAACTGCGAATGAAATCTTTATATACCTAGTGAAAAACAGGTAAGTTAACCTTATGTATCAATTTTGTGGGAAGCTCATTTACCTCTCATTATGAATTACAGAGTAATAAAATCTTTCAGTGTTTCAAGGTCATCAGGCTCTCTTAATTTTTAAGATGTATTAAAATGTAATCATCATAACCTGAGCCTTTTCTAATTGTACATAGTGCTTTTGTGAATGTGTATATAAGGGATTTTCTCAACAACAAAAAAAGTGTTTAATCGTGCACTGTCACTTAAAAAATTGGGTTATGACTAATCATTTTCTAGTACTTAAAAGTTCATTTTCCTGTAAAGTTGGTTTCTCATGCTAGATATAATATTAAATCACAAATTGAGTCCTCTTTGTTTTGAATAGTATTTATAAAAACAAGCTTCTACAGTTTATAGAATTTTAATACATGTAAAGAGATTATATTTTCTTTACTTTTTCTGAATGTTACTAATAAGATGAGTAAATCAGCATTATATATGTACATATATTTGATGTGTTGAAATTTCCTTCACAATCTGTAATCTATAAAGTATTTCTGTATGAAATCTCAGTATTCATATGCTTGCTTAATTAGTAACTTATTTAATTCAATATTGCTTATACCAGTTATGTGGTGCTAAAATTTAAGCATTTCTTTATACATTTGTTTGGGTTTCTGTCTGTCTTTGAAATGCATTTTTGTGTCATATTAGTAATAATAGGGGGGTATACTTGTACCAATTATTTTGCGGTGTTTCTTTCTAGCATATGAGAATTTTGACCTTGTAAATAAATCTTTTTAGAGAAAGTGGTTTTGTTTGTTTTACAATTGTGCCTTGTCTTATATATATTTTGTTTCTATCCACGCTTTTAGTCTTTCTTATATCAGAAATAATTTACACTGGCATTTGAGAAATGATGTTACTTTTTAAAATATATAAAATTTTAAGAATTAAAATTTCCATTACCAATTTTAAGCCTTATGGAAATCTAGAGTTCTTTCCTATACTTAATTTTTGATCAGTAACTTCTGTCAATGATTAACCTAGGAAATTGCTATCCCCATATATGAAGAGAAAAAGTATTTATAATTATAATCTATATCTTTCGGGAATAGTTAAATGCTTCCAGCGAAATTTGTGACAAAAATATTTAGCTTCTTTCAAAAATTTACCAAATAGCTTCTGGTATTAAATTTTAGCCATACTTCTTTTGAGAGTTTAAAATCATGTAGTCTAATTGCTTTTTTTTTTTTTTTTTACTTCCCTTACTATTTTGTTGATTATTCTTCTTCTAGAAACATTTTTAATGTTTTCTTTTGATATATTAACACTTTGCAGTAAAATTCAAGTTCTACTCAAATTGTTACATTCATCAAAGTTGGTTTTTTTCGCACTTTATTAGTGTTTGTTTTCTCCATGATTCTTTATTTGATAGACAGCACCATCAGCTGTATTAGAATGATTACACAGTAGCTCACCCAGGGTTCATACTCAGTTGACAGGAGGAAAAAGGTACTTATTAACACAACATAAGTGTATAGTTATTACATTTTATATTGTTTGTATTCTATATATCATTTTTGAGCAATGTACTACTTAAGCAAACTATGTAATATACTTTTGCATTTTCAAATTTGTGTATTATAATCTAAATCCACCAGATGTAGTAAAAAAAAGAGGGGGGGTAAAACATTTTATTAACATAGTTGATGTTTAATTGGTAGGGTTAAAAAAAAAAACACCTATTGACATGACATCATAGTAATTAAGGTTTAGTTATTACAATTCTATATTGGTTTAATCCTTAATAATAGAGTAATATTACTAAAGTAAACTTTCTAAATACTCATATCTTCGGATTTTACTATATTATAATGTGAATTGACAATATAATAGTAAATTAAAGATATATGCTATGAAGTTGGTTACCCATTAATATTACATCAACATAAATATTATAATAATCAAATGATAACACATTTGCAATTAACAGATACAGAAAATAAAACTTTTTCCCACATTTGAAGCAAGGGGGACTTTTTTTTTTTCTGAAGCTCAGAGGTTAAAACTCCTACATAAGTTTGTAAGGTTTAGAACAGCAAATCAAAGAAACTTGAAATTGTGATGTTGCTCTTTGTGAATTATTCATGTTTTAATGCACCATCCCAAAACAATTTTTATTATATGTAATTTACAAATAAAAGCTATTTTTATATCTTTGTAAACCATTTGGGAAAGTTTTTATTAAAGCTGAATAATAAAAATAATTATACATAGCTATTCAAAGCTTTTTTAACAACTTTCTAATTTGAATAGCTTCTACATCTACATTAATAAAGAATATTTGATTGATTGTAAACAAAATTGCACTTAAACACTAAAAGATACATGCATGAGGTTTAGTACAGGAGTTCTTTATGACATCTTTCAAAATTTTCCACAGACCTTTTTTTTTATTTCATTTTTAAGCAATTTTTAACCAGCTTTCCACTCAATTCTAAACATTGCTCTTAAAATCAGCCAAAGACAATAGTATGTAATGTATATGTCTTAATGGAGCTTAAATAAATTAGCCAACAAACATGTTTTCAAAATTAGAAATGTCACAGATGTACATTACCTACATGGTTTTAGCAAAAGACATCATTCCCTGAAATATCTCATTTATTCATTACTTTTAAATTTGTTTAAGATATTCCATAATTATATATTGTGTCATAAATCATTTAAATGTTTCATATTCTCTAATTATTTTAACATATAATTTGCATTAGTTTTAAACTTATCCTTCAATTAATTTCTATTATACAATAAATGTTCTATGACCAATATTCTAATTAATTCTTCCATTTATAGTTTAAAAAATTAAATACTAATCATTTATTTTTCAGTGAAATCATAATTTAACTGAAAATAGTGTGTTACCTAAAAGAATTTGAAATCTTTAAAACTGACAAAGTGGAAACACTATTAAAAATATAATAGAATTTATTTCTTTATAAATATTTCTTTTTTTACCTTTGCTAATACAGTAAGAAATTTTAAAAAATCATTTTTTATTGCTGTGTTTTATATTACATTTTAATATATAATTTTCAAATACAGTGTATTTCAATAGAAACATTGATATAGATTCCCACTAACATTTTGTATTAGGAACTTTGTCACCTAGCAAAACATTGTTAATATTGTATACATTACATAGAAATTTAATTCTGTAAAATGTAAATTAAAAAAAAATAATACAACAGGGATGATAATGTGAATTTCATCATTATCAATATTAATATTTTCTCATTTCGGATCCAAAAATTATAGATAAATTTACAATTTATTTGGCAATTTTGAATTTTCCCAATTTACTTTTCTTATAATTTTTTAGAAATAAAGGAAAAAAAAGATATATATATATATATATATATATATATATATATATATATATAGCCATCAATAGAGTCCTATACAAAAGAACCTAAAAAGGTTTGTTTTTTTTTTCTTAATGGGTCAAAAGGTTTATTGTATTTTTAATTACATGAAATTAGCACTTAATAATGCAAGTTTAGTTTGCAAAGTTCTTGGTAATGGTCTACCAATTTTGGCATTACCAAACTTTATTGATTTTAATAGTGGTTATTTAACAATATAATCAAGGTAGTATTGTATTATAAAGGAATAGGAAATAAATTATCAGTATTTTGGTTATAATAATGAGTTGTTTGCTTCTATTGGTAGTATAGCAATCTAAAAACTAATTTGAATTTTGAAATAAATATAACATTTATTCAGAAACCTTAATTACCCAGACCAAAGGCTGGATATGAAATGATTAGTTATAGATAAAATGGGTTTAAAGTTTCTAATATTGAAGATGTATATCTTTAAGTATTTTTCAAAATAATGAAAAACACTCATAAGCTTCAGTCCATGAAAATATAAATAGTTCAAAATT
>CM063498.1:123118041-123295541 GCA_032207245.1 Pardosa pseudoannulata
GGTAAAGTTTGAAAAGTCATAGGAAATAAAATGTAATTGATAACAAAAAATTATACAATTACAGAAATGGTACAAAGTGAGCAGTGTAAAGATTGAAGTGTGTTGAAGTTCAATATTTTTGACAAATTTATTTAGAAAAACCAAACATATATACATACATAAGAAACAATACTATAGCCATATACTTTAATACGAGGAATGGTTGTCAAGTCGAAAATCGCCCCAGAATTAATAAACTAATGGATAACTCTGCAAACCATCAACGGAACCTCCAACTAAGGTTAGTAAACAAACCCACAGCCAGGAGAATATTATTACTACTATTAAAATAAAAATGGAAACCGATATCAAGGAATAAAGACAAATCAATAAAGACTTTTATTATTATTATTAATTCGTCAGAACTACAGCCAATCGATTCCTCGTGGTCGAAAACCCCCGGGTACCAATTTTCACTTGGTTTGGACGCATGAGAAAAAAGTTTGCCCGCACGGGGGTTCGATCCCGGCCCTACCTGTAGCGCAGAACTACGTGACCTTAGCGCGTCAAAACCGGCGCCAATCGATTCCTCATGGCCGAAAACAGCCGGATACCAATTTTCACACGAAATTCGCATATTCTGACATTATGTTCCTTTGGCCGTATATAAGGGCTGTAAGCCAAAAATGGCCCTATCTGTAACTCCGAACTGCTCGACCCTAGCGCTTCAAAACCGGCGCCAATCGGTTCCTCGTGGCCAAAAACCCCAGATCCCCAAGTTTACCGGAGTTTATTAATTCTGGGGCGATTTTCGACTTGACAACCATTCCTCGTATTATAGTATAGGATCTATATTTGATATTATCATACTTTATTCACCTTTTTAATTTTACATATATTTCTTTTTCGTATTTCTTGTCGAAACATCACTTCGTTGTTAAGTTTTAAACTTTGAAATTATTTTTAAAATATATTTTTTACTTCTGAGTACTTGTGTTTGGCACAATATATCCCAGGAGGATTCAGTGCCATTAAGCTCCAACCAACCAACCAACCAACCAGAAAATATCTCAAATATGTTGTATATAACGGGAAAATAAAAAAAATGATCTAAGGGTGAGAATACATAATAGGAATTAAAATAAGTCATTGTTTGAATGTTAGCAAATTTTTAACTTTGACAACAGAAGTAGTTCAGTCGACAGCTTTAGATGTCCCATTTTTAAAAAAATATGACTATCCCCAATTTGTCTGATTTGGTTTTGATTTGGAACACCACTGCAATGGTGTAGCTCAGGGATGGACCAACTACCGCCCGCGGGCCAACTCCGGCCGCTGGAAGGTTTTATACGGCCCGCAGATAGAATTTTAAGTTGCGGGTGCGAGGCAAATTAAAAGAAATATATATTTTTACATTATATATCCATCTTCTTTTCTACTTTACTTAAATATTACATCCCAAATTTTTTATCTCGCGCCCAGAAAATCAGCGGTATATTTGCTTCTTATATGTGAAGTGTTTTCAACTTTGAACCTTAGAAAGAATAATTTCAGAAGTAGACTGACAGCGACGACCACAACCTGTAAATTTTCCTAAAATTATGTTTTTATGTTTTATTGCCTAATTAATTGTTTTTTGCTATTTTTGTTGGAAATGAAGCGAGCGAACATTTTTACATTTATTCTGTTTGGCGCGCCAAGTATTGAGACGGGAGCATGCGCACTGCATATTCATTATTCATTCAAAGTCAGAAAGCGTTGAAGTAGTCTTCTGCTGTGTGTCGTTACGATATGTCTGCTGGGTGCGTGTTCTCGTCTTAAAATGTTTCTACTTTTTCTTTTATCTAATCAAGAAATAAATGTTGTTTGTTAATCTACGGACTCCTCTATGAATAATTAACTTCATATGGTAGCAGAGCGTGGTTGAATCT
Source organism: Pardosa pseudoannulata (assembly GCA_032207245.1). Lineage (NCBI taxonomy): Eukaryota > Metazoa > Arthropoda > Arachnida > Araneae > Lycosidae > Pardosa > Pardosa pseudoannulata. The sequence continues at coordinate 123,119,952 of CM063498.1, forward strand.
GCCGCATTAAGAAAAAGAACTGTGTGATCATCAAAATCGAAACTTCGAACCTTTTCGGAAATGGAGAAGTTCAATGTTCCGCAGCTAACAGGAACGAACTATTTTATTTGGGCGTTGAAAATAAAATCAGCCCTAAGTTTAAAAAGGCTTGACTCTGTTCTCGATGAAGTGAAACCTGAAAATTTGGAAGCTATACAATCCGCGGAATGGGATCAAAGAAATGCTGATGCAGTCGCCTACATCAAACTGTCCCTTTCTGACGAACAGTCGCTACAGTTTGCGCAAGAAGACAACGCAAGACTTTTATGGGAAAAAATAAAAACGACTTTCATCGGCAGAATCGAAGATAGAAAAATTGATGCGAGCAATGAACTTAAAAATTTAGAAATGAAAAATTCGGAAAATGCGAACGATTATATTGCTCGAGCTAAAGGAATCTCCACTAAATGTTTGTCTCTTGGATTAGAAATTTCGGAAAGAGAATTGGTCTACCACACTGTACGAGGCTTAAGGGGCAAATTTTGTAAAATTCGCGAAATATTAAAAACGCAGAGAGAAAAATCTATGGAAGAAATCCTCGAAATTCTACGTGAAGAAGAAATGACATCTTGTGGATCCCGCTCTGAAAGTACCGCCGAAGCATTTTACTCAAGAAAGAATACTAATTCGAATACAAGATTATGTTATATTTGTCGAAGACCAAATCACGTTGCAAAAGATTGTTTTTACAGAAATAATCAAAAAACTGTTCATTCCAACCAAAATAAGAACTCAGGAAAATTTTCTAAAAATCGGAGAAAAGAACAAAATCAAAACAAGAACTCTGTGTTCTCAGCAACTTGTTCTAGTGATAGTGACTCTGTGTGTGATAACATATGGATTTTAGATTCTGGTGCTTCTTGCCATATGGCAAAAGAAAAGGTATGGTTTAATAATATAATACCAGAAAATAAGGACATATACTTAGCAGGTAAAGATTCAAAAATTATTTCTGTTGGACATGGAACCGTTAAAGCTAAAACTAAAAATTTAAAAAATCCTGTTAATTTAACTATAACTGATGTTTGTTTTATTCCAAATCTAAGATATAATTTGCTATCTGTTACTTGTTTGATGAATAAGGGCTGTAAAATTAAAACTACTAATAACTGTGTGCTAATTTTTGATAAAGATGATGAGTTAGTTTGTAAAGCTTTTAAGAATAATAATAGATTAGAACTTTATTTAGAACCTGTATCTGAGAATGAATGTTGTTTTGCCAATCAACATACAAATAATTTTAACATTTGGCATAGTAGGTTGTGTCATTTAAATTCAAAATATATGACAAATATGAAGCAGTATATTGATATTGATGATAGTAACATAAATAATTTTAGTTGTGATGTTTGTGACATAAGTAAAATAACCAGAAAACCTCATCCAAATATTGTTGAAGAGCAAAGCTCTGAAATTCTGGAAATATTACATATTGATTTATGTGGGGCTATCAAACCTGAATCCTTTGGGAGTGCTAAATATTTTATGGTAATTGTGGATGATTTTTCTGGAATGTATTTCACTTATTTTTTAAAAAGTAAAGATGAAGTGTTTGATGTATTTTGTGAATTTAAAAGTAAATATGAAAATTTAACAGGTAAACGTATTAAGAAAGTCAGATCTGATAATGGGTTAGAGTTCGTTAATGCTAAACTAGATAATTATCTTGCAAATTCAGGTATTTTTCAAGAAAAGACAGTACCCTATAATAGTGAATCTAACGGTAAAGCAGAAAGATGTAATAGAGTTCTTTTAGAGAGAGCCAGAACCTTATTATTTGAGAGTAACCTACCCTTTAAATTTTGGGCAGAGGCTATTAATTTTAGTACCCGTGTATCGAATGTAACTCCCCGTAAAGGTAAAGATAAATTACCTCTTGAAATTTGGACTGGAAAGAAACCAAAACTAAATTATCTTAAAAAATTTGGTTGTGTAGCCTATTTTCACGTTCCAAAAATAATGAGAAATAAATTTGACATCCCTGGTAAACGTGGAATTATGTTAGGTTATTCTAGGGAAAGAATAGCATATAGAATTTATGATATCGAAAATAGAAGAGTAATTGAAGAAAGATCGGTCAAATTTAACGAAAAGTTAAAAGGTAGTTTGTATCTAGAAAAAAAAGAAAATTCACAAATGTGGGATATTGATTCTTTCGAGAATTTATCTCATAGTCAGATTGAAATTAATAGACAAACAGGAAACGAAATTACCCATACTCAGTTTTCTGACGACGCAGCAGAAACAAAAAATGAATCGTCCAGACCTCCAGTCGCCGATAATCAAAACATTTCTGTTGATTTTGAAACGCGGACCGAAAGAGAGAATGAAAAATCGCGGGAAATAAAGATCTCGGATAATGACCCACATAATTTTCAACCCCGACGATCAGAGAGACTAAAAAATAAACAATTACAAGCTAATTTAACTGAACGTGTACCGGATAATTATGTAGAAGCAAAAAACGGTGTTAATTGGCCTGAATGGCAAATAGCTATGAAAAATGAATTAGATTCGTTGAATAAACACAATACATGGGAAATTATAGAAAGGCCAGAAAAGATTAAATTAGTGAAAAGCAAATGGGTCTATGCTTTAAAAGAAACTGACTCTGGTGAAATAAAATATAAGGCTAGATTAGTCGCTGCTGGGTTTAACCAGATAAAAAATATTGATTTTTCCGAGTCCTATTCTCCAGTTTTCTCAATAGAAATTTTCCGATTATTAATTTCTCTTGCTGCTAAATTAAATTTAATTGTAAAGTTTTTTGATGTAAAGACCGCTTATTTATATAGTGATTTAGAAGAAACAATTTTTATGTCCCCTCCACCAGGTTTTGAAAAAACAATAGGTGATGGAAAAGTATTAAAACTTAAAAAGAGTATTTATGGATTACCTCAGTCTGGTAGGAATTGGTATTTAAAAATAAAATCTGAGTTAGAAAAAATAGGACTTGTTCAATTGGCATCTGACAATTGTGTATTTATAAAAAATGATGGTAAAAATTTATTTATTCTATGTATGTATGTTGATGACTTAGGTATTTTTTGCAACAATGATAAAATGTATGAAGATATTATTTCTCAAATTAAAAATGTATTTGAATTGCATGAAAATAATAACTCTAAATTTTTAGGTATGGAAATTTTAAAACATACTAATGGTATTAGTTTATCACAAACTTCATATATTGAATCATTGCTGATTAAACATGGTCTTGAAGATTGCAAAACAGTGAAAACACCAATTGTTAAGGGTGAGGATAAGAGCTTTCCTCCTACAAATGAAATGGTTGACATAACAATGTATCAAGAGTTAATAGGTGAATTATTATTTTTATCCAGTAGAACACGTCCAGATATATCTTTTGTAACAACTTATTTGTCACAATTTAATCATAAACCCGAAAAAAAGACATTATTTGTTAGCCAAAAGAGTATTGAGATATTTAAAAGGCACTAAAGATAAAAAATTGTTTTATGATAATGAGTTTGGATTTTTAAATGCTAGCTCTGACGCAAGTTGGGGAAACGCAGAAAATGGAAAATCATTTTCTGGGGGATTAATTTTATTGGGTAAATCCTTAGTTTCATGGAAATGTCATAAACAAAGAAGTGTTAGTCTATCTACTTGTGAAGCAGAGTTGTTTGCAATTTCTGAAATTTGTAAAGATATTGTTTGGTTAGTAAATGTATTATCCGAATTGCATTGTAAACAATTTATAAATGATGCTGTAACATTAAGCTCAGATAGCCAAGCAGCTATCCAATGGATCAAATGCACAAGGTCTTCAAATAAATCACGGCATATGAACTTAAGATTTCATTTTGTAAGAGATTTGTTAATAGAAAATGTCATGAAGATAGAATATGTTCGAACAGAACAACTACTGGCTGATTTTCTCACTAAAGCCGTAAGTGAAGATAAAATGTTATACTCTTTGAAGAATATTTCAGTAATTTTTTAATTGTGTAACATTGTAATTTGTATGTATAATTGTATGTGTTATTTTTTGTGATTATTGTAATTACATTTATATGTATATGCTAATTTTTTAGAATTGAAAGGAAAAATGTATCCCTCGCAGGAGGGGTATGTTGGAAATGAAGCGAGCGAACATTTTTACATTTATTCTGTTTGGCGCGCCAAGTATTGAGACGGGAGCATGCGCACTGCATATTCATTATTCATTCAAAGTCAGAAAGCGTTGAAGTAGTCTTCTGCTGTGTGCCGTTACGATATGTCTGCTGTGTGCGTGTTCTCGTCTTAAAATGTTTCTACTTTTTCTTTTATCTAATCAAGAAATAAATGTTGTTTGTTAATCTACGGACTCCTCTATGAATAATTAACTTCAATTTTTTATGGTGAAGTACCGTTTTCTTTTTCTTTTGGCTTATTTTATTTTAATTTTTTCATTTTCCAATATTTTGGGTATCGTATCATTCCACTACTTTGCTCTCGTTTATTGTTTTTGCTTTACGTAATATTTTGTCTTGTTTTATGTTTATAAAAATTAAAAAAACTGAAAAAATGCTTAATAAAAATTTTAAAATTTTATAAAAACCAAAAATATATCTTTTTGTTAGTGCTATCACTTTTTGTTTATTTTTATTTGCTGTACCAAGTTGCAACTTTTTATTGTCTCTATTTTTTATTATTGTATTACCTATTTTATACATTTTCTGAGCTCCATGTTGTTGAATCTATGTATTGCTGTTAAGCATACCGAATGGTCATTGTCAAGGTTCCAGTCTAATTATCCCCTAATTAGACAACGCTTTGTTTACTCAATTTTTTTATGAGAACGTCCTCCCCTCCTCGCTTCCTTGTGAGCTGGAGTGTATTAATTTTTTGTTTGGATCACTTTTTGCCTAGAGACCTAAATTTGTTTTGATCTGCTTAACAGCCTAAGTTATCTGTCCGTCTATCTTCGAATTTATGAAGCGGTTGGACCTGGAATGGATAGAGGCATCCATATTGGATTCATGATAAGTTAGGGTTAGCGAAATTCAAATCAAGTATTGTTTATCTTCTCCTAAACTCCGATTCTAAAATAAATTGGTATAAATATCCTTCATATAGCAGTGAAAAATACTGTTGTCTTTAATACCTTCGAAATCCTCCCCTTTCCTCCCTTTTCAAGCGTTTAATGCTATTATATCAAGCCCCATTTTAAGAGGAAGCTATTAAATTTATCAGTTTATCACATAATAAATAGGTAAAAATATCATTTTTTTCTAGCATTATGACGCCATTCCTTTAACCATCTCATTTAATCATTTCTTATTTTAAATTATATGAATATATCTATATTATTTTCATGCGTTTTATCACTGAACTTAGATATTACGTAAATAACTTTCTTTTATATTTGGCTTAAATAGTAAATTAGGTTCATATGTGATAATTTTAAATTTAATCATCTATTATTTTTTGTTGTAAAATCATTCTCAGCCAAAAAATAAACCTTTTTTTTTTTACCTGCCTCACAAGGTACTTTACGTTTCTGGAAAATTAAAAGTTTTACTGATCCCGACATATGTCGGGTTATATGCTAGTAATATTAATAATAACTTATTATTATAACTGATAAAATTTTATTGGGCTTCCTTTTTTCCTACTTTAACTTCATAAAAGATAGCTTAATTTATATTTTTTATAATTAAATACTGGAAAGGATTCATTTTGACACCTTTGGTGGAAAAAGTATGTGTGAAATGATGGTACAGCTAGTGTTAAAATAACCCTTCTTGCTTATCCTAACTCTTTGGTACCTAATGTAATGGAGTGTGCTTTGGTGAGATATTTTTTTTAATATTAATGTATTACAAAACAAAAAAAAGGCCTGTTTTGATGTACTAAGAATTAGTGTAATTAAACACTGGACAGAAATGTATAATTATTTGAATTTGCTTTCTAGACTTTGCTCTGCAATCATTTTTATTGTTTCTAATATTTCAAATTGTGAAAAACACTACTGCTTTTGGGTTTTGCTTCGTTTGGAGCGTTATGTTCTACTCTCTGATTTATGAGTCTGGGTCCTACAGCTGAAATCCGATTCTGAACGTCTATCAGCATCCATTCCATCAGCGGGATCCGAACACATGACCTACAGACCCGAATAACAGTGCCCTACCCTTTCGGCTATTGTTCGGCACCAACTGATTTTAGAGATTTGATTTTTGAATTAACTATTTAAGTATAAACATTGAAAATCACTTAGTTACTTTCATTTCCCTTTGACGAGGGGGCAACATATATTTGAACTCTTATTAGCTTTGTACTTTGTGCTCTAGGAGGTTATGTTTAGATTGCACAGAAAGAATATCTTAGCTGGGAGCCTAGCTGTGGACAACCTAGCTGTGGAGACTGCTAATCACCCCCTAAAAAAAGTACAGTCGAACTTCGATAACTCGACTTCCTATAAGTCGAATAATCCGCTAACTCGAACTTTTAATCAAGTCCCGAATCATTTCTATACTTTTCTTTAAAAATCTGCCTCGAAATAAACATCTTCTAAGTCGAAGTTTTTGTAATAGATTTCCCAGGTAAAAAACACAATTCTGTTCAAAACTTTGAATGCCTGTCCACTCGTGACCTTCGAGAATTGTTCTCGTAGGTCACGAGCAAGCACAGGACGCTATTAACATCTTACAACAATACCTGGAGATCACCGAAGGTACAGACAACACCCTATTTAACTGTGTTCAAAAATTAGGTGACTTTGTGTATTCCAACAACCTTAAAAATAACTGCTTTTTTCAAATGAGATTTACATGGTATGTATACTAATTAATATGTAATGACGCCAAATTTGAGTTTTAATAAAACTTTTGATTTTGATTTGATTTGGTTTGGAGTGCTACGGTCTACTTTCTGCAACACGAGGGCTAATGAGACCGGGACCTACAGCTTAAAGCCGATTCCGAACGGCTATGAACATCCATGCCACAGTGGGATTCGAAACCACGAACTCCGGTATCGTAGGCCAGCACTCTAACCAATCGGCCATCGTTCGGCACTAAAACCTTTGAACCCATTCTTCTCTTGTTGTTTACATAGTCTATTTAAAAAATTGAAATGTGTACAACTATAGTATTATGGCACATATCAAACCATTTAAACCATGTCGACCCGTTTTAAGTGCCAGTTGAGATGAATGGTAGGTAACTCCAATAACTCGAACTTCGGATAAGTCGAATATTTTTTGGGGTCCCCTGGTACTTCGAGTTGTCAAAGTTCGACTGTATATCTTTTTTAGATGGTGATGTTTTGGTTCTTGAAGATTAGGGGAGAGACACCGCTTCTCCTCACTGATAGACAAGGGGTCAGAACACTAACTAGCTTCCCAGTTCAGAGTGTACTGATAATAAGGATTGATAAGCATAGAAATATCGATATGATGTTGGGGTGGTTTTCCTCTTCTCCTTCACCCACAGAAAATCTTTTCAACGAAGCTGTCGTGTAAACAACATACCTGATGGGTGACTTCAAATGTCTTAAAATTTCAAGTGTCTTAAAATGTCCAACTTTTAAAACCCTAAGTTTTAGGAACTCTAGTCCAGGTATATCGTCTATGTCACCGTTGTCAAACTTTTCTTTGTCCGCTGGTCAATTTACAGTCTACTAACATTTTGGGGCCAAAAAAGGGTATTAATTTAAAGGTCCCCTTTGTTAATGATTAAATCATTTAAAGTGCTACTCAGTGCGGGGCATATGGTTTTTCAGATGGGCATTTGGTTTTGCAAAAGGCAATTGAACTTTTAACCCTTTCAAGCTAGGTGATTTATGTACAACTTGAGTAGGCTAGTTTATAGCTTTAATACATAATATTAACTACTTATAAAAATAGTTTCATTTAATTGCTCAGCAGCACAGAATCGTTAACATCAATATAAAAGAGGGCGTCATCGTGTTTTGATAATCGTTATTTTGGTAGTCGTTGTCTGCAGTCGACGTTTTGAGTCAGTATACAGAAATAAATCAGAGGGTGTGTCACAAGCAAACAGGTGAGTTGAAAAATCGTTTTAAATCTGATACTTCTACTGTGTTTGTTATTCAATTCGGTATATTGTGACACATACCTTACTTATGTTGTATAAAATGGTCGCATTTCTAATTGTGTTAAGTTAGAATCCTTATATCTGGAAAGATGGGTCGTATATTATAATTACCACTAAACACTTTTGGTAATAATCATAGAATAAAGCCTCCTCATAGAGTAAAGAGCAGGTCCTCTCCAAGTTATCATCTATCACATCTCCACTTCATTCTTCTTTTCCGCTATCATGTTAAGCTTCCTGCTTTTATTTTTTACTTAATTTGTATATATTTTTATATATACACAAAAAAATTAAAAACTATGAACCCCCCCCCAAAAAAAAATAATTAAAATTTTATAAAATTGATGCTTGCATCTGCATAAAAACTCTCTATCCCTTTTTAAACTTCCTATTCTCTATTAATTACTTTTTACTTTACCACTTTACTATTTTTATTACTGTCTAGGGCTAAATTGTTATTCCTTTTTATGTAATTTTTATTTTAATTATTGTGTGTAACCCAAAATGAACTGGCAAATCCTGATACTCACCCTGATTGATCTAAATCACTCTTACGACGGGGGATACAGCTTTGAGCTAAGGAGCCCCGATCAAACTACTACTTTGATACAGAGCAGGTTATAACTCTATGGGTAATAATATTTAAAAACAACTCGGTGGGGATGGTCCAAAAATGTTGAGAAGCATTGATTTACAGGGAAAAAACAGTTAGCTTTACAACAAAAGCTTTATGAATGTATTAAAGGTATATGTAACAAATGATTTCATCCTTGAAACCAAAAACTCTTTAGTAACTACAATTGATCACAATTCTGTGTGATTGTAAGTCGATTATTAACTCGAGACCTCTCACATATATTTCGGAAAGCTATTCAGAGTTTGTTCCTCTGTCACCATCACTATTCCTACAAGACATCAAGGAAGTTGGGGTACTAGACTGTGATGCAGCAGATCACAAAAGCCTCAATAAAAGAGTAAAATACCGACTTGCACTTCAAAAAGATCTTAGGAAGTGGTTCAGGTCTGAGTATCTAGGTTCGTTAATTCAAAGACCTAAACTACAAAAGCAGTCAGCTATTGCCGTGGGAGACGTTGTTCTCATAGGTAATGACAATCAGAAACGTATTAATTGACCTCTGGGACGAGTAATAGAAATTATTCCTGGGAAAGAGGGTATCACCAGACTTGTGAAACTTCAAACAGCGTTTGGAGAGATTCTAAGACCGATTCAACTCCTCTTTCCTCTAAGAGATCACATATGAAATGTCTAAGGATGTTCAAGCTAAAATGCGGAAGAATCAAGTGTCTCGTTCTGAAGTGTCCCAAATACGAATTGTAGACCCTGAACAATCCATTTTACCAACAATGCTACTCTCTCTAAACCAAAACTAATACATAGAACAACTCACTTGTTGCCAAATTTAAAATTACAAATCACAAACATTAAATATTAAAGTTCACAGTGACGTCAAAGGCGTGTAATACGTTACAACAATAGAATTCAGTAATTTTCAGTATAGTACCCATTTTGTTGGATATTTTACCTTTTTTTCCGAAGCACATTTACTGATGTGCTATAGAATAGCTTTTTTTTTCCTCCCATGATGCATCCTGACTCCCATAAACTGCGATGTTTAGAATTTGATTTAAATGAGAATTTGGTTTAAATGTGTTTTTTTTGTTTTTGTTTTTGTTTTTCGTGTAGTTAATAAAAGTTTCGTTTTCTGTTTATGAAGAGGTTAATGTAAAAATTATTTGTAAGATTAACAAATGACGATCCCCAACCCTTCTATGGAAGATAAGTAGATTTTTATTTATTTTATTATTTATATTACTTTCGAATCGCTTCGCGATAAGTTATTTACTGCGTATAATCGGGGCCGGATCATCGCATAGGCAAAAGAGACAATTGTCTCGGGCGCAGGTTGTCAAACTGCTATATGGAAAAATTATAATCACCACAAACGTAGTATCAACATTTCCAAGTACAGGAATATTATTGTGAATATATTTAACTTTATTTATATCAAATACATCTGGAGAAGGTCATTCTCAGTATTAAAATGTGTAAAAAATTATTTACGAAACTTACTGAGTCAATCAAAATTAAATTATTTGCTGTTTTACACATCTGATGCTGAATAAATGCCTTGGAAAAATATTAATGAGGAATCTGCACATGTGGGGGATTCGAACCACTTAGTATTTTTCTGATAATTCCAGACTCGTAGATTCCAAAAATGTTCTTAAAAATGTAAAAAACTGGGTCTATCATTTAAAAAATTAATTTTAAAGTTAAGCGAAAATCACGTGACATCGAAACGCACCGTGATTGGTTGTGACGTCATCGTTCAGGTTGTCCAATATTTTCTTATTGCTTGTAACCGCGCACTATTTTCCGATTTTGTTTTTGCAAATTCCTGAAATTTCCTAGCTATCAAAATTAATTTCTATTTAAATCTGAATGTTTATTGTATCGATTTAGATAGCTTAGTTATCTCAATTTGTCATAAATGTCTTTTCTACCTGGATTTACCAAAGGACAGTCAGACAACCTCCCGAAAATTGACAGCATGTCAATGTTTTCGTTCTTGGGAAAAAAAAACCCGAATTTTATGGTAGCAGAAATACGGGGAATTAAAACCTAAAGGTATGTAAAATCATTTATATATTTATCCAATTTTACTTAACATGTATTAATATTTTATTCATGTTAATCACAGCTCTTCTATTTGTAAACATAGACAAGTCAAATAAACATACATATACCATATACACACATTTCTAGTAGCATCGCTTTTTATAAATAGAGATAGATGTAATATATTAAAATAAAAATTAGAGGAGGTAGTTATTGTGAGACCGGGACCTTTAGCCCTCGTGTTGCAAAAAGTAGACCGTAGAGCTCCAAAACCAAACCAATTCTTAAGTATTTTAAATTTAATAAAAAGACATTTTTAAAAGGCTTTACTTATTTATACATTTTTAAATAGCAATACAATTTTTATGCCTTTAATATTAATGTTAAATTAAAAAATGTATAAAGTTTCTGAAATTAAATTTGATTTTTTAAAGTAATATAATAAGTATTTTAAAAATATTATATACTTTTTTCAAATTAGTCACCAATTTAACCGAAAAATATCACTGTAAATTGATACACATAAGAAAGTATGAAGAAAATATTTATAATACCTTGAAAATACATAATCTTCCCCTCCCCCGAGTTATTTATTAGATAATTATATGCTTTAGATATTTATATGTTTCACGATATTTATATGCTTTATAAACATTTATTGTACTTGAACTCTGTGATAATACTCGAAAATTGGCAGTTTTAAAAGTTAAATAGCACTATTTAATCAACAGTCCTTTTAAAGGTATAGATGTATTTTTATATATTTTAATTGTTCTAAATTAGAATTATTTAAAGAAAAGCAAGGATTTATTTACCGAAAAATGGTCTTCACAAACACATAGAAATGATTTATATGATAATATGGGGTTTCTCATCCCTTTTCATCGCAGATTTTACTTGTATGTGGGTCTTTCGGAACACTGAAAAATATCTTCTCATTGCAATTATTTGTTGTACTTTTACAGAGTGGCACAAAACAATATTTATAATATGATTTTTTAATGCCAGACATTGTAAAAAAAATTCTATTACATGCGATACTTTACACAGAAACAAATTTAAAAGTCGCCTTTTAACATGTAAACAGCATAGGCGCTCGTTGTCAACGTGAACGATGACGTCACAAACTCGGCGGAGGAAAAGTATCGTTTTTGAGAGACGTTAAAGAGTCTGCTATAAAACCCATTCCCAAATGAAAGAAAAATAGCTACTGTCCTGCTTACTTTTTTGTCTTCTGTCGTTTAAAATTAAAATTAGAAAACGTGAAAATTCCTCATTATGATAAAATAGTAGATAATTTTGCTGAATTAAAGACTAGAAAACAGATTTTTTTTTAAATCAACCGTATATATAGCTCTACTTTTGTAAGAAGTTTAATAAGAGAAATTTTATTTCTTCTAAATTTAGAAAAACTTCATATTTTTCTACGGAAACTAAAATTTATCGTTTCACATTAAGTATTTTCATTGATAAAAAAAAGTATGAATAGTTTTAGTTTCTCATATTATTTAGTTTTGTTTTATATTTTTTGTCTGCTCTATTTCTTGTATCTTGGGCCCAAAGTGGTTTAAACGCCCTGCGTTTAAGCCTAGTTAGCAGAAAAAAATTAAAGAAACAATAATTCAGTATTTTTAAATTTTTTTGCAGGCCGAGCGTCAATTTTTTTAAAAAATTTAAACATGTTGAAATACGGGCTGAAATAGTCTAGGTCGAACTTACAAACATCTTAAAATTTAGAATGTTTACATTTCAGACGTATGAGTCAACAAATTTTTTTTTTTTTTGTATCAAGTGTGGCAACGCTAATATCCCTCCGCTCAGCATGTACGCGCAGATTTATTCTGCGCGTGAACGAACTATACTAGAGGTATGAAAATATTCCAGAGATCAGTTGGGAAAAGAAAATGGCATGTGTTGTGTTAATAAATGTTTGTTAAGTTTAAATCTTCTTGCATCCATCACTATTAGAATTATTTTCACATGGAAATTAATGCCAAGCCATCCTCCATCATTTCTAAATCATAATAGCCAATTATTGTACAAAAGGGGGTCTTTTTCCCCACAATGGTGACCTCGGACATCAGTATTTGGCTTCTTTAGAAATTCATTTATCGCCAACTGGAGCATCTTTCATTTTTCTTCTGCCGCAGTGGACTCTAATTATTTCTCTCAGCATCTACAAAAGAACGGAATGACGGAAATCAGCGCTGTCAGAATTCCGCCGTATAACTTCGTCGATCCACATCTTTGGTTCGCCATGTGCGACCGGACTTTTGGTCTTGGAGTTCCCAAAGCAGTGACAGACAGTGTCACAAAATTCAATTATATCATTTCAAACCTACCGCCAGAAGCAGCCGCTATTGTACGGGACGTCATTATTAACCCAGACCAGGTGGATCTTTATGCTTAGATCAAAACACAATTGATCCAAAGATCGGGCGAGTCATCGCAGCAAGAAATACGAAAACTCCTTTCCTGAGAAGAATTAGGCGATAGGAAACCGTCGGAACTACTGCGAATTATGAATCGACGGGCAGCTTCACATAACGTCCCAAAGGAGCTGATGCTGGAGCTTTTTCTACAACAACTTCCAACATCAGTACAGACCATTTTGGCGTCAATAACGCCTATCACTGTAGAGAAAGCAGCAGAAATCGCCGACCGAATCCTGGAGGTAAGCTCTACAACTGCATCTCTGTCTACGCATGCTATATCTTCGTCCAGTGAAGATCGGTTACTGCAGGAGATACAGCGACTAAATAAACGGATCGACGGACTACAGCTGCAGTTCGATAGCAGAGAAGTCAGAAGCCGCTCCCGTTCACGCAAACGTTCCTTTTCCCGTCATCGAGCAGAAGGCGTGTGCTGGTACCATCAACGAGTCCAAGAAAAGGCCAGGAAGTGCATCATACCTTGCACTTACTCAAAAAACGAATTGAGCGAGAAGTAAATGCGACTACCTTCTCGCAAAATATCTCACACCGTTTATTTATCAAGGACAAATCAACCAACACCTCTTTCCTAATAGATACAGGATCGAATGTTAGCGTTCTTCCAGCGTCTTTTGCGGAGCGAAAACGAGGGAACAGCATTCAACAACTTTCAGCTGCCAACACTTCGCCAATCAATGTATACGGTAGGAAAGTTTTGACCCTTGATTTAAATTTGAGAAGAGTATTTCGTTGGCAATTTTTAATAGCATCTGTTTCTGTACCCATCATAGGAGCTGATTTTTTGTATTATTTTAATATTTCCCCCGATTTACGTAATAGAAAACTAATTGATAATACAACAAAATTAAGTGCACCATACAAGCTCATTTCCCCACAAGTTCATTCCTTAAAGCTTATTTCTGGTGAAAGTATATATCATGCTATTTTGAGAGAATTTCCTGAAATTGTAAAACCTCCTTCTTTTTCCCAAGAAATTAAACATAATGTCAAGCATTTTATTGAAACTTCTGGTCCCCCAGTTTTCTCGAAACCCAGACGTTTGGCACCCGATCGTTTAAAAATCGACAAATCTGAATTCCAACATATGTTAGATTTAGGCCATATTCGTCCTTCCAAAAGTAATTATGCTTCACCTCTTCATATTGTTTCTAAAAAGGACAGCAAGGACTGGAGACCAGTTGGGGATTATCGAGCATTAAATGCGCAGACAAAAAAGGATAAGTACTCTATTCCAAATATTTTAGACTTTACCTCAGAATTGCATGGTAAAACAATTTTTTCTCATGTGGATCTTGTGAAAGCATAGCATCAAATCCCTATCCATGAAGATGACATCCATAAAACCGCCATAACGACACCATTTGGGTTATATGAGAGTACTAGAATGCAGTTTGGCCTCTGTAATGCTGCTTCCACTTTTCAACGTTTTATCGATGAAGTTCTAAGAGGTTTAAATTTCGTTTAAGCTTTCATTGATGATATTTTGGTTGCCTCTTCATCAGAAGAAGGACACCTACAGCACCTAAGATTACTCTTCGAGCGTTTAAGTCATTATGGCTTATCAATAAATCCTTCTAAGTGTACGTTTGGAGTTTCTACATTAGAATTTTTAGGATTTCAAGTCTGCATTTCTGGGATCAAACCATTGCCTGACAGAGTGGATGCTATTTTGAAATTTCCACGACCCTCAACTATTACCCAACTACGTCGTTTCCTTGGCATGCTAAATTATTACAGAAGATTCATCCGACAAGCTGCTCACATACTTGCTCCTTTAGTGAAATTTCTGGAAGGAATCAAGAATAAAAAGCGTTTCAGACAAAGAGTCAAGATCAAGCCTGAAGAAGAACTTTCATGGACAGATGAAGCCACCACATCATTTGAACAAGTTAAGGAAGCCCTCGCACAGGCTACCTTGTTACATCACCCTATACCTAATGCACCTCTTAGCATTTAGGTTGACGCGTCAGACTTTGCTGTTGGTGGTGCACTCACACAGTACAATGATGGTCTCTGGCAGCCACTTGCTTTCTTATCCATGAAGTTGACTTCTTCTCAAAAGAAATGGTCCACATATGATAGAGAGCTTTTAGCAATATATACCATGATCAAAAGATTTCGCCATATGTTGGAAGGAAGAGATTTTGTGATTTTCACTGATCAAAAGCCTCTTATTTATGCCTTTCAACAGAAAGCTGACAAATGTAGTCCACGTCAACTCAGGCACTTGGATTTCATTTCTCAATTTTCCACGGATATACGACATGTTCCTGGAACACAAAATTTTATAGCTGATGCCTTATCACGGATTGAAATTGACTCAATCTCACAAGCCAATTGTCTCGACTACAAGGACAATGCCTCAGCTCAGTCGCAAGATGAGGAGCTCAAAAATCTCCTTCAATCCAATTCAACATCTTTGGTGGTCAAGAATCAATATTTTCCTCTAGAAGATATCACCCTTACATGTGATGTTTCCACCAAAGTTCCTCGACCTTTTATCCTCAAGGAGTACCGCAGGTTGGTTTTCCAACATCTTCATGGTCTTTCTCATCCTAGCATTTATGCTTCAACAAGGATGGTCACCCAACGATTTGTGTGGCCAAATATCAAAAAGGATATCAAGTTATGGGTAAAATCTTGCCAACCCTGTCAAAGATCCAAGATCCATCGCCATACTAAAGCACCTGTTGGTACATTTGCATTACCTGATGCCAGATTTTCCCATATACATATTGACTTCATTGGTCCTTTTCCACCATCTAATGGTCATACTTATTGTTTGACAATAGTTGACCGATTCACAAGATGGATGGAAGCCATCCCTACAGCCGATACGGCTGCTGAAACCATATGTCGAGCTCTTTTGTCAGGTTGGATATCACGTTTCGGTTGCCCTGCCATTATCACTACAGATCAAGGAAGGAATTTCGAATCTTCTCTTTTCAAAGAACTCAGTGACCTCATGGGAACCAATAGAATCCACTGCTGTGCTTACCATCCAAAGGCCAATGGTCTGGTCGAGCGAATGCACCGCCATCTAAAGAGTGCTATAAAAACTCATGAAAATTCAAAGTGGAGCGATATCATCCCAATAGTTCTCCTTGGCATGCGCTCAGCAATTAAGGATGACATTCAAGCTACCTGCGCTGAATTAGTGTATGGTACAACCCTTCGACTTCCATCTAACCTTTTCTCATCCACCAAGCTGTCATCAAGATGTGACCAAACATATGTCTCTTTGCTTCAGGAGAAAATGGTATCTTTACAACCAGTTCCAACATCAAGCCACTGCAAAAGATCTGTTTTTCTACCTACTACATTGAAAAGCTGTTCACATGTGTTCCTGAGAGTGGATAGTGTTCGACCACCTCTTTCACAGCCCTACACTGGTGCACACAAGGTTATAAGCCGTGGTGACAAAGTTTTTACTGTTTTAATAAATGGTAAAAAGAAAGCTGTTTCCATCGACCGCATAAAGCCAGCTTACATTTTGAACGAGAACAGCAGGGACTTTTTCAGGAACTGAACTGCAACTACTTCCTGTAAAACAGACTGTCTCAGTAGACAATTCCAACAAACAGTCTGACACACCTGTTTCTAATTCCACTGAAAAAACTTTTTCAAAGACTAGATCAGGTAGACAAGTCAGATTCCCAAAAAACTTAGCACAATTCATTACATATTGAGTGTTGTGATTATATTCAATGATTGCAAACAAGTACTATTTATTATGAATTGTGTGTAATTGTTTATTTTCTGCAGGTGTATGCATGTAGAATCTACTATACTAAGTATTTGTAAATATTTTATACACTTATATATTGTCATTTCAGTATTCACTGTCAAAGATTTTCAATATCCTGCATTGTAGAAGATTTATTTTTATTTTTTTTATTGCATTATATCAGTGTTTTCAGCTGAAGTAAATTTAAATTGTTGATTATGGGTTGTTATTCCATGAATTCAAGCTGATGTACCTATATGTATATTTCTGTCTATGTTCTTTTTCTTTACTGTAACATCGTTCGCTCACTCACTGGGGGGATACTCTGCGGCAACGCTAATATTCCTCCTCTCAGCATGTACGCGCAGATTTATTCTGCGCATGAGCGAGCTGTACTAGAGGTATGAAAATATTCCAGAGATCAGTTGGGAAAAGAAAATGGCATGCGTTGTGTTAATAAATGTTTGTTAAGGTGGCGCTTTACTCAGCCTCCGATATGGCGAAGCTAATGTTAAGTGAATGGAGAAGTTTTCCCTGGTTTACAAAATCACATTTGGATTTTTTCAGAATTTTTTTTTTTTTTTTTTTTTTGCTCGAGGTACTTGATATCTTAATAAATGGAAGCTCTTTTTCAAATTTTTATTTTTCATTCAAAATCTAATTTTAAAAGGTAATTGAATTTTTGAAATGAAGAAATAAGCGGTACTTTTCCCTTTATCTGTTTATAAATACTCGAGATTGAAAAAAATTAAAATTTTAAAAATTAATATCCATTTTACAATGTTTAAGCTTTAAGTAGAGACTTATTTCGAAGTTCTATCTAAATTAGGAAAAGTATAATTACGGGATAAATTTAAGGAAAATGTGTAGAAATCGGAGCATTTCTTCTCAGACTCCGCCTCCGCGAGTTATGGGGAAGATTCGTAGAGGAATGGGGAGAAAATTCGGAAGTAGGGGAAATATCAGAGGATTGGGGAATAGTTATAGTGATTGATGTATCTGTCAAGACAATGTGGACAGTTCCTTTGGTTGCCAGGGGGTTATTCCAACACCTCCTAAAGAGAGAAGGCCTGAGCACACTCACTGTGACGTCACGAGATTAGGCTGAGTATCAAAGCCATTCAGTTGAAGCTGTAGTTTTAACGGCAACAAAAAAATTTGATTTATTATTTACTGGCGATTATTTATAGCAAATTTCAGTTTATTTGATTAACATTAACCGTTCTCTGACACAGAATGTATTGCTTTTTGTTTATTCTATCAATTACGCCTAAAATAACACACATTTGTAAAATATATACACTCTAAAATTTGAATTCTCTAATAAAAAAAGAATTAACTCAAGCACAAATTATAATCCTTCCAGATTTTCACTCACAATAACATATCATCCCCATAATCAAGATATTAACATATTTTATCTATAATATGTTAATTAAATAATTAAATGTCAAATGGAGAGTTATAAATTATTTAAAAAAAAACAACACTTACTTAAATATGTTTATAGTTTTATAAGAAAAATAAAACATCCTAGAATTTTATTATTTATGCTTCTTCTACTACTTAGAAATACATTCATAAAATTTTAAGAAATTTCTACATTTAAACCAGGAATTATATTTAAAACTAATTCATCTAACTTCAAGTAGAAAAATTTCCCCCAAGTTTTGAAGAGCAAAACCCCAAGTAAACACTGTACTAAATAAGGTAAAAAAAAAACATACATTTATATGAAATTTTATTTCTCGAAAACAAAACAAAATCAGAATTTTGTTTTTACATTTGATGTTAAAATTAAACACGAGAATGAAAAATTCATTATTGATTAACAGAGTAATAATTCTATTAAGAGAAAATTAGACTTTAACTTTATTTCTTTACACTTGATAACTTGATACATACACAATGAAAATACACATAACATACTTAAGAAAATTTGTTCAAGATATATTAAAATCATTTACAATATACAACCTATGAGTATTAACCTAAGTAATTAATACATCAAATATATATTTTAAGTCAGTAAAAACACAGGGAAAGTTATACTGACCTCTTTTATTGAACTTTGTATTGTTAAAAAACACTGATACAGATAAATTTTTATCAATACAAACGGAAGAAGTTATTTATGGATTTGGTAACTATATGTGCAAAGAATATATTAATCTTCATATCCAAAAATATCCAACAATTATACAGTTCGTTTTGGGATACACAAATTGAAAGTTCTGCCACAGAATTGAAAATATATTTGGATTTTTCCACAAATTCTAAGCTCTCTTCAATAGCTTTTGATAATACTTTTTCCTCTTTCCTAACAAGAGACGGTACAGTATTTTAGTATGTTACAAATAAAACAGTTTTTTATGTTATAAAATAATTATCTAAACAGAAATTCACTATACTTATTAAAGTATTAAAAGGGTTATATCCAAATGTCAACTTCAATGATATATAATATATAATTACTTTATTCTTTTAGTTGCTTTACAAATGAAAATACAAAAATTTCAACCGTCTATACAGATAGGAATATTTTTCAAATATCAAACATTAATCAATTTATTATCAAAATATCTAATTCTAAATGACGTTTTAATGATATAAAAGTTAATACTACATTATATTTTGAACTGTTTCTTTTAACTCAATTTAGAAAAAAATACAATATTTAACATGTTTTTTAGCATAATTTTAATTAAGTAGTTAATTCTAAAGAAATTGTAGTATTGCATTGTAAAATTTGCTAGTATTATTTATTTATGACAAACTACATTTTAATAGTTGAATAATTTTTAATATATACGTTTAAAAGACAAAGAATATTCTTATTTATTCATCAAATTTCTTCATATACGTTAGTCAAAACAAAAGTACTGTCTATAATCTAGAGTAACTGTAAAAAAAAAATCTACTTTTTAAGTAGGAGTTTAATCTTATATCTTATGCTTAAAAATTGTAAATAACAATAGAGTTTACTTACATGACAATTCTTGTTCACAGTCAGGCTTTTCTAGGAATCGAAATAATCCACAAATTTCTTTTCTTCGAAACGAGAAAACTGATTTTTTGTTACCTTCGGAGTCATAATTACTTTTACAAATAAGAACAATACATTTATACGGCATTATTACAAAAAAAAATTAACCGAAATATACAGGAATTGAATTCGCATACTCAGAGAAAGCACAAATGAATTCTCATATCCCCCGCTCAGGAAACGAATTCGCCAACGTTGCCAATACGCACATTCCATACATATATGTTGATTTTGCATTTGGCGACGGAAATAATTGAAAAAGTGATAACTTGGAAGTTTCTGGTCAGAGTTACAGAATGTTGTCAGCCTTATGCCACTACGTCATCACATTTTCTGGTAAACTGTGCTCAGGCCTTCTCTCTAGGAGGTGTTGGTTATTCCCGGTTCACGAATGCAATTTTAGATCTTTTTTTTACATTCGGGATTGATCTTTTTTGTACTTTCCCGCAGTATTTGCCTGTTTAAAATTTGGACGTTTTGTGCATGTTTAACATTTTTTAACACTAAGCTTATTTTACATTAATAGTCTTGATTTCGTAATTCAATTTTATTTCTTGTTTTTCTTGCAATTTTCTTAAAATAGAATTCAGTATGAGCAAAAGATACAGAAAAAATGTCATAGGCGGTAAGCTTCGATTATCAGCAACAAGAAAGAAAAATAAGGGTGGAAATCTTGCAGCTTGGAGAAATAAGTAAGTACTCTGTTTATATTTATACACAACGATTTGCATTTTGACTGATGTAAAAATAAAAATAGTCATACAAAAATAAATTTTGTAAAGTATGATTATTTGTCACGGGGTTTTAGTTGCAAACCATAATATTACATAATAGCACTTGAATGCTAGTAAATAAATTTCTATCCTCAGTAACATTTTAATCATGACACGACTCACGACTGACTTTCCTCCTTACAATAAATATAAAACTGTTATAAAATACATCAGTTGCCTGTAACATATACTGGAGCACTTTTTACAATTGGGCAACAAATGATTTTTATTTTGTGATGGTACAATTGTAATACAGATATTTTCAAATTACTTTTAGATTATTACACTAGGTACATTTAAAGTAGTAGAGAAACATTGTCTACTCACTAAAAAATACAGATACATACGTCAGCGCATTTATTTATACTCAGTGTCACATTTCTTTATATTCATCTTTTTATCTATTTATACATACGTACATGATAGCGGAGTTGAAATAAGAATCAATAAACTGAAATAAAAATCAAACTTAGATTTAAAAAACAAAAAAGTCCGACCTTATTTATTAAAATTTGGTTCAGATTCAGTTCTGCGATATGTTGTTTCATTAATTGTGAGATAATGCGGAGCTTAAATAACAATTTTAGAAGTCTAAGTTTATTTATTAAACTTTAGAAATATCAAACCTTAAAATTTCATCAATTAGAATAACGCAATATTTTTTTTTATTCAAGTCACTTTTAAAAACAAAAAAGGAAATTTAAATTGTAAAAAGTTTAGGTATATTTTTTCATTAATCACTTTTTTCGAGCCCTTTCACAATGTTTGAGCATAAAGAAATATATATATATATATATATATATATATATATATATATATAATTAAAATTATGTAAATCAGGAAGAATATGATTTTTAAAAAATATTTTTAAAGCATCTAAATTTTTTTGTGAACTTAATTACAAGTAAACTTTTGTGAAAGAAGTAACACACATTTTGTTCAATAATATAGTACACTTCTCCTTTTTCAAATTTATACATTCAGTACTGTAATTGTGTAAGAGTGTCCTATCAAAAAAATTTACAAAAATAAAGAGGGGCGGTTAAAAAAGCCCATCAAAAAATAAAGGACTTTAGCCGAGAACTTGACACAAAAGGTATCATATATTTGATACCGATTGCTGCATGTAAGTGGATTTATACTCCAGACAAATATTTTAGTGGAAATGTTGCAATGTCGGTTTCGGCAAGCACAGCCACTTTTTAGCCGCCTAGTAATATGGATAAAATTTGGTTTGGTTTGGTTTGGGAGCACTACGGTCTACTTTTTGCAACACGAGGGCTAATGAGACCGGGACCTACTGTTTAAAGCCGATTCCGAACGGCTACGAACATCCATGCCATAGTGGGATTCGAACCCACGAACTCCGGTTCCGAAGGCTAGTGCCCTAACCATTCGGCCATAGTTCGGCAATATGGATAAGAAAATCCTCTATTTAATAATAGCAGAAGTTATCTGTCCATTTGTCCTCGAATTTATGAAGCGGTTGAACCTGCAATGGATAGAGGCATCCATATTGGATTCTTGATGAATTAGAGTTACCAACGTTCGAAATCCACCCCAAAAATACTAAAAAACTACCAAATTAATAATATATATATATATATATATATATATATATATATATATATATATATATATATATATATATAGGTATAAAACACAAAACTTCATTAAGGGAGGAGGTAAAAGACTAATGGTGTCGCAGAAAGTTTATTTTTTGGATATGATGCCCTTGTTCCTTTGTCAGTGTATAATCCCCTGTATAATAATAGCTTAAGTTGTCTGTCCGCGAATTTATGAAGCGGTTGTACCTGGAATGGATACGGGCATCCATATTGGATTTTTTATGAGTTAGGGTTAGCAAAATTCAAAGCGAGTTCGAAATCCACCTCATCCCCCCTTTTCGAGCGTTTAAGGCTATTATTTCAAGCCTTATTCTCCCTCTTATTCTATACTAAATTCATTATTGATAGGATGGAGAGCAATATTTAAATTTCTGGACTGTTTTTACTTGACTCTTATATATTCTAACCATTTCTTGCACTACGTGTAAGCTGATACATGGGGTAGAGTGTCTGTCCATTTTATCGTCGTACTTCAAGGGTTGAAGGTTCTGTCCCCGACGTAGCTGAGTTTTTCTAAATGTCTAATTAATTTAATAATATCTGCTTTTTCTTTTGAATTATTATTCCTAAAGTTGTTTTATTATTTTTAAAAAAAAATTTTACCATTTTTCAAATTTTTATGATTTTTATTATTTTTATTTTATTAAATTCACGTATTACCATTATTATATCAAGCCCCATTTTAAGAGCAGGCGATTAAATGTATCAATTTATCACATAATAAATAGGTAAAAATAACAATTTTTTTCTAGCATTATGACGTCATTCCTTTAACCATCTCATTTAATCATTTATTTTAGATTATTTAAATATCTTCTGTATTATTTCCATTATCATTAAACTGAGATATTACGTAAATAATTTTCTTAAGGTAATATTTTGTTGCAAAATAATTCTCAGCCAAAAAGCAAACCATTTTTTTAACTTGCCTCATAGGGTACTTTACAATTCTGGAAAATTAAAAATTTTACTGATCCCGTTATATGACGGGCTATATGCTAGTATGATATAATATACAAGTGCATAAGCCTAAGCGTTGTCTTTATGTCAAAAATAAAAAATGTATGACCATTGTTTTCAGTCTTTTAATCCAGAGGGGGTTAACCATTTTCTTTATATACGACACTGCAAATAAATTATATATATATTTTTTTTACTTTCAGTCAAAAGGGTAATTTTCGATATATTTACAAACTATTGCTTTTCTCATTTTTTAGCGAATGTCAAATTTATACATGCGATTTAGAAAATATATGAAACGATTTTTGCAACTGCATTTATTTCATTGTTATGTGAAAAGTTAGATCCTCGTTAAGATATAATAGTTTGGGTAAATTATTTTTTTACATACTTTTTATGAAGGGTTAATTTATAAAAATTTTATTATATCTGTATTATTTACTGTATGATTACATTTTTTTTTTCTTTAAATATTTTTCAATAATAATTTTTAAAATGCATTTTTAATTTTTTTTTTTTTTTTTTTTTTTTTGACGATATTTAAACGTTTACATGTTGCATTGATTACTATTCAGCATTTTGTATTAGAAATAAAGGAGCACATACCAAAAATTATATGTACTTACTCCCTAACATAAAACTATCTTATAGCGAAATAAACTTTTAATATTCGGAAATAGGTTATTGGTAAACTAGTATTCAAATTTCGAATTACCGAGTAACCGATAAAGGAAAATGTCAATAATTTTTTTTTTTTTTTCAAATAATATTATTGATACGTGTTGTTTAAGGTGGTTAAAGCTAATTTTTGTGAACTTTATCTCTGTGTTTTATGGTTTAGTACTAGGACCTTTTGTTTTGAATTATATAATGAAATCGATAACTTCATATATCATTCCAATCTTTTTATTGGAGTTTAATAGGGAGCTTAATTATAGCACATTCTAACTCTAATTCGAGTTAAAAGATACTGATAAAAGTTTTTTTTTTTATGTTACGCACACACAATGTGTGTATTGAATTTTCGTAAAATCAATATTAGTTATACATGTGTGTAGACTGTAGTGCTAATTTAAAGGTGAGATTACAAAATTAATAACAAAAATTAAAAGAAAACAGAAGAAATATAGTGACATGAGTACAGTCTGCATTTCCCACTATAAGTATCATAACAAGTGCTTATACATTAAATTAATATGTATAATTCGGTGAGCTTTGATGCTTCTTATATCAAGTTTACGACAATGACGACGACAACGTTTACGTACGTATGTATGTATGTATGTATATATGTGTGTATGTGTGTGTGTATATGTATATATATATATATATATATATATATATATATATATATATATATATATAAACCTACTGTTACCACTTTATAAGCACCTGATGTATGATTGTCCTACTAAAATCCTGTACTGGTAGCTGTCTGGTTATTTCTTTAGTTTATGAATTTGCTTGGACTACCTTAAACAAAGAACTAAAATAACAAAATGCTATAGATTTGGCGTAATATTTATTTATCGTTTTGTATGCTATTATTATTATTATTATTATTTTACATTTTATCACTTTTTATAGGTTTTATTATAGAATTTTATTTTACACAGAAATTGTACGATTATGAGTTTTTAACCTCATTTCCTACACCTGGAAATGTATTTGAAGTATACGATTTCCAGAGTACCCAGTAAAGTTGTAGCAGCCACATAGTAAAAACACTTGCCCTCACTATTTCTCTTATTCTGTTACCATTCACAGACAAAAACATGCATTGCTTATTGCTGTTATCTCGACTCTCTTACAGAATAAACGAGGGGTGACCCCTTTACCCGGAGGCTACGTTTCCTTCTTGCTAACTTGTTTTACAGTGGGGGTTCTAAAAATAGATCTAGAGCACTTCAGAAAGCAGTAGGGGAAATAGGGATTTTTAAAAAGTAATAAAGTAATAAATAACGGGGTGTCAATATGTAAAGATTTCTGATTTCTTCCACCGCCGCTTTCTTGGGTTGTTTTCACTGCTTACGGGTTTTTTTCTGAGTCCAGCGGCCTCTTAAGTTTAAATCTTCTTGCATCCATCACTATTAAAATTATTTTCACATGGAAATTAATGCTAAGCAATCCTCCATCATTTCTAAATCATAATAGCCAATTATTGTACAAAAGGGGGTATTTTTCCCCACACAAGTACATTTATGGGTGTTTTTTTTTACTATTTGCTTAGACGCAAATAGTGAAAAAAAAAAAAATAATAATAATAATAGGTATCTTATGTTCCAGTGGAATAAATGTTCAATGTAGTAAATATCTCAATTTTGTTAAGACGTTATTAAATTTTTTATTTAGATAATGATTTTTATTAAGTTATACAAGTATGGATTAATAGTTTGGATTTTACAACAAATATGGAACAAGTTTGGATTTTACGAAAATATTTTTTAAAAGTGTTATATTGTAAAAAAAAAAAATTATATTAGCAGTTAATCGAAATAAAACTCGTGCACTAAGAATTTTTTTGTTCAATTTGAAATTTTAAAAATTAAAAATACATTAAAAGACATAGATGATACCCAATCAAGTGTTGAACTGAAAATATCGTATTAAGTTTTCTATAATTGAGAAGTATAATAGAATAATCAAATATTGGGTCTTTCATCGATGCATTTGGTATGTATTCACATTCATTAATGTAAGTCGACATTCTATAATTACGACCTTCATAGTAACACACACACATATATATGTATGTATGCCTTTAATTTAAAAAATATCCTGAATATATTAAAAATGTGTTCTAAGCATATCCTTCAGAAATTATCTAAAAATGTAAAATTGTCATCAAAATTTAGGCGCAGTCAATGGCTACTAGGATCTGCATTTAGATCATATCTTTTTGGTACAATTTTGTAGTGAAGATAATTCCATAAAGATACAAGCGATTTTTATAATTGTTGGCATATTAATTATAAAAATAAATTTATCTTTGTAGTAAAACTGATCAGAGTACAACAGTAAATTCTAAAAAAACCCATTTTGCCAAAAAAATAGTTTTTTCCTCTCTCCTGGGGCATGTTCACTTTGGCGAAATCTGCCAATTTTGAACATTTATAAAAGTTTGTTTAACTTCGTGACAATTATTTTATTTATTTATTTTTATTTTGATCATCCTGGATTTGTTTTGTAATAGTATCCCATCTGTATAACTATTCATAACACTAGAGTGTGAAAAAGTACTGTGTTATAGAACTTACTCCATTATTCAATTATTTTCTGCAAATTCAGTCTACTTATATAAACAAGAGCCGTCACTGTGTTGGAGAGAAAAAAGTAATTAGTAATTTGCTGTTACTTAGAATTATTAAAGAATTAATAGTTCTAAATATTTTACTTTCGAAAAAAATTAACTGCTCCAATTTCATTTTCTACTCTTATTATAAGTCTGACTAAATACACATAATAATTATATTTTAGTTCTGCCACAGAAACTATAAAAATGGATTACTAGATAAATTGTTTCGAATTTCCCCCACTAGATGTCACTGGTTCACTAAACGAAATATCTGCTTCGTGAAACTCTTTCCTATTACCTTTCAAAGAGATATTTTCTACTTTCTATTTTTCTTTTCCATTATAAAATATATTGATGAAGCTCATAACTATTTCTGTTAACAGATCTGTAAAATATGAGTGTAAATTTATCCTATATTTTCATAAAGATATAATTATTCTTCATAGGATATCATCAGTAACATTAGCAAATCGTTAAAACTTATTAAAATATAAATCTAATTTCGAAAAATAATATTGCCTGATTAAAGGTACTGTTCTAAAATTTTAAAAATGCCACGAAAACGTACTCTTATTTCTGATTATTGTACGATATTATTAAGATCTGGTTATTTTTTTTATCTCGCTCAATTTATTAAATAAATTAGAGAACTTGTGACATTTTAAGACCGAAAAAGATCGATAGATGGCAGAACGTTGCGTTCGAATACTATTAAGAAATTCTATTTTTGTGGCATGCAGTTGAAAACTAAATGCTCAATTTTGCTACTTCTTTTACCGCCAAAGTTTAATTAGATTTTAAAAATTTTAGTTCAAGGAATTTAAAAAGTATGGAATGTTTATGATATTTTAACAAGAAAATTAAACTTTCATTCGATCAATATGTAATCCTTAGTTCTTTTGAGTACTTTACACAAATTAAAATGGTCACTGCCGCGATAATTTTCATATAAATTTGCCATTAAAAAATTATGTAATTAACCTGAAATTCGAAAGATCTGGTCAAATATGTGTGTATCTTTTCTCTTTGTAAATTTGCACGTTTTAATTTTTTCAGTTATCAGGGATGCGTAATGCTCTGAATACTTGGCCGCATCAGACAATACTGTGAACAAACACCTACTTGAAAGAGGAGGCCTGAGCAGGGTTTACCAGAAAATGTGATGACGTAGTTAGCTTAGGCTGACGACATTCTGTTGCTTTGAGTAAAAACTTCAAGTTATCACCTTTCTCTATGCACTTTTCCAATTCTTTCCGCCGCCAAGCGTAAAATCGTATAAGTAAGCAATGTAAATATTGGCAACGTTGGCGGATTTTTTTTTTTTTTTCTTTTAAGGCGGAAGATATAAAAGTTCTTTTGCACGTGCTTTGAGTTTGAGAATTCAGTCTTACTGTTATATTTCGGTTAAATGTTTTTGTGATAATGCCGTATAAATGTATTGTTCCTTTTTGTAAAAGCAATTATAACTCTGAAGTTAGTAAGAAATCAGTTTTCTCGTTTCCAAGAAATGAATTTTTACGACAGAAGTGGATTGACGCGATTCCTAGAAAAAACCTGACTGTGAGCAAAAATTCTCGGGTAAGTAAATTCCATTGTTATTATTTTTAAGCGTACGATATAAAGTTTAATTAGGAATTAAAAACTAAATTATTTTTTACAATGACTTTAGATTATAGATAATACTTTTGTTTTGATTAACGTATATAAAGAAATTTGACGAATAAATAAGAATATGATTTGTTTTTTCCTATATATATAGCCAGACATATATATTGTGTACGTAGGGAACTAATTTAACTTAATTTTGATTATTTACTATATATATAATAATTAACTAATTAATGAATAATGTGTATATAATAATGTTGTACTTATGTAATAATGAGGAAATTTAATTACAAAGCTGAATTAAAGTTTTAAGTTCTCTAAGAATAGATATTTTTTCAAATAATATTGTTTCCATCCAGAAGTTACCTTATACTCCTAATATTATAAATTTACAATTGTGATATAATTTAAAAAAAGTATTCTTTAAAATGGAGCTTGTCATAAATAAATAATACGAGCAAATTTCATGATACAACTTGTTTTATTTTCAGGTCTGCGAGTTACATTTTGCTGAAACAGATATTAAAAGGGACACAGATTTTTTTGATTCAACAACTGGTAAAAGAATATCTTTTGCTCTAGACAAACCAAGATTGCAAGAAGGAGCAATTCCATGCATATTTAAAGGAGGTCCATCAAATTTGACAAAGGAAATTTCTCTCCGTGAAAGTAGAGATGATAAAAATTTAAGGTAAATATGCAAATTATATATTATAATTTTTTTTTTTAGAATTTACTACTTGATTAAATTATATTGAAATACATTTGTGTTAAATATCATATTTGTTTCTTTTCTAAATTAAGTCTTAAGAAAAAGTTTGAAATATAATGTAGTTATATAACTTTTATAGCATTAAATATGTCCATTAAATATTATATATTTTGATAATAAATTGATTAAATTTTGAATTTTTGAAAATAAATTCTTATCTGAATAGACTATTGGAAGATTTGTATTTTTTATTATATATTTGCTTTATTAAGCAACTAAATTAACATTGTCACGTTATTGTTAGTGAAACAGACGAGGCACACAAATAGCGGAAACGCAAAGCTATTTATTTAGCTCATAATAGAAGGATAACAAACTGAAAATTAATTCAAACTGAACTACTCACTTTTTTATACCAACGTAAAATACAGTAGAACCTCGGTATAACGACCCCCTGTGGGACCAACATCATATGGTCGTTGTAACGAATTGAAGAAATAATAAAAAAAATGAGGTATGTACTATTGCATCATTTCTTTAATGATGCAATAGTACATACCTACAGAACACTTCTATTTATTTGAATTTCTATTACTGAATTTTTGAAAAAAAAGTCTTTGATTGACGCCTGTTTCAAGGTCATTTGGGAATTTTTCATTATCAGTGATTCCATATTCGTTAGATTTTGAAGGACATCTTCAGTATTAAATTGTCCTTCAAAATATTGACGCAAGGCATTGATTGCATTGAAGGCTTCTTTTTCACTCACTTTTTCAAAAGCTTGGGCGATTTCTTCCCCGTCGTCAGAATCGCAGATTTCTTTATTTCCGGTAATACAGGCAATAAAATCGTCCTCCTTCGAATTTTCTCCGCAGCACTGTAAAGTTTCGTCTACCGCAACAAACTCATCAAAAGATAATTGAAGATTTAGTTCTCCCTTTTTTGTCACGCCCCCTCCCCTCCTTTAAGTAAACACAAAGAGAGGAATACAGTTTTCTTGAAGTTGCACCACAGTACAATAATTTTGAAATAGTGCACTTGCTCATGAGTTCTGCGGACTAAAACTGGCTGTCGTTCTAACGAAAAATAATAAGCTTGGGGTCGTTGTAATGATTCAAAATTAACATTATTCCTATGGTAAAATAATTGGGACTTTTTAAAGATGGTCGTTCTAACTTAGGGGTCGTTAAAAAGAGATTCTACTGTATTTGGAAAACCATTCCAGTAGTTTAAAGAATATTCTAGTCCTTTCTAGATATAATGGAAATTAAATAATAATAATAAAAAAAAAAAACCTTTAGCGTCCCTGCCGGGTTTTGTTCCGATTCGCAGTCTAAGGCTATAACCACTCGGCCACAAAAACTTCGAAGACGCAAGTTATAAGCGGCAAAATATAGTAACTATATATCAATGATGTTGAGAAATGGTTGTACCCCTTTTAATGCTTTAGTAAAAAGTATATTAAATTTTTGTTCAGATAATTATTTTATAATACGAATTTAAAAAATGTTTTATTTGTAACATACTAAAGTACTGTAACTTTATTTTTTTGTCTCTTAAAAATTTGGAGAATATTTTTCTAATCCTTCAAGTTCGATGAATTAATTTTGAACATATTTTCACTGTTAAATGTAGAAATTCCTTAAAAGTTTATGAATGCATTTCTAAATAGGAAGTGAAGCATATATAATAAAATTCTAGAATGCTCTCTTATTCTATTAGAAAACATATTTAAACAAAATTATGTTTTTTTTTATAAATAATTTATAACCCTTCATTTGAAATTTTATGCACTATCCATATTTTAGATAAGTATGTTAATTCTTTCATTATGGGAATTATAAGTGAAAATGGGAAAATCTAGAGATTGTAATTAATGCTTGAGTTTTCTTTTTAATTAAAGAATTTAAACACATTTTAGAGCGTGTGTGTTTTGCACTTTTGCGGTATTTTTGGTGTAATTGATAATGTAAACAAAAAGTAATAAATTCTATCCATGAGAACGAATATATGTTTATCTCGAGAACTCGAATTTGGCATAAATAATCACCAGTAAAAGATAAATCAATATTTTTCATTATTGCCGTTAAAGCTACATCAACAGAACGACATCGATAGTCAGCCTAATCTCGTGACGACACACTGAGCGGGGTCAACACGTGTTGGGTCAGGCTAAAGAATATACGACTCAGGAAGAAGGGAAGGCGCCATAGATATCATGTAAACACGCAAATGAAAGAAGTGATCTCGATGAGCTTGGCAAAAAAATTACTTTACACTCTTCTGCTCAGATTCAGTGTTTCATCCCTTATTTAAGTTGGGATTTGATTTTGTGTTTTAAATTATCAATTTTGCAGATTTCAGGTATGGATTTTTAAAAAAATCCTTGTAGATTATATAGTTGAGGTATATGCTAATACATACGTAGTGTTTAAGTTAATTTAGTATTACGTTCTAGATTAAATTTTTTGTCAGACAGAGAGCAGCAAATAGCATCATTGAACATAACTTCGTCCGAGAGACCGAGTCTATCATTCGTTAGATACAGATGGTGATTTGTAGTTTCCGCTCTGAGACGTCACTACGTTAACATTTAGTAACAATTAGAACATCAGGAGGTGTTGATCACACAGACGGTGATTCCTGTAAGAAGGCTTTCTTATCGAACAGTGCGAGATCATTCGGTTTTTAACTTTCGAGTGTGCATTCCCAGGTTTAATTAGGCCTTCTCTATTTAGGGGGCGATAACGTATGGAGTGTTAGCATAGAAGTCAGGCAACTGATTTTACACAACACATAGACATTTATTTATACACAGTGATACACAGATGCAGTCCTCTCTCTTCTCTTCTTCGTTGCCAACCGCAAACCTGAAATTTTGTTAGGCACAAGTCATTCTCGTGTTGCCAACGGATTCGTAGAACTTATAAGAGTTCGGACAGGGTGTTGGTACTGCATAAAAAACATCAAAACAATTAAGAGGGGCGTTTGCAAGACTTACATCATGTTAAGAAAATATGTTACGCGATATTGGTTGTTATTTTATTGAAATAATTAAATACTAGTAATTTTTTTAGATTAAAAGTTTAATAATATGTTTTTTTTTTCAACTTTAAATTTGTGTGCAAAGGAAATAAATCCGATTTCGTTATAATTACCCACACAACAGTTTTTTTTTCAGCCTAGTACGTTCAGATCTAATTTCGATTATGTAGATATTAAGTGCTAATGTGACCACTTATTACGTCAAATAACCTCTAACTGTAATACGAAAGTCAGGAAAGAGAATCGCCTAAAACAGCAAAAACTTCCCCCTCACAAATAATAACTCAAACGTTCGGAAATTTTGCATTATACGCAGACAGACATAAACTAAGTTATATTTTATTTACATGAAGTATTTCATTCCAAAATTCTAATATATAATCAATTTCTAGCCAGGTCAACGCATTTAACATCTAAATTTTGATCAAACGGTGGCACTGTTTACGTATGCACACATCATATTTATTTAATTATTTATTTATATATGTCTGTGTGTGCCCATGCGTGTATGCGTTTACATACATGCATACCTATTTATACTGCATTTTCTCACTGCATGCGATCACGCTATAATATTCAATGTTAAATAAAGCTTAACAAAGAGTTCGATGTTCTTTTCCAGCGAGGTTGACACTGAACCGGTTTCTTTATGCCGTCAGCTGAAGTCATGGCGTCGAATCTTTTACAGAATGTAATGCTAGTTTTCGTGCATCATTTATTTACATTTGCTTTTTAGACGATGTAAATGTTATATCATATAAAAAAGCAGACTAAAAATTAAAACAGTTGTATTTGTGAACACTGCATATATCAGATCTTGGATACTCGACGTATAATTTTAAAATTCATACCGACGCGTAACATGAAGAATTTTTAAAAGAAAACTCAATAATTTGTTACTTTTATAAGAGAAATATCTAAGAGCTATATATATATGTGTGTGTGTGTGTGTGTGTGTGGTTTTTCAACGAAAATGTAAAATTCTTTTTTGAATAAAAAAGTTTTATAATTAATTTTTAGGTTTTCTTAACATATTTACTAATATATAATTAACATATTTACTCCGCAAATTATTCATTTTCTTTTCTTGTTTATCTATTTATTTATTTTTGGCTCATGATTGCAACAAGGAAAGCCTTCGTGTAAGGATAAACCTGTTTATAACGTTATTTTCTTTGATCTCGAAAAATTCCTTAGTTCCTTAGTAACGATAGGATTTAAAATCCGTGTAAATATTTAGTTAATTCCTTGATATTATGTTCTACTTTAGCCGAACGATGGCTTATTGGTTAGGGTGCTTTGTTACCGGAGTTCGTGGGTTCGAATCTCATTGTGGCGTGGATGTGTGCCCTGAAGCAGAATGTGCCAAAAAGTGCGACGCGCGTCGCAGAACAACTGGCTCAGCTGCAGAACAATCGCGGCTCGTGGAAAAAAATTTATATATATATATATATATAATATAATATATATATGTATATATATCATATATATATATATGTAATTTAATCGTCCAGGGACCAACCAGCTCCGAACTTTACATGAAAAACTTCTTTTGAAATTACCCCTATTATTTTTCTCAGCCCGGACATGCTGGGCTGCCAAGAGTCCGCTAACCGTCCGTTAGAAAGAAGCACATCACTTGTCGTGGCCGAACTTAACTTTTATTTCATCCTATAAAATTGCACAGAATCCAGAGACGTCTGAAATCGACGGAGTCAGAACGCTCTATATAAGTAATTGTAATGCCAACCTTCTGCGAGAGACGGCTAAAACCCGTGTGTGGGAAAATGCTGAATCAAGTGTTTTAGTTGCTTATAGAAAGTAACCTTTGACTCGAGCAAGAATCTGCAAAGTGTGGCGTGTCAGAGGAGCATTATTGCTGATCATCACAAATTTTCCTGGGAGAGTTATTGCATCCTCATTATAAAATGCCAGCTATATCATTTTCTGTTTTGGGAATCATAGAAAGAACTTCGGGGTTCGGCTGAAGGAATGAAAACATCCTCGTTTAAATTGGATGGCTGGGAAATATGGTTAATATAAAGAGAAGAAATTAAGATCTAGAATATGAATGGGGAAAAGGGATAATTTTGGAATAGGCTTTAGGGTTTAGATATTGATATTATTACATATATATCGATGGTTTTCCTTAAGTAAGAAAGAATCGCGGAAGGGAGGGGGGGTACAAGTTGAAGTGGCAGTTCCAAGCTTTATAAAAACGGTGAGAAAAATTAAATTTATGACAAATTATTTTTAAAGGAAACTACAAATTTGAAAGTACTAAGGGAATTTCCGGCGTCTTGTCAAATTTGCAGGCAATATCCCTTTGGGAGAGTTGTCATTTCTTTGTCTTCCCTACATCCTACCAGTGTGATAGATAGCTCGCGATCCGCCTATTCTAAAAACTTCCCTTGCGTTAATGTTCGGGCCAAATTATCAGTCCCATTTTTATCATCGTAGTGATATTTCAAAATATCTTACATCAAAAATGATTGACAGTAATTCTATGTTAATGCCTTGGTTTAATACAAATATTTTCTAAATTTCAGGTAGCACTGTTTTATTAAATATTTTTAGTTATACATATTAGTAAAGATGAAAATGTACCACAATAGGAATAATATTGTGGGAGAGTAAATATATGATAAAATATATATATCTTCTGCAGAACATTTTTGATTATCTGAAAGCCTGTTGCAGAACATTGAAAAGTATTCTGCTGTGGGGTATGTTTGTATCCGTTCGGAATTGGTTTTAAGCAGTAGGTCCCGGTCTCATTAGCCCAATATTGCAAAAAGTAGACCGTAGCGTTCCATAACCAAATCTTAGTTTTGTAACTGTGTTAAAAATCTTTGCGTTTTAAATTATTTACATAAAATTAAATTAGATCTCCAAATGTAATCCAATATATTTTATGCCCACTTCGAACATAAACACTGATATATAAATGACCAAACTGTCTTAACAGTTTTTCAAAGTTTCTTCAGTATCATTATAGATAAATTTTACTGTATGTGTATGAATGTACAATCCATTACATTGTAACCACCTGTTTATTACGATGTAGTACTACTTCGCTCTCAAAACCGTCAGCACTCAGTATTCCATTGACCCGACAAGGTGCTGATAGGTAATTTGAGATGTCTGGTACCAGTGATTACCAACTGGTTCTGCAATTTCCGCATATCGCGAGATGGTAGCGTGGTAACACGAGTTCAATTTTTTAGTTGAAATCACAGTTATTCTATTATTGTCTGATGAATTTCGAGGTCAAGCCATGACTGGAAAATCCCTAGAATGATGGTCTTGGAACCAGTCCCTGAACATTCGATCCACCGAAGACATTGTTATTTGTGAATGATATTTCAGTAGAATAAAATTAAGGCATAAAAACATGCATGGCGCATGACAGTTATCCCTTTTTAACTCAAATAAATAAAAAATATTTGATGACAAACGAGAAAAAGGCAAAAACTAACGAGAAAAGGTAAATATAGCAGAACAACGAGAAAACGTTAAATTTTTCGTCCAGCGGCTCGGCAAAACTTTTTATAGCCAAAGCGATTTCTTTTTAGGAACATGTTTTTATACGGCTAGACAGATGATAGCTGCATACACATGGGACATTTTCTTTTGACGAAATGGTCTTCTAGAATTTCGGGAGGGGACCAGTCCTCCAAATCCCCCCCTTACCTACGACTTTGGTAGTTTTCATGGGAAGGACATATAAAAGATATTCTACTAAAACACACACGTCTCTGATATATGCATTTTATATGTATTAACACATTGCGGATGCATTTTGCAGCGGAATTGTACCGGGAGCGGGCGTTTTGCGCGTAAATTTAGTTATTCAGTTAAATCTCAATAGATCGAAAATTATTTAATTTTTTAACCAACTTTTCGTATTTGTATTGAAATATATAAACAAATATATAAATAGAAATATATAAATAACAACTATAAGATTTTTGTAAACAAAAAACATATTTTTTAGTGAATAAATTTATAATAGTATCGTAAATATGAAAAATCAAATAGAAATAGTAGTATATAGTTTTAATTTTTTCGAATTATGTTATATATAAACATTTTTGCACTGTAAAAAATGAAAAGAACAATCATAAAACTAATAATGTAAAAACTAGTTTTTATTTGTCTAAATTTTTCCAGAATTTATGTAGTAGACAAGAACATTCGGCTTCGTTTTCCTGTATATACCGTTATTTTTGTACCCACAAACAAATCATGTTGTTACACTAACCCGTACTAGTACGT
The DNA here is from genome assembly GCA_032207245.1 of Pardosa pseudoannulata. Taxonomy (NCBI): domain Eukaryota; kingdom Metazoa; phylum Arthropoda; class Arachnida; order Araneae; family Lycosidae; genus Pardosa; species Pardosa pseudoannulata. Next base: position 123,156,220 of record CM063498.1, read on the forward strand.
GACCCGCGCTCAAGTATCAATCATCAGAAAACGTACTAGTACGTGTCCCGCATACAATATGTTAATATCCTGTTGGCAGACGCCGGAAACACTGTTGTATTAATAAAAATAAATAGATTAAAAAAAGAAAAAACTTCGAACTTACACAAACAAAACTACTTCGTAAGGAGATTAAACGAGACTAAACAAGCAACACAATATATTTAAAAAAAAAAAAAAAAAAAAAAAAAAAAAAAAAAAAAAAAAAAAAAAATCCGGCTCCAGCTATTAAAAAACTTTTTTGGTGACGTGGTCGTCGAGAGTAGCTATAAGTTGAAAAAAAAAAATAATAATGGAATGCGAAATTAAGCATCGTTTAAATTAAGTAGTTGATTAAACTCAAAATTAAGACAAGACTAGCGGTAAAATATTGTTAAAAATATAGACTTTGAAAAATCTATAAATGCATATCTGTGGTTTAACGAATATACACACAAAGTATCAATCTGGAGTACACCATGACTTTAAAAAAACTTGAAATTTGGTTTAGAGAGCTACGATCTACCTTTTGGTTAGATGAGAGGTAGCGAGAACGGCACTTATTGCTGATTCTGAAAAGCTAATAACGACCATGGCATCAGAGGAACTGGAACCTGCGGATTTTGACAATGTCTTATCAGTTTGCCCGTCGCCAAGTTTAAAAATTTGCAACTTTTGAATAAATCATCATATTACTCAAGTTTGCCTAACAATTAATGACACTTTTAGATTATAAATAAACATTTCCACATAGATTTTAAGACTTCCTGCAATATTCGGAAAGAAAATCTCTTTGAAACTCTACGCAATTTGACAATGGATGCTGATTAGAAAAATTTATGCATATCAGTAAATGAAAATAACAGAGAAAATATGCTGTAAAAAACTACTCCTTCGACAAGACTAGAAAGAACTAAAACTTCGACTACTCTCGTAAAATGTGTCTTAATTGAATGGTGTTGTGTTCAAATGTTGTTGCTAGGCTGGATGATAGGCCGATATAAACTAAGTTGTGCTTCATTAATGTGTTCTAAAATTTTATTTGGGTAGTTTTATGTTTGACTGGTAAATGTTATGCTGAGAAAATCATCTACTATGAAAGGAGAAACAGATAATTCACAAAAATGCATTTATTAGTTTTATTCAAACATTTTTTTTTTCCTAATGCAGATGGCAATAGTTTTATTCAAACATGACCTCTATAACATGGTACTATATATGTAAGGTGAACCACAGCAATTGTGATAACAAATGAAGAATCCACGTATATTCATTTGCTTTTAATACCCGATATTCACAAATTTGTGTATAAACACGCACACATCATCAGAAACATTGGGAGAATTGGGCGTTGACGACATGTGGGCGGGATCCGTAGGCATCACTGATGAAGAACGTTGCATGCAATGACTTAACGGATATGAAAGAATAAGATAAGATAGTCCAAAAGAGGAAATAATCTCTGAACTTCTTCAATTAAGTACTTGAGCAAACGCTCGAAAAACAGATTACTGGAAACACAAAAGGACTTCGAATAATTTTTTTTACTGAAATTAGCATATGCTAAATTCTAAATTTGTATCTTTTTCGGACACACATATACATGTTTGTGTAACATTATATATATAAACACAGATGTATTACAGATGTAGTCAGCTCCAGCTATTGGATAATTTTAGAACATTTTTTCGGGATGAACAAAATTCTGATCTGCCTCTAATTACATATGCAAAGAGGCGTGCGTACCTAGGGGGACAGCAATAGAGCAGAACCGTCTGTTTCGTTTTGTCAAATAAACATAGAAATATTAAAGCTATAAAAGATGTAATCAATTTATTGGTAATAAAACGTAAAAGATTAAATTCTAATTTATATTTTTTCCCAGTATTTCTTAGTTTTAGTGTTCTTTTATATATTTCAAGTAAATAAGTGCAGTGCTAAAATAATTAAAATGGAATTTCAACTTCAAACACATTTTCTATTTCTTACCGTTTATTAAGGCATTTTAAGCTTTGTGAAATGTTTAGACTTAAATTTGCGCAGCCCCTTCTAAGAAAAATACTGAGTGCGAGCCTGTTTGTAATAATTACTTATACTTTTTTAATGATTTTTTTTTATAAAGTTGTAACGATATTTTATTGCAGCCTGTATTTTATAAGGTTGATAATACCGGTAAATTAAAAAGTTTAGAGACAGTTTCTAAATAGGAAATCTACATTCGAAATTTTTAAAACAATATTCGTATCCTATTGTCTTTCATATAATCTGCAATTTGTGATTTTTTGGTGACGTTGCCCAGGAGATTTATAACATGTAAATGTTTTGGTTGAAGCACCCTTGCAACTTAAATTCACGAGAAATGAAACTAATCTTTTTTTGCAACAGAGTTTATTTCGTAGTTATGTACAATATTATAATTTAATATTGTACATAACCACGGGAGGATAACTTGAGATTATAAAGTATCATAATCTCAAGTTTGTGGGCAGTATTTAAGTTACATTTAGGGAATGCTTTAGATATATGCTCCTCGTTAGTCAATCTCTTTTGATAACTATTTTAAGCAACAAAGGTAAATTTTGTTGCAGTTACTATCCAAAATGACGGCAATCTGTCATTTTAATGTGTGGAAAATAAATTATTTTGCTTCTTTGCTATTTGGCCTCTTTTTAAAACTGTTTTACTCTGTTGTCAATGTCAAGGTTCAGATATATGCAATTTGTTGGTGTTTTTCTCCATTTGATGAGAAACGTCTCCCATGATAAATTTTCTTAAACCAAATTTAGACTTGAGAATTTTATGTTACCCAAAATTTTCTGTTTGGCAATCATTCCTTATACCACCAAACTGTTTTAGACCTTTTACAGCGTGGTATTTTTCATTTGACCAGGTACTCCAGTTAACAAATTACCTTGACCTTGCTTGACACACCTGAAAGCAATCTCAACAAGCTTCTCAGCGGGAAATTGTTAGAGAGGTGGGGGAGCAAAACAGGACTGAAGCAGTGATCAAACAACCCCGTTTTCCACCTTCTCTTGGTACCTCCAGGCTTATTAGAGGAAGAGTCAAGGCAAAAATAAATTAAATTGATCAAAAAATAAACTAAATTTATTATTGAATATTTTATAGCTATTTAAATTGTAACTTTTTTTATTTACATTACTATATAGATTTAGAGTTAGATTTAGACAGGAAGAAATATCAAGGCACCAAAGAGCCGCAACTCCACGTCCACGGTAGTAATTTGTTAGAAGTTAAGGTAGAGATTTTAGTTGAATCACGACATAAATTTATAAAATTATAGCCGAGAATTCTTAATACAGTAGAACCTCGATTATCCGAGCTAATTGGGACCGCTAGTAAATCGGATATCGGAAATCTCGGTTAATAGAAACCATGTATAAAAACCTTCCGTGCATTTCTTCTTACGAATGACAAGGAGCATTGTCTATCAGCAAAACTGCTTTAGGGGGGAGATTTAGCTGTGCTAAATGTTTCTTTACATGCGGCACAAAGTCATCATAGAACCACTTTTCAAAAATTTCGGAATTCATCAAAGCAAACCTCTGATTTGTGTATTTCACAGGCAAGGAATTCACATTAATATTTTTAAATGCTCTCGGCTTCTTTGATTTACCGATGATAAGCAGGGGCAATTTATCAGTTCCACTTGGATTTGAGCAAACTAGAAGGGACACTTTGCTCTTCTTGTAACCCGGAGTACTAGCTTCTTTACATGCCAAAGTTTTCGATGGCATCATTCTGTAAAACAGGCCAGTTTCATCGGGTGTAAGTGTCTAATAACATACTGCACCTGGTATTCAATAGGGTCACATGACCACTGTTAACAAAGCATTCATGGATGTTGTCTTCTCAGGGTGTAATATTTCTTGGAAGTTGTTGAGTGCTTTTGTGGGGAAGAAGTGCCTGTAACACGTACAACAAACTGTATGTGTATAATTTTTTCCAAGCTCATTTTGGAAAGGAGAAAAAAATTTAGACTTCGTTATTGACTCGGTTAACAGAAACCTCGGTCAATCGAGGTTCTACTGTAATATTATTATTTGTTTAGATAAGTTTAAAAAAGTTCAAAATTGAGATTATAAGAATCCAAGCTCAAATAAATTAGCATTCAAAATTCAGAGCGAGGCATCATCGTCAGTGACATTATATTGAAGTAGGCTTAATATTAAAATTTCCTAACTTTTATATTATTTTATGAAAAAATTACCGTTATCCAAATTTTTATCTACCGAATTAATGGAAACGTCTGTAAACAGACAAACGTGGTATTTAAAACAAGCTCTGAAATGAGTCTCACAATGGAGTTGATAACGATTGCAGACATATGAGGCCGGCCAATGAGAGCTATGTCTGAATTTCGCCTTACTGTCTTTTTTTTTTTTTTTTTAATTGAGCTGATATTCCTCATACGAGGTTATGTTTTCGAAATAGGCTGGAAGGAAAATATTAGTATGGTTCACTTATTTCTGTATTTATGTTTCTATTGTTTCTTGCAATATTTTGTGTGCATTGTTTTTAATTCAGATTTTCTTTTGTAACGATCTGACTCTGGAATTAAAAGTCTAAATAAAATTAAATGTGTCGGTTTGCAGTGAAAACTTCTAATTTTTTTTGTTCGAAAATATATTGGATTGTTACCCATGTTTCATTCAGTTTGTAGATCCAAGCTTAAACATTTCTAAGGTGGCAAATCGTCCTCCTTTCTGAATTCTGTCCCACAATGATATTTAAAAACCGCTTAATTTATGTAGGCAATTGATCAGAGCTAAAATCAGAGAGATAAAACAATACTTCTCAAAAATTAAGACAATGTTAATCCTGTAGCTGCAGCCCTTGCTGTGATATTTAATGTAAAAATTAGTTCTTGAATGGATTTTCAGATATTTTGTTAGAAAATGACATATTAATAAAAAAAATTATTCCACCGAAATATATTAATATTTAAACAAATAATTAATAGCAATATGTTTTGAAATACGCATTATTATGTTTTCTGTTTCGTCAGATTTTTAATCAAAGCTAAACAACAAATCCAAAGAGGATATCTTTATGTGTTGCGTAGTAGGGCATCACGTGATTTGTTATTGTAACCAATAAAAGGAAAGTGAATGTTGCTACTATTGTGACGTCTCGCAAGATAACTTTTAAAAAAGTTATTTAAACAAGGAAAACAAGAAAACATTATTTATTGCTCATGTAATTTATTTTCAGCTTTAAAAAGTTTATTATTGTAATAGCTATACGTCTCATGGATAGCGGTCTAGGATAATATTTTTATTAACAGAAATTCGCACGCCTCACTTAAAATATCCATAAATATGTATAACAGTTTTGGTTTAGTACAGAGCTGTTAAACATGAGAAATCATTCTTTTTTATTTTTTTATTTGAATTATCTTTTTTTGTACTTTAAAAAAATTTCTCGCTGTAATTAAAGTTATCTTTTCATTGCTATCAATTGGTATATAGTCATGCAGTTTATTGTGATTAAGTTGAAAGTAAATAAGAAAAATAGCTTATAAATCACAAATTTTTAATTATTTTCTAATTATCTTTTATCTTCTAATTTGAAACTAAATACATTTAACTAGAAGTTAATTATCATTCTGTTATGTCTATGGCAAGGATTCCGTAATCATCTTAATCTTGATAACAAAATCATCTACTCCTCTAAAATTTTACGGCAAGCTTTACGAAGGTTTGGATGAATATCAATCTTCTAATTATTTAAACATCTCTATTGGGCGTCGTTTCAAGTTTTTTTGTGCCAGTGGCAAGAAGTTTTTTACTTCCGGAGATAAACATTTGGAGTGTTGTTGAGCAGATAAACTTGAGTAATATACTTTAGAAATGATAACAATTTTTTCTTTGAATTTTATTCTGCACAACGATAATAGCAAAAGTATCATAACCGAGTATTCCAAATATTTTCCGTTAATAGAAAATAACAGTATTCTAACACATTCGATCTCATTACACCTCTCAAGTTTGGGGGGGGGGAGAAAAGAAACATCTATTGTTTAGAGTGTGTGTGTGGACTGTCTGTTCTCATGTCAGCAGCTCTGTGATGTAGATTTTCAGTCTTCGAACAGATTTTGATTTCGCTGCTTATAACGCTCTCTTATGGTGATGCTTCTCTGTATCCTTGCAGGGTATGGCCCGCATGAGAACACTAGTTTTTTAAAAAATCAATCAATTAAATGGAAGAAATTTGGATCTTGGATTATATCATAATTGTTAATATGTATCGGGCTGTAGACTAAACGGTACTCAAGAGGTACTTCAGAATATTTAGTAGTATAATACATAGGTTATCTACGATTTCTTGAAATAGGCCTTAATGATGTGTCGTTCAATTTACAATAATTTTTGGCATGGTTTAAACAGTTATTCAATATCTGATACAAACAAAATGTTCCATATTATGAGAGATATCCATGTAGGGGAATGTATAAGCAAATCTAAGAGAGGTTTTTTTTTTCTATATGCGTATGACAGTTTACACATATTCTTTCTTCCGTCACTTTTTTTGATTCGTGAAAATATATTACTTTTCAATTTATATAAAGTTGTACCTGTCTATGACATTTTTATAATTTATATATTTACATACTTTTTTTTTTCATTTTGGTATCTTACAAAAAACGTCTTATTTTGTTGATATATCTCCAACCCCCCTTTTTTTTTTTTTTTTTTTTTTTTTTTAATGCGCAACAGCCCCTAGAGGCCAAGGCTTACGGTGCCAATCTCCGTTTGCGTGACCAAAGGCCCTGGGGTGCGAAGTTCCGGTTAGGTGGTCAATATTACGCAGAACCCCCAGTGTTTAGTTAGTTCCCAAGCATGCTTGGTTCTCACTTTCTCTACCCACTGAAGGGATGAAAGATATCTCCGATTACAATAGTTTAAACATCAAACATTCTCACAATATATTTTTATTTAAATGTTTCTAGCTAAACTAACTGAACTAGAGGTGATTTCTAAACCTCATGAATGTAATTTGGCCAGTGGCGTAAGCAGAATTTTTTCAAGGGGAGGGGTCATAATTATAAAAAATAATAGCCCGCATAATTTCTACTAAAATTTTTATTTTTCGCCATTTTGTACGCCATTTTGTTGCTTAAGAGTGGTGTTTAAACCCCTACCCCCCTTGCGTACGCTCTTGAATTTGTCATCCCTAATATTAATTGTAAAATAAAGTACATTTTGAGAACAAGAAAATAAGTATTTTCACTATTTCCATAGTTTGATTACAATTTAAATAGGAATATTAGAGAATTCATTTATATATTTTTTAAAATTGTTAAGCTTTTGATTTTGTTGAAAGTTCAGAAACAGAAGTAGACACTAGACGTTATCGAACTTTTAGGATTCCAGACATAACCAACTTTATTTCTAGTAATTTTTCTGTATCAACAAGTTTATTGAAAGAATTAAACCCTGTTTCTTTTTGCCTCGTCGACTCACTTGAATTAAAATATCTAAGTAAATGCTGGTTTCCTTCATTATACTGAACTCCATTCTTTAAAAATTTCAATGAATCAAAAAATTTCGTTTTCAGTTTTGGTATGTGTTCAGAAAATTTTAATGCTGTATCTCCAGACTTCGATTTTAACAGTACAGTACGTATAAACAAATCTAATAACTGGGATTTATTCAATCATTTTATAGTTTGTAAAATCACTCACCTTGCTGCTGTGCTATCCCAGCGTGTAACCTTCCCGCCTACGTTACTGGGGCAGGTATGATCCGGTTGTCAATAGGATGCATAAACATATAATTCTTCCAAAGCTTAAACGGACAACACAAATTTTGTTTACAAAATTAAATAATTAAAAGATAGGATAAGATCATAATTTAGCGTCCCGGAGCATGACTTAAATGCAACCAGAAATCAGGTGGACGAGAGGCTTAACGCAGCAGAGACAGGCATTGCGTCCTCTCCCAATCAGAGAGATCTCTTCTTGTCACAGGCTTTACTTGGACTCCTTTCTCTGAATTTACAGAACTGCCCGTAGATCCTCTCTCCTTTCATCGGGGGTCAGCTTCTGGAAACCTGATCTCTTCCGAAAAAGGAATCCTGTTTTTTCGATTCACTGCCACCCTACAATAAGACGATACGTACGAAAAACTTGTCAGCTCCTTAGCCGGCCAGCTGCTATTCCCCAAAGGAACACCGAGTGGATGGTCAATGGGGTCGACTTCCACATGTTGGGAAGGGTTCACATCTGCCAAGAACTGGTCGTGGGTCCATATTCCTTACACAAATCTCCAATGTGCGTTTGCATTCTGAATGACTGCACTACACAATGGTATAAAGTCACAATTTTTACAACCTTAGACTTACCTCACAGATATTTACAGGTACTATTATCCGAAGAAGAGAAAAAAAAACAGCTTTCATTATACCTGACGAAACCGGACGGTTTGGTAGGACTGGCTTAAGTTTAAAATGTTTTGACGTATGCATCTATTATAACATTTCAACCAAATAGTTCTTTTCTTGTTTTCGGAGTTCAAACTAGACCGCATATTGCAAAATCAGCATATTATGTGCAATTTTAAATGATTAAACTTCTCTATGTTGCCGAGACTCGGGTCTTCGTGGGTATCCACTGGTGATTGCAATACCAGGATATCGAATACCGGTATTTTGAGCCATTTGTACAATTTTGTAGTACCGGTATTCACACGTTTAAATACCATTTTTTTAGTATTTTCTAGAATTTTTTAAAATTGTCTCGGCTATATGTTCAAGTGTTGTCAACATAGCAAAATAGTATAGGTTTTTGGTTTTATGTCTCCCTAACAGGTAAAATTAATTAGACTGTGAATACAAAGTTACATCGTACAATCTAGAAAAGGGATACAGTATGTGAATCATCCAAAGAGGCAGGTCAAAACTGTCCTATTACAGCTCTGAGCAATACTGCACACGGTAGGATTCGTAGTCTGATATGCGGTATCCGTAGTATCCGTAGCAAAGTGTATAAATCTTAAAGGCGAATATTTTAAAAAGCAATAAAACAGTTCATTCCCCCAAAATTCGTTTTCTTAATTTTTGTAAAAACTTAAAAGGCAACTCTCGTATGACTGCATTCATCATTGCCATCAATTAACCAAACCGTCCTGTTTCGTCAGGTATAATAAAAGCTGTTTTTTTTTTTTTTCTCTCTCTCTCTCTCTCTTCTTCGGATAATAGTACCTGTAAGTATCTGTGAGGTAAGTCTAAGGTTGTAAATAAATTTGCACCGCTCAATCTTTCTAACAAATCATCTGTTTTGTGAAGAGGGAATTTATTTTTCACTAGCTGATTATTGAGGCGGCGATAGTCAACAACTAACCTGTGTTCATCTGTTTTCTTTTTCACTAATAAAACTGAACTTGCATAGAGCGATCGAGTTTCTGAAACGATGTTATTAACTCTTTCCATTCTTTTACTATGTGTTTGATTATGTTACGCTCAGAAGCATTCGTTCTATATGTACGCGGACTAATTGATTTACTACCTTTATCTCTTTAATGTCCATGAATGTCAAATCTGTGTAGCTTAACTCCTTTAAATAAAATTCAAAGCAGTCTCTTATTCATTTAGTAAATGCACAGTATCTTGCTTTTGCTTGTCATTTACCGTTTCGTCGAATTTAATTTGTTCTAAAGTAATAGGTTTTTGTTTTGTAGTATTTACGTTTAAAAGGTCAAATAACTGTGCTTAATTACCTCAACGTATATTCATTGACGGTCAAGGACCCGATTATCAAGATTTTGGGCCCAGGGCAGAGAATATGTTTTGGGCCTTTGGAGATTATTATTACATTTTATTAATGTATAGCTGAAAGATTTGCGTAATGCAGCAAGCATTTTTTTTTATTTGACAATGGATTCAAAAGATATGCTATTATGCAGGTCATATTCAAAACATTTCGCAAATGGAATCCACCAATCAGAAAGCTCAATTTTGCGATTGCGAACATTTTTGAGAAAAGTTCTCAAAATCTAGCCATCTGATTGGTAGATTTCATTTGCAAAATGACCTGCATTCTTGCCTTTAGTTTTCAAGTGCAAAACCATGACTGACAAATGTGTGGGTATTTATACTTGCGGGTTCTCTGTGAAATAATGAAAAACTTACAAAATTTTAGCTCACATAATTTGTATACAGAAAGAAAAAACGTGAAATTTTTAAGTCTACAAAATTTATTTGTTTCAAAACTACTTCTGAATCTAAAAATTTTTGGACCCCTGAAATCAGTGGGCCCTGTACGTGCCCTGCCGATAATATGACTGTTGACGGTGGCTTTATACTATTTCATCCACTAATTACGCTTTTCGCGACATTTTGATATTTATTTAATATAATTTCCCTATCTCTAGTATAAGTATCTGGCACAACAGTTGTATCGTCTTTGACTTCTAATAATGTAAGTGAACTTTCATCTTTGCCATCGATCATATTTTAAACTGTTATCCAAATCCTTAGTTTCTGCTCCGACAAAATTTAAACTGTTATTTACAATTTGTACTGTCTCAGTTGCTTTAAATTTAATTTTTTTCTCAATATATTCTAATTTGATGAAAGGATAATCTTTTGCATGTTACATAATCACCCTCATTAAGTCCTATTCTTTTGGCTAGTTTTTCGAATACCAAAAAACGAAGCTATGTCACCGTCTTTTCAGTCAAATTTTTGCATTAAGTTCCTCATATCTCTTATTTATTTCTTATCTACTTTCGGTTTGGGAAATTAATTTATTCTCACTTTCGATTCATAACTTCTCTAATTTAAATGCTCTTTATTTTTCTTCTTTACTGATTCTTTCGTCAGTTATTCTTACTAAAACATGTCTGAGAAACGGTTCAACATAGTTTTTACTTTTAGTTATGATTTCTTTTAATTCTACGATTTTGCTATCGCGAAGTAGTTTCATTTAGTTCTAATGCTAATTCGATTAAATGGTACTTTTTGTATTTGCCCAAAAAACTGATCTTCACAGAATAATTTTAATTCTTTAACTTTAAATTTAGAATGTCAGTTTCAATTTGAATGACCTATGCTTTACTTATATATGCACAAAAATTAAAACGAAAGTTACCTTTTACGTTGACGTTGTTACGTGTAGGTCCTTAATACACTATGGGTTGTTCTCATCCCACTTCTGAATTGTAGATTTTCTTCACTGTAGAGGATCAGACATCACAAGAAAACGTTTTAACAAACACAAAGCAAAACATTTATTTAGCATACTTTTTCGGCTTTATCATTGGGCAGCCTCCAATTTCATAACATCATCCAAGGTCAAGGTCAAGGTAATTGTTTTTTACGGAGTACTTAGTAGTGAAGGAACGCACTACTTCAACCCCTGAACGAAAAATATCAAAAGCATATTTTATTGAATCAATGCAAAGTAACCAAACAAGAGTTTAGTATGCTCACAGCCACTTCCAAAATCGAAAGTGAAAAAAAAATGTTGTAAGGTGAGGAAATAATCCACGCAACAAAACTTATGTGAAAAACAACGCGCTGATTAATTAAAAGTAATTAATCTGTACCTTGACTTTGACTAAAACAACGGTAAATAATCAAAAATACACTCGCCCAGAGAATAAGGATGAAAATTGGGAGAAGTGACTCAGTTGCGCCATCTATATAACATCATCCAGTGTTTTGTGTAGGTCATATGACCACACTGGTCATTACCATCTATCGGCGGTTTGCACAATTAACATAAAAATTTCGACAACATGTATGACCACATATTTAAAAAATAGTTCCCTTACTTAGTAAATTTTCAGGATTAAAATCAGTAAAATGCATTAGTTTATATCGTTAACTGAATTGAGATGTAGTGTTTGTGTGCATATTCTTACGCTCTGGTGGTTCAGTGGGGTTTTCGGCTGGGTCTCTTGTTAGTTGCCACCTTATTTACACAATAAATGATTCGACGAGTTCGCTTTGCTGCCTTTATTTACATACGTAGACTATTTACATACTTTCAGTACAGGGGGAGAGCCTGTACCTTATTGCCCATCCTTTCGCTTCGAAACTTACATTCGATCTCTCCGTCCGAGCAGGATTACAAAATATTCTCAGTAGCACCATCTACAATAGTATTAGTGGGATATGAATATACTACAGCTTACTATGATTTAAAAGGGAAACAACTGAAAATTGTGTACCAAGGAAATTCTTACTTTCAAGTTCGTATCCAGACTTCTGAATATGTTAATTCTAGACCTTATTAACACACGAAGAAAAATTTAATTTCACAAAAATTTACTACAGAAGGGGGTGTATACCTCATTTTAATTATAAAATATCAGGTTTCGTTTGATTCTACGGTCGATTATTTGAAATACGAGGGAAAATTAGACAGAGACCTACTAGTTAAACTCGATTCTGAATGGCTAAGGTTATCTATTAAGCAGAGGGATTCGAACCGCGGACTCCGTTCTGAAGACCCTTTTGTTCAGAACACTAACAACTGAAATCGGCCAAGCTGGATCCCACGTGCTTGACCAGACTATAATAGCGCGGTGACTCGGTGTCTGGGATGTTGACAGTTCTGTTAAATAGGCGTCAAGCCCTGATCGGTCGCGGTAATGATTCCGGAGCATTGCCTTGAGAATTCCGGAAAGGGACAGCTAGCGAATGAGAATTCGACTAATTAACTAGCTGTAACCTTAGCTGGAGTTCTCAGGTAACTGGAATCGTAACTGACCAGAAAACGGTTGGAGGGACCGTATCTGATCCAGAATTTTGACCTAGAATTTTGCGACTCGGGGCTTTTCGACATTTTTTTTACGTAGATGCGTTGACCTCGTGGAGGCTTCCGCGACTTTTGACTGGAGCTAGCTTTTTAGAAACTACGTTCGGGAGATTCGTAAGGTCCCCTCATATAAGGAACAAAAGGGTCTCGGACACCGAACGGGGGATAGATTGGGTTCGCTTTGCACCTTGGAAGAGCCTCCCCATCGTGTGAGAATGTTAAATTCTCTTTTACGACTGTGATCATCGTGAATATGTTATCCAAGCAACAATCTTTTATATTTCGAATTCTTTCGGAATATTGGAATCCCTTTGTATATAGCAATTATTTACTCCAGAAAATAAAAGGGATTTCCAATTTTGTTAAGTCTGTGATCCTTCTTCTCGCTATTTCTTCACTCAAGAACATTGAAGGCTTTACACCATTACCAAAAAGCAGCGTCCTACAGATTTGGCCAACGTAAGGCTTTAATCTTAGAATCTGCAAAATAAAAGTAATTACATCAATATTATTTTCATTGCAAAGTAAAATAAGATTGAAATCAGTATTCCAATCAAATAATTTATATGTGGATGTGTTACGGAGACGGCAACATGTATTATTCCTAAAGAAATTTTAACACTATATTAATATAAACAAACACTGTTAGATTTGTATGTTAACGTTCCACTGATTTTAAATAAATATATGAATAAAAACTGTCACACAGAAATAGAAAAGTATAAATATTTTTTATCAGAAACATAGTCCTATAAATAAAGTTATTGATCTTCCTGTAATTAATCAATCTGTGTACCGCTTTCCAATATTGGAATTTAGCTTTAATGCGCACGGACCATGTTGATTATTTCTGATACATGCTTCAAAGAATGATATAAAAAACCTGGTGTGTATATCACAGGATTTCCTTGTTCGTCTGTTATATCATTAACTTATTATTATTATTACTATTATTTTATAGGATGCGACATCAGAATTATCATTCGTACACTGCCTTCATCATTCAAAAAAGATTTCGTTTCTTAAGGTAACCGTGTATTGAATAGAACTCAAGTACTACTCTGGCCGAAACCCGAAGCATTAATATTCGTTATATTTAGTTACATAGATTACTGTAAGGTGTTACAGTAATCTATGTAACTAAATGTCTCGATAGCATGTTGAAGTTTTCTATTGGCCCCAAATAGAAAACTTCAACATGCTACGGAGCATTAATATACGTTATATTGAAAATTTTCGTGATATGCATTTCAAATTGCAATGAAAAGCGGAGTAGCACAGAGGGACTGAAGAGTAGATGTTATATTAGTCTTAAATACAATTTCTAACTTATACAGCTAATAATTTTTTAGTTAAGCTCTCATAGCATTAATATATTGAAAGGCTCCGTTATGTAGAACTCAGATTACAATCAAAACAGGTGGAGCATAACTAGATGTTATCATAGTCTTAAATACAAGATTTCTACCTTTTACAACAGTTTTTTTTTAATTACGTATCACAGCCTTAATACACGTTATATTGAAAATTTTTGCTATATAGGATGAAAATTGTAACCTAAATGAGAGGTGCAGATCTACATGTTATAATAGTCCTAAGTACGAACTTTGGACATTTTACAGATTATTATTTTTGAGTTATACCCACAGAACGAAAAATTTCAATATAACGTACATTATTAAAATTTTTTTTATATATAATACAAATTACAATCAAAAGAGAAGGAGCACAACTAGTTAACATAGTCATTTTATTGTAGACTTTAATACAAGATTTCGAACTTCTGCGACTAATCAATTTTCAGTTAAGCTCCACAGCGTAATTACTCGATATAGTTCAAAATTTTCATTATATAGAGTTCGAAATGCAGCCAAAAGGATATATGCACAACTAGACTTTCTTACAATCCTACAAAATTTTTTTTGAATTTCTACTTATAATAGTTTGAGTTAAGCGAGATACATATGTACAGACGTCAAGAAAACACTAGTCAAAACTAGTTCAGGAATGGTCAAAATGGATATTTAAAGTTTCAGAATAAGTCAGTTTCCTTTACGTACCAACAGACTGTTCAAATGTTGAAAATTCAGTTAGACATGGTCAAAACAAATATTTTTAAGGAAGTAAAAACTGTGTTACAATAATTGTTTTGCTTGTTATATTAGGAGCATTTGATATTATTGCTAACTGACTTATTAATATATTGATCATGGCAAAAGAGGAAAAAAAATGAACCAAACTAAAATATTTTAACGTATCTTTTTAATGTAGTCTTCTAAGTGTGGTCGAGTAAATCTGTCGTACTAAACAGTAGCTTACAGTGCTGTTGTCTTTTACAACAGATAGTTTCATACAGCAAATGCTTTAATTTTTAGCCGAATCAATCGGGCAAGCCGCTTAGGTTTTCTTCCCATCGTATCACAAATATTAGCTTTCTACTTACATAGAAACATCCGAGGAAACAAACATTTCTTCTTGTGGAACTGTGGAAGTCACATCTTCCTAATGTATGGAATGAGTCATAGACAATGAAATAAAAAGAAAATGTTTTGTGTCAAAGTATTTGCTAATAAAATAAATTCACATATACTGTCTAGAAGATCGACAAACTTTCTTTTAAATTAAAAATTAGAAAGATGTTCTCTAAAACACAAGTAAACCACCATGATGATTGTTGAATTTTAACCACCATAATCGGAACTAACTTTCGGCTCTAATAGAATTTAAGAAATTTTAAAAAGTGTTTTTATTGGTTTATTTTCCGAATCTCTTGCGGTAAATACACGATTGTACGTGAACCATTCACATCACCTCGGGCTTAGTACATCCACTTTCTTTCAGTGCGATGAATTATTGATTTTAATGCCGGTTTTGATGCCGAGTACAAAATTCAAACTTAATAGTGTTACTTATTGCCTAAATTTGTGATCTGTTAAGAAATAATCCCTAACTTTTTTTGTATATAAGTAGAGAGAAACAAAAATCGTTTGGTTTCTACTGCTTCGGTTACATTTTACTCGCTATACTTACTCTCGACCCCAACATTACTGGTTGAATCATTTTTCCCGCGCCGGCCGTTAGGAACGCTGCGAGCATCTGGGATTCTGACGATTGGCGGGAGAATCTGCATTCAGCCATTTTGTTCTCAAGTCGTTTATTCCCAAGCCGGTTTGAAGCATAAAAGAAGGTAAAGCTAGGTAAGATTGTTTAAGATGAAAAGACACTTTTACTAGATTAAATGGAGAATATTTCGTGACGCATAATGACGAAGTTTAAGATACTTATACTAAATAGATTACTTAGTAACTTAAATATTAATTAAGAATATTAATTATAGTTATTTAAGCATAAAAGTTATTTTTGAGTCAATTATTACTGAGTCATAATAAGTTGTTAATTAAACAGGATATGCTACTAAATGACACAAATCTACGTTAATTTAGAATAATCCATTTCATTTCTTCAAAGCATTAGATTACTAAAGGAAAAAAAGTGCCAACGAAAAAAAATTCTAAAAAATATTTTACAGGATCAAAATATATTTGCTTTTTATATTAAAAAAACAACTTATTTTTGGTTGTATTTTTATCACGTGCAACATAAAAGAAAAAAAAAGTTAAACCCTGAAACTGTTTATCTAAACACTGCGTTAATGTTTAACATAAATCTCATTTCCCTTGTCATTTTCTTCCCGATCGAGTTTTCTGCCTACGTGATGATTTAAGATTTTGATATACTATCCATGGTAGACATTTTTTTTCGACAAAAAATTAACCCATTCTGTGGTTTATGTTAAATACAGTACATGAAGCCAACGCTAAGCGTTAAACCTTTATTCATGTGATTTCGTTGATTTTGTACATCATAAGAATAAGAACAGCATAAGCTGTATATAAATAATCCATAATGGCTGAAGGTAATATTTAACATTTTTAACTCCTCGAAATTGAAATTTAAGGCTGCCTTCTTTAAGTGACAGAATACTAATAAATGTATTTTTCTTTATAAGACATAAATACGTGTGTAGAATTCAAGTAAAACGTATTTTTTATTGTATACTTATCAATGTATAAAACTAACACATCGTAAAGGTCAGAGACATCGTGTATTTTTTTTCATTACTAACATACATTTTTTTTATTATTCCGTTAAAGTACGTTAAAAAACATTTCTTAATGCTTGTTAGGATATGTTTACTTTGAAGCAAAATATTTGATGCTAAACTAGTTTCTGCTTCACGTGATGTAGTACTGAATCTTTGTTTGAGCAAAATTTAATTTATAACCATCGCATAGTTTTGTTTGGAGCGTTGCTGGTCCTCTTTTCTTCCATCGTCGGTACCGGAATTCGTGGGTTCAAATCCCAATATGGCATGGATGTTCGTAGCCGTTCGGAATCGGCTTTAAGCAGTAGGTCCTGGTTTCATTAGCCCTCTTGTACAAAGCAGTAGATCGTAGCTCTCCAAACCAAAGCTACGCGACGGCTAATGATACCGGAATCTGCTGCAGAAAGCCGATTGTGAATGGCTATGAAAAACCATGTCAGAATCGTGATTCGAACCGGTGGAATCCTTTACCGAAAGGCAACGTTCTACCTATTCGACTAGCATCTGGCATAGTATGGTATCCAAGGTATCGTTAATGATGAATAATCCTCAAAATGAACTGTGATATTCACGAAAATGTAATTACTCATGATTAATCATTCAGTACTTAGAGCTGCCTCTCAGCAATTCTTTTTTATTTTAGTAGAATATTGATTTTAGATTTACTATTTCTATTTCAGTGTTTCTTCTTTTTCTTTCATTCTTTTATCTTAATTTGTTAAATAAAATAAACTATTAAGATCTTAATATTTCAGTGTATACGCAGTAGCGTGAAATTCTATGCTATTTTTTAACTTTGTCTTACAATTACTTCTCGCATTTATTTTTAAAACTGTTTTAATTCTGATACTAAACCGTGTCAATATTTCCTTCTGACAAATGATTGGCACTATACTAGACTTCAGGTTACATTGATGTTCTAAAACTGACATAGTATTTCTGGCGAACGCGGCTTTTGCTGTCGAGTGGTGCAGCTCTATGAAACATGGTAAACTAAAACTAATAAATGTTATAAGAGTAATTATTTTATTTCATTTCTTGTTAGTTAAAAAATTAATTCTATTTTAAATCTTAAATATTACTATTTACTGATACTATCAGTTGTAAAGATAGTGATAATCTTTAAAAGTTAGACTTGTGGGTAGCGTACGGATTTTGTCTGTCTCAGCAGTTAGTCATGAAAAGACGTTGTCGCCGAATTGTAGAAAATATCGCATATGAGGCATGCATCGTGTATGGTAATGAACACAAATGGCGTTTGGAAGACAACTTTTCGGCAACCCCCGGTCGAAAAACATATAGTAGTAATACAGCATGTATGATTAGCGCTCTCGTCCAAAAAATATATAGTAGTATAATATATAGAATGGGGACTATTGATGCACTCCTGCTAGCGGTCTCATTAGACCTCATGTGCAGAACTGTAGACCGTAGCGCTCCAAACCAAACCAAGCACCCGTATACAAAATTTCAGGAAGAATAATTCAGCCAATCAGAATGCACATCGGAAAGACAGACGTACTCCCAAAGGATTTCCTAAAGGTACGTTCAATAAATAACCAGCCATACGCACCGTAACAACAGCAGTTCATTTTATTCAAAGATGTCGACACTAGAGTTTCAAGAATTTATCCCACTGTGAAATCATGCGAATATTCCACTCTCATGAAAGAACTAATTCTAGTTCTGCAAGAACTAATTTCGAGCACTTCATCATCCGACTGATATGTTGTATCACTTAATTTAAAAAAAAATATGTTTTTAAGTTTGTAAACACATGAAAGTCGCAGGGAGGCAAGCCAAGACTGTAGGGGAGGGTGGGTTGAGAACTAAAATAAAAGAGACAGTTTTCTCCGTAAACAGATGTTCGCCTGGGAATTTTCGTCCTTACTCATTCTCCTGGTGTAAGGAATAGCACTACGCCTCGTTGTGTATCGTTTGATGTTTCTATTTGAAAGTGGGAACTTGAAATGCATTTGGAATTGCAATTTATATAGCTACAAAATTAAATTAGTTTTCTGGGTTGATCTAACGGACTCTGGCTCATTATTTATTGAATGCACCTTATATATTGCTTTAATTCATATTATAGTGTTTAAAATGTGTTTTAAAGGAATATACGTTTTGCTACGTTTCGTTTACCTATTTAATTTTTATCCTTTTTTATAAATATGTCTTCCTCTATGATTTTAGTTTTGCCATATGGCCGAACGTGTAGGAGTTCATAGATTTGAATATCATGGCTGTTATAACCGATATCTCTCTCATAAGATTCTTAGTGGTCCAAACCAACCAACTAATCAATTGCGCCATTTTTTCGATGTTTATGTGTTCTGTTTCTAGGGTGACACGTGATCGTTTATAAAATTAAAAATATTTAACATTTTAATATAAAATATTCTTAATTTTGTAAAATTTTATATGGGTGTAGGACGGGTTTCCGGACGGGCAAATCAGGAATTATTGACCATACAAATATAGCAAATCTCTGATTATCTCTAGTTCTAATTAATCTTGTTGAGATCGAGCCTTCATATTTTTATTTTTATAGATACTCTGGTTCTTTTTAAATAATCTTGCTTAAAATTTGGTCAAAATAATGACAATGTAAACTTTCCCTCTATTTCCCAGTCCACTGAATTTAACGGTAATAGTAGAACATATTTGTGAGTTAAACCTAGTTTATTTTTCGTATTGATTTTCAACGGTCAGTGACATCGGTTTCTTTTTTTTTTCTTTTGGACACCAGAATAATTAATCACGTTTTATAGATGACGATATATTCATATACAGATTAAAAAGACCTAAACTATTCATATATATTTATTGACAATAAATAAATAAATAATAGTAAACAAACCGGTAATGTCACATTAGTCACATGAAATATCTTATCAGTTTATATTTATATTCTATTATTGGCATTGTGCCAAGAGAAAGTGCATCTTTACTGTTTTTGAGAAGGGTTTTGTTGAAGTACCAATTTTTCCAATCATAGATGGCGGTACTATCACTATTGCAAAAAGAAAAAAAAAATGCTAGAGAAAGAATAAGGGAATAAGAATGGATAAAAGAATTACTAAAAATTGATTGGTAATTTTGATATTTATTTCTTTATATTAGTGTATTTATAAGTGTGGTAGCAGCATTCCGAAGCCGGATGATTTTATTTTATTTTTTTTTTATTGTGCGGTGCGTATATGCTTAACAAAATGTTACTGTAACTGTTTCCACAGTTAATAACTTTAACAACAGTAACTGTATTTTATGTTTCTTTATAAGTTACGAAAACTTAACCACATCCATGTATATATATATATATATATATATATATATATAATATAATTTGTAAGTGTGCATATTCGCTATGCATTTCAAAATAGCTGGGCCAATTTGGAAGGGATATTGCATGATGATTCATGTAAAAACTTGAAAGGTCAAATGGGTGTAAAAATAAAACATTTTTCTTAAAAAAAAAAAAAAAAAAAAAAAAAAAAAAAACTAATATACATGTGGCGACACTAGTTTGGCGCTATTTGATTTACCTTTCTTTTAATTTCGTGCTTAAATAATTAAAATTTTACGTAATTTAATCATCCGAAAGTTTTTGATATGCGTTTATAGGTAATAGAATTTTTCTTGCCATGTGATTGTGGCCCTTACTCTGGGCGTTGTGGTTCGTTTCGAACCTTCGTTGTGACGTCAGCTTGCGGATATTACGTGAGCAAATGATCAAGCTGACGTCAAAGTGACGTCACAACGAACGTTCTACCCGACTCGCACAGTCCAGAGTAAGCCCCTGTATTTACATATCGCATTTTGTGAATTTTAATTTGGGATATTTTTTCATTCTTTTTCATTTCATTCAGTTTCCCCATTTTTATTTATACAATTTTTAACACCAGCCAATATTATTCAATTAATCCTAAATTTGGTTTGGCGATTATGATGCCATTTGATATCTATTTCTTTTAATTAGTGCTAAAATAGTAAAATATTTTAATTGACTAAATTCGTGTTTAAAATGTGCATTAATACAAGTTTCGGGGATTTTTGACGCAATTTACTCGGTGATTTATTTAAGTTTAAATACTTTTACCTTTTTCTCTATAAACTTCAATTTCGCCATTTTTTTCAAATGAAAGTATATTTAGTTGTGATAACATAGTGATCGTTTGGAAAATTAAATGTATGGCTGCTACCACATTACAGTCGACATATATCACTGGTGACTTCCACGTCATAATGACGCTAGAAATCACCAGAGATGGAAATTTGGTACCATAAATTTCCCTCTCTGACATCATTATGATGCAAGATGTCACCAGTGACATATGTGGACTGTAATATGGTAGCACCCATAATCACGCTTTATTTTTGTCGCAAAGACCAATCTCACGAAAGTCGATTAGAACTAATCAACGGTTATTTAATGTACAAATATAGCAAAAGTATGATTATCTTTTGGGAGATGGAGCCGTGACACCTTTATTTCTAGATGTACTTTGATCTAAACTGAGTTTTTTGTTTAATTCTTAAAACTGATGATGTAATGTATTCTAAAAATTAATTTCAATTTTGAAGTAAACACAACTATTCACTTTGGAATCTTAAATGCCCTGACCGAAATATAGGCTCAAAGTAGCTAATTTTTCATGTATATATATCCTAGTTATGTGTGTACGGAGATTACTTTGGATTCCGAAATGGCTTGTGACAGAGTTTGCACAGTGATTCTTACAAACTGTGGAAAGGTTTTATTTAAGTTAAATTGATCCTATGTCAAGGTATGGTGGAGATGCAATACATTTTAACCCTTTTTTTGCCCATTTTGGAAATATTAGAACTGTCATTCTATTGCTGAAAATTTAAAATATGTTTTTATCTTTTCATAACGTGTTAAAAAAATTAAAACCTTACCTTTTAAGTAGCTTAATACTTCCGATAGCGTTTTCAGATGCTTTTGTTGCTTTTTACCTAATTTAGTTTCTATATTTCATCTTAACAATTTTAATTTGGTTATTTTCCTTCTTTTTAAATTCGATTGCGTCATTTTTATCAAATTTTTCGATATTGATCTATTCCGTTGCTATTGGTAACGGCGTGATCATTTGAAATCTTTAAAATTTATTCTACATTTTATCTATGCCACACGATAAATTTTGTCATCTCTAGATACATTAGTTCTCATTAAATAAAGTCTCAGGGATCTTGTGTATTTTTTGTTAGTCTGAATAAGGATAAATCGCCAAATATCGCCTTTTCATTTCTTAAGTGTATCATAAAATTTTCTGCATGTATGTATATATGTTTTTTATGTATTACGAAAAAGTTAATTATTCATGAAGTTTTACGCCGTGATTCAGGTAAACCATAAGATGGTTTTAGGAGTCAGATTGTTCTAAAGTCATGATAGAGATAGATCGCTTAACCTTTCCATCGAGTCTGGTTATCATGAAGTAAAACGTCGTTAGATATTTTTCTTTGAACTTCTTAGAACTGAAAATTGTGTGATGCAATAAGCACAAAATATGGACACGAGATGGTAAATGCCTTAAGGTTATTAAAATATAGTGTGTTGTAGCCAAAGGTGTATTTTAAACTAAAATATGAACTTGTGCAAGCCTTTGGCAAATCGGAGATTTAGCTTTATCATTATTAATCAAATGACCAATTACTATGTAAACGTTTTTAATGTATATTTGAATTATTTGCTTGTGTTCTGTATTTGACTTCAGTGCTATATTATTTCAAGTGTTTGAAAAATAGAACAACAGATTGGAAATTACTTAAAATTTTTTATTTACTCCTTATATATAGACGAATGATGGATGAATGAGTAGGGCGCTGCTCTCGCAAAATCGGAGTTTATGGGTTAGAATCCCACTTCCGGGATGTATGTTCGTAGCCGTTCAGAATCGGCTTTAAGCAGTAGGTCCCGGTCTCATTAGCTCTTGTATTGCAAAAAAATAGACCGTAGAGCTCCAAACCCTACACAATCAAACTTCTGTAGAAACAGAAATAGTCGGACGCGTTTTTGTCACTATTACACATACTACGTAAGCTAAAAACTATGAACTAAAAATAACTTAAGCATTGTTCATCCGTGCTTTAATAACCTAAATGTACTCTCTCCAAAATCAGCATTAGACAGTGTGAGTTCGAATCCCGCTGTGGCGTGTAGGGTTGAAACCGGTCGGAATATGTTTTATGTAGTAGACCCCTCTTTAAGAATCCTTCATGATTACAAAAAACCAATCTTCGAAACAGAAACTTACTTTAATAATTAATTTTTCCTATTGTCATGTGTTTGTTCTATATTGCAGAGCAAATAGAGTGATTACACACACACACGAAGTGATACAAAAATAACTATAGAATTAGTTTAGGAATATAAATTTCGATAAAAGTTCTGAAACAAATTACAGAAAAAGATAAATATAATATAAATTTTCTAGCGTATGTGTAATATCTGTAATCATGCGTAATATCAGAGTTCAACTCCGCGTATCAGTTTTAGCGCGCATTTTCTCCAGTAGATGGCGAAGTGGGAATAATGTAGAACGTGCGGAACGTTCCATTTCTCTGTTTGGGGAGAGACCGAATGTTTGTAAAACCAATGAAAGGACGGGGATAAGCGAAAAGAGTGTTAGGAGATTAATTTGGCGTGATTCTGAAGATGTTACGTTAGAAATTTCTAACAGAGATCCTCCTTATTTTGTAGAATTTTGTTGTTATTTTCTCGTTTATAGAATTAAAAATAAGTTAGGGAATCTGTTACAGTAAGAAATTATTAGAGGTGAATGCTTAACGTATATCCGAAAGTAGCACATTTAATAAGAACATTTTAAAAATGGTAACATAAATTATCTACCTTTATTACGAAAAAAAATAAATACGCATAATCTGCGAACGGAACGTTTTGACGCAAATTTGTTTTTAATATCAATCAATTTTTAGGAGTATAAACATTTTTTGGCACATTAAATAATTATTACTTATAATTCCGAAACAGGGCTATGTATTAATAAGATTTATTATTATTATTTGTGTGGTTTGTTATATACGGTGTATTCAGGGCCGTTTTAAGATATTTGGCGCCTGTTAAAATGCCAATGGAATCTTTCTATTTCCCGGTCAAAGAGCAAATCTGAGTATCTATAATCGACTTTTTTTGCTATTGAGCTTTGATATTTTTAATTTTATAAGTACTCTAGTTCTCTTTAATTAATTTTTCCTTTCATTTCCCAGTCTATTAAATTTAAAGATAGTACTACGGCATACTTGTGAATTAAAACTAGTTTATTCTTCTTATTTATCCTCGACATTCAGTATTATTATTATTATTTTTTTTTTTTTGCTTTTTTATTTAACACTGAGATAATAACTCACATTTTTATTCAAGTTGTTTATTTATATACAGATAAATAGACCCCCAAAATTGTTTTTTAAAAAGTAAACAAAGCAGTAATAGCACAAGGGTCATATGAAATGTTTAATTATCATTATTGGAAATTATATTTTGATTGCATTGGCACCATGCCAATGTTTTAAGAGTTACTGGGCATCGTTCCCGTTTTTAAAAAGGAATTCCTTGTAGCATAAAATTTTCTAAACATAGATGGCGTTATCATCGCTGTTTAATTGATTGGTAATTCTGATATTTATCGTTTTATACCAGTATAACCAAAGAGAGGTTGCCAAATAATTTTAATGCAATGTGCGATGCTTATATGTATAATAGAAAGGTATTGACAATGTATCACCAGTTAAAATACTTTACAGGAAGTAACTGCATTTTATATTTGTTTATAACCAAATTTAGTTTAACCACATCTTAAAAAATATATAAAATCATTAGTATTTGTGCGTTTTCGCTATCCATTTCCGAATGGCTGGGTCAATCTTGATGGGATTTTGCACAGTTTTTCAGGTAAACAGTGGAAAGTTTTAAAACAATAATGCGACCCTCTGCATAAGAAAATACATGGGAGGAGAATAATAATAATAACAAACAGCAAAAAATAATACCAATAAAATTTGGCGACTTCTAGATGAAATCCATTAATCCATTACGACAACTCTGAGTTCAGCTGAGAGAGATTTTAAACGAATGGAGTTGGGTAGTCTATCGAATTTAAAATGTGCGAATTATAGTTAGTGCTTGGCTCTGGTACCGCCTCAGCTGAACTCGGAGCAGTAGGTAAACCAGGAACCATCTAATTATTTAATTTTAATTTTTATCCATTGCCAGTCGTATTGTGTAATAGTTAACACCTGAAGCTTCTATTAAGAGCGCTTGGTTTTGAATTCTAAGATCGGGATGCGTTTGTGATATCCAATCAGGCAATAATATTAATTGCCAACATAGCTTTCGCAAAAAATAACCATCATATTTGTAGTGTCTTATAAATGAATGATAAACTATCCCAGGGGAGATATCATTTTTGCCCCTTTTGTCACGATTGTTCAGTGTCCTGATAATTGTTAACTAGTTGTTCAGTATAGATTGGTTATATGTGTGTGGAGAGAGACAAAGATAATCAAACTATAACTACTGACGAATTTGTGGATGTTACCTACATTCATCTGTTGTTTTAGTTTGATCATTTTAATATGCATCCTAAAATCTGAGACTTCACAGTGGCTGAATTTATGGCCTAAAATGGCCTCGGCCATTTCCCAATATTCTATGAGCTTTAAAGATCTGCAATCAAAAGAAAAAAAAAGTATAATTTTCAGTTTAGCCCTTACTTTAAGCTGACCAACTTTCGCCTTCGTACAAGGAACCTAGTAATCTCAGCAATTTTTCCTGTTTTCAGAATAATGAGAGAACTCTTTCAACAGCTATGAGGGAAAAATACATGGTTTTTCAGTGAAACTTTCCTGCTGCATGCTTTTAAGCCATGACTCTAATCTTCTGTCGTTCTGTCGCGTTCTTATATCATGTGTAAGTTCTGTGTGTATAATCCGTAGATATTCAAATCACATAGTTAAATTTTAAGAAAGGAGTAAACTTTATTTAATTTATTTGCTATATTTATTGGCTTATTTAAGTACATAAAAAACAAACGTCTTGATAACTATAACTTTGAGCGAAATTTTTTGCTCGTATCGGAAGCAATATAAGACCTTTCAGTGAGAGAGCCCGAAAATTGTCTATTTTGTTCAACAGAAAGAAGGGTTAGACTTGTGCTAACGTGTTTTATAAAGTGCTTTGTTATTGGGTGGAATCAAGGTCTCTGGATGATAATCACAGCATATTCTGTCTGATTTGCTGTAAAAAAAAGTAATAAACTAGCATAAAATATTTCAGACGGGAGCTGTTTTAAAAGTTAGTTCTGTCATGGGTTTTTAAAAAAAGAATGAACACTATCCACTATATAAAGGTAGGAGTTAAAATTGATTATGGTATTTCCGATAATATTTATTTTTATATTATATTAATTATAATATTTGGTATTTTAAGTAAAAAAAAAACTTGCCGTTTTGTGCGCAACTTTCGGTCTGGTTAATTAAGGTTCCCAAATAAAGTTTCAGAACAACTGCAAAAGATATATAGTAATAAAAATGTTAAACCTCGTATGTTGCAGTATTATTCGATTAATATATATTGATTATCTTTATGTATAATCATGGCCTCGTCCCGTGACTACTTAATCCCCCACCCCCATTTGCATTCGAACTTGTAACTGCCTCCCTGAAAAACGCCCACTGGGAAAGAAAGGTGTTGCGATACCTCCTCCGGTGGAAACCTTTGATTTACATGTATAATATTCCCAGCGACCGATGTTGTATAATAACAAATATCAAGACCTTCTCTACGACATGACGCAACCGTGTATCATATTTGGACACCAATGGGTTCAGATTTGTGGATTTGTATAGTAGACAAATATTTTCATTTTTATATAGTCTATATATATATATAAATGAATTTGTGGCTGTCTGTCTGCCTGTACTCTATAGACTTAAAAACCATGCATCCAATCGCCATGAAAATTTCGGAAATGTTTAGGTATATCCCTGGGAAGGTTTTTGTAAATTTTTATCGTTCGAAATCCATTCCTTCCCCCTTTTACGAGCATTTCATGTCATTATTCCAAGCATTATTTTCCCCGGTTAAACGCAAACGATTAATTTCTTAATTTATCGCATCATAACAAAGTGAAAGAAGCAGTATTTCCAGCAATGTGACGTCATCCCAAGTAATTGTTTTAAACGCAGTTTTCCTCGGTTATCTACTCGATAAGTCATAGAGTAACTAACTTTGGACAGAAATCCTTGATACCGCCAAATGAACATATGCCATATTAATACATCTTGAATTCCGAGATTAAAATCTGACTGACTATCTATGTATGTATGTTTGAATGTTTGTCTATTTCCTTGCGAACCGCTGGCTGCAGACGGGCGCCAAAGCTACTAAAAGACGCGGAACAATCCGGGGATGTCATTTCGCCCATTCGAGTTCCGATATTACAATTAGTCTGAAAGATATTAACGAAAAACCGAACAAAATATCAGCTTAATTTTGCGACACGAGCTTTCCATTGTTGAGTTGGCGTCTAAATATGGCACTGTTATTTATTGTTGTGTAGGACGAGACTCTTATTTCAAAAGACGTTTTGAATTAATTTAGTCATTTTTTTTAGGAACCATTTTTATTTCCTTTCAAAGTTCCACAACACAGAAAATAAAACAAAAAAGAGCACAAAACACATTCTCATAGACCACTGACACTATATTAAAACACACTCGATGGCTTTCTAGCGCCACCTATCGTAAAAAAGAAGAGGGGAGTAATTGTACCCGCTACATCCTCCCCCTACACCTCCGAAGACCGTCTCGGCGAGGTGGTGGGATTTTTGATTTGTTTTCGGTTTTCACAGAAACAGGAGGGGGCTGTTTCGTTCGAAGTTCACCTGCTGTTCTTCATGGGACATCAATAACAATAGTCTGTAACTCACAAGTTTCTTTATCATTACACTCAGGTCGAGAAAGCAGGTCGGCCACAAAGTTACATTTGCCTGGAAAATAATTGATTTTCAAGTTATGAGCTGAATCTGGAGGGCCATTCTGGCTAACCGACAGTGGGGGATGATAAAGTCATTAACCACATTAATGCTTGGTGGTCAGATGCTACTCTAATTTCTGCACCTTCAATATATCCTCGGAATTTATTCAAAGCCCAAACCACAGCCAAGGCTTCTCTTTCAGTTGTAGAGTAATTTTTTTCAACAAAGTTCAAGAGTCTACTGGCATATTCAATGGGTCTTTCATCGGTGGGGTTGTCTCCTTGTAGTAGAACTGCGCCTAAAGCATAACCACTGGCATCCGTTCGAATGATAAAAGGCTTAGTAGGATGAACTTGCCTCAGTACTGATGGAGCAACCAAGCATTGTTTTAGAGTTTCAAAGGCGTGTTGCTCTTGTTCACTCCATTGCCAAACAATGTTCTTTTTTGTCAAATTGCTAAGGGGTATAGCAACATCTGAAAAATTCGGGATGAACTTCCTGTACCATGAACAGGTCTGCAAAAATAATTGTAACTGTTTAACATTTCTTGGATAAGGAATGTTTTGAATTGCTGCAACTTTATCTTGATCCACCTATATGCCCTTAGGCGTAATCCACAATCCGAGGTATTTTACACGAGTACATGCGAATTTACATTTGTCTCTATTTACACATAATTTGAATTTTCGAAGTCTATCGAAGACCATCTGTATGCTGTTCAAAAGTTCCGGACAGCACAAAAATATCATCTAAATAAACTAGAATATTCACTGTAGGTAGTCCATTGTGGGACTGATCCATGAGTCGTTGGAAAGTTGCTGGAGCGTTTTTAAGTCCAAAAGGCATTCTTTTGTGTCGAAACATACCGAAAGGGCAGACAAATGCAGTCTTGTCTTTATCAGTAGGATTGACCTCAATTTGGTGATATCCATTCTTCAAGTCAAGGGTAGACATAAATGCAGTAGATTTTGCATCGTGTAAAAGGGTATCCATCAGAGGCAGTGGATACTTATCAGGTATTGTTATCGCATTCAGCTTGCGTTAATCTATACACAATCTAATATCTCCATTAGGCTTAGGAACTAAAACAACCGGTGCTGCATATGGCGATTCGCATTCTTCTACAACATCATTGGCTAACAGTTTGTCAATTCCTTTCCTTAAGAGCTCTTTCTTTTTTGGAGATAATTTATAAGGTGTGGCTGCAACTGGTGGATGGTCACCTGTGTTGATATAGTGTTTTACATAAGGGGTTGGTTCTCCCCCTAGTCGGAAAATTTCCTCATTTTCATTGAGCAAGGCAGTTAAGTGATTTTTATATTTTGTGTCAAGATTCTGTCCTTCGTCTACACGCAAACAAAGATTATTAGTTTCAGGTACAACAGGGTTGCTTGATACTGGATCATCACTTGTAATGGAATTCGTCGGACAAGAATTCCTATTTATTCCAACAGGACTGTTATTTGTTGGTAGAGGAATGTCTTTGGCAAAGGGTATTCTGCAGTTGGGTTTATCGCCAAAATACCAGCAATTGTTATGCATGTCCATCACAATTCCTGATTTCTTTAAAAAGTCAACTCCAGGAGAGTACGATTACCTTTAGCATGTGGTAGAAAAATTAAATCAGTACGGAAAGTTCGACCAAGTACTGTGATTGGCACTGTAGTTTTTAGAACAGTTGATGTGGACTGTTGACCATCAGCTAGACACACATCGAGATCAATTTCTATGAACTTCTAACCACGCTTCTGTAAAAAGTTAAACATTAATTCTCCGCCAACTGACTGACTGGCTCCTGTGTCAGCACAAACTATTCCTGTAGCTTCATAAATTTCAATATTAAGCAAGGCTACTGGAAGAGTAAAACAAGTAAACATCTGTATGGCATTGACATGAGCACTGTCTTTCTTCATAGAACATGTTGGGCACTTGGATTTTATAAATCCTGGATAGCCACATCCATAACAATAAACAGAGTTTTCCAAATTTCGGGATGGCATATTGCTTGAGTTAGATATAGTATTTTTGCGAGTATAGAAAGAATCTGTCTTTTCAAATTTAGGGAATTGGGAGTTCCTTAAGTTCTGATTACCAGCATTTCTAGGAAATTTAGGTTTGTACCATTCTTGTGATTTTTGAGGTTTTGTAGCTTTTTCATAAGGCGATTTTATATTTACAAGTCCAGCTTTTCAGCTAACATGACAGGATCATTGAGTGTTTCCCAAATATCTAAATAGTGGGTTTTATATTCTGGTGGGAATTTTTTCTTAATTTGATCAGCAACGATCAGTTTTTTCAACTTGTCAAATGAACTAATTTCTAGTTCATTCATCCAACCTTCAAAGTAAGTTCGCAGTTCGAAAAAGAAATCTTTCCAAGTGGAATGATCACGTTTCTGATGTCGGCTAAAAAGAATTCGAAATCGGTCTGCTGTCAGCTTAAACCGTTGCAATAATATAGTACGAATGTGGATGTAATTCTTAAACATTTCTTCAGGTTCTCTTGCTATTAATTTACCTATATCACTTGGAAGTACTCCAATTAGATATGACACCCAATAATCAGTAGATACGTTTAAAAGCTTCATCTGTCTTTCAAACATCGTTAAATATAATGACATGTCGTTTGTATCAGGGTTAAATGTAGGTAAAACAGTTTTTAAACCAAACCGCGTTGGATTAGGATCAACTGAATTAGCATTTGGATTTGCTGTTGAATTTTGATTCTGCAGCCTAAGCTTTTCAAGCTCAAATGCTCTTTCAGCTAGACGCTGTTTTTCTCTTTCTGCTTTCTTTATTTCTGCTTCTTCCAACTTTTACCGCTCGTCAACAACATCGTTAAACGTATTTTTAACAAACTGCTCGTTATTCTTAAAAACAGCAGATTTAGTTATTTTTCCATGTAAATCAATTATTTTATCAGTAGATGTGACATCGATGCCTAATTCTGATGCTAAGTTAAAAAGGTCAATTTTCTTGCCCTTAGAAAGATAAGCCATTTTTACACTACGCAATTATTGAACCGAAACTGAAACTGTTAAATAACTCAAGAAAATTTGTAAATTCAATATTACGTAACGGTTACACAACTACCCTCTCCTTTGTAGATAATATAACCAATAAAATAAGCAATCATAAAGATACTATAAAATCAAGAACCCATTTAAAATACAACAATATTTTTGATAAAATTCTTTTGAAGCAGTAGTAATACCTTATATTTACTCGTTTAAAATTGCAATTTGAATTTCTTACAAATAACCTTTTATATAATTGGTATGCAATAACTACAATAAGTAGTATAAAAACATAAAACTTAAAAAAAAAAAATCAATATATCGTGAACAAGCAGAACATATTATTATTTAGCTACTATTTGAATTATAAGAATAGCATACTTAGAACCAGAAATAGAATTACACATTTTATGTTTTAAAACAGTAAAAAGGAATAATTATGAATAAGAATATTTTATTTCGAATGATCGACCATTTTTAATATGATTTTCAAGAACACAGAATACAATATCAAACTAGCATAGAAAATTTAATTAACCAGATCAATACGTTTTTTCTTTTCATAAAAAAAAAGTTAGATCCAAAAAAAAAAATTGATATTTCCTTTTTCATAAAACAATGAGAAAAATAGAAAAAAAAATCAAGTTCTCAAAATTTAAACATGTTTCTTTCCTTCAGGATATATACATTAGAATTACTTTATACAACCAATAGAAACAGGTTAGTTTAAAAAACACACAATTTAATCATATATCTTGTTCTTATAAGAAATTAATATATCAATTAAATGATAAAAACGAAATCAAAATATGAGACATAAAAAAGGTATCACAAAACGATAATTAAGCGGGAAAGAACTTTTCAGCTTACTTCCGGGTAAAAGAGACGTTTGAATTCCAGATGCGGCCGAAAACAGAACTGCTTTTACTTTAGCAGTGCATTTAATCATAAAGATGATTTTTAGAACACAGCTTTATAGAGATTTCATTTTTATACGAATGCAACACAAAATTCTTGGAAGAATCAATTTTGTTGAAAACGGAACTTTCACTGAAACGAAAGCACACACTAGCTGAAGCACACAATTCTTGGTGGAAGCGGCAAAAAACACTGTAGAACAAACACACAAAATGTTTCACATCGTGTTAGGGCAACACATGTCGAGATGAATCGATACTTTAACAGAATTTTACTATTTCCCAGGACGGGAAGAAACATGGCATGTGTCTGGATGACACTTTTCCATTCTTTCAAAATTTCACGTTGGGCGCCACTGTAGAAGGACGAGACTCTTATTTCAAAAGACGTTTTGAATTAATTTAGTCATTTTTTTTAGGAACCATTTTTATTTCCTTTCAAAGTTCCACAACACAGAAAATAAAACAAAAAAGAGCACAAAACACATTCTCATAGACCACTGACACTATATTAGAACACACTCATAGTGACACTATATTAGAACACACTCGATGGCTTTCTAGCGCCACCTATCGTAAAAAAGGAGAGGGGCTAATTGTACCCGCTACAGTTGCTATTATTATCGCCAGATAATTGGTATTCGGGAAACACAAAAACGTATCTACGCTATTTAAATTCAAGTGTAAGTACATAAATATATGACGGCATTTATGTATATGACTATTTTCATATCTGCTAAAAGCTAAACTCATTTTTGTTTAGGAAATCACTTTTTTTTTCTATTTTATTTTCTTGGCGAGATTTTTAATTTTCAGTAATTAAAAACTTGCCATGTTCTATCAAATTTGTTTTTATTTCGCAGTTGCCATTTGTTAAATAAAAACTAACATATGGTTATAGGTTTTGTTATCTAAAACTCAATTACCCTAGAGAAAAAAAATCCAAGTAATATACGGGGAACAAAGAAATTTTCATTTTAGAAATGGCAACTATGAAATGTTGAGAAATTGTAGCCACTTTTGATTAAAGTTTAGAATGTGATTTCAAATAATATAATTATTTTCGGTGTGCTAGCCTTATATACTTATTTCGTTTTATGAATATTAATTTGGTATATTTCTTTCATTTTAAATTCAATTGCGCCATTTTTATTTATCCAATTTTAAGACGTCACTTTGTACTTCACCTATTCTTAAATAAGCTTGGCGACTTTCGGTATATATTCTTTTAATTACGTGTTATAAAAATTGAAATCCTTTAAGTAACCATTCTTATGATAACGCTTTCAGGTAATATAATTGTTCTCGGATTTTGACCTTATGTGCTTAGTTCATTTTATCATTATTTGGTATTTTTCTTTCATTGTCAACTCAATTGCGCCATTTTTATTTATCCAATTTTGAGACCGCATCAACATCTAATCATAATTAGTCTTGGCAGAATTACTTAAGGAAGTCATTTAGGTCAATCGCGTTCTGATATTTTAATTAGTTCCAAATATATTATTTTAAAACCAACAAAAACACCGTTTTGTTTATGTAGTACAGTCATTTTAACTGTTGAGTTGTCGTGAAAAACAATAACCATATTTTCATTGTTGTCGTCGTTTTCGCCAGATATTTGGTAATAGAATTGACATTAATGCAGAACAGCTATCGCCTATCCTGCCAAACCGTTGTTTGTTTGGAAAATTTGAACTGCTGCACATTTTGGTATTTTTCTTAGTGATTTATTATATTCCTGAAGAATTTTTCAAGACCTTACTTTTGATGTATTTCTTTATAATATATTTGTATATATATATATACACCATTAAAATTCGAGTGTAAATAAATGCATTTATAAACATAAATACATTTGGATGCATTACTTCGCCCAATCCGCTGAATGCTTAAACTCTTTTCACCATTAAAATACCCTAATTACAATCAGTTAAAAGTATATTAATTAAAATATGTAATGAGTAGTGCCATTTATTGCCTATACTTACAGCTATTTGTCATACGCAATAACTTTATCTGTTTGAAATATCCCAGTATCAAAATTATTTTATTTTTAATAGCTAAATTTTTTACTTCATCAAAATATGTAAATCTTTATTTTACTTTCTCAATTTTTTAAGAAGTTAGTATTTTTTCTGTTATATGCTGGCGTGATTTTTATTTTCAATAATTACAAATTCGCCATGTTCTATCAAATTTATTTTTATTTCACAATTGCCATTTTTTAAAGAAAAAGTTATCGTCATAGGTTTTGTTGTCTAAAATTTAATTTTTATGTATGTAAAACATTAGTACTAAAAGACATCCAATCTCGGAAATGAATTATCCCATTCAGAACAGTACATATATATTACTTTCCACAGTATTTTGAAATTTGACTCCTACATTTAAAAAAGTCGTGGAATTGGGAATTATTATGCAGCTCCTCACGGGCAACACAGTGCACTTACTGGACATTCAGCTATTAATAAACTGTTATAATCGTCAACAATTTGAAACATACGAGATTTATTCAGCATTTCTATTAATACATCGTACTATCTTTAATAGTGGTTCTAAATCTTTCATCGAAATATTTTAAAACCTAGACCGAAGGCTGGGTGCGATGCAACAAGTGGATCATAAATTTCATTTTTATATAGTAGCTAGCTGCACTGAGCTTGGTCTTCAATCTGGATTGTTAAAGTTCCCAAATTAAAATTTTATTAATTTCAAAATTTAAACTACTTTTTAGACTACATTCCAGCAATGCAAACAATTTCAGAAACAAAAACCTCATTTTTATAAAATGAAAGGCATATTTTATTCAATATTTTTCAGAAATAAAAATATAAACCAAAGAAATAAAAGGGTCTATTTAATGATTAATCTTTGCACTCCCCTAAGATAAAAGTAACTACATCATTGGCGAGATTATTTAAAGAGAATAAGTACATGTAATAAATAAATTTTAAAAAGTTCATCGCATGATAAATGTTAAGTAATTTTAATTTTTCAAACGAATACTCTGTTACCTAACCATGGTAACGTAATAGATTGCATTGGGACAAAAAGGCGAAATGAATTTAAAAAGAATAAAATATTACTGTCTTCATTTTCTTGACATGTCCGTTGGAACGTCAAAAAGAACATTTTATCACTGGTTATGATTTTAGAATAGTCCACCACCATAGTAATCCACCACCAAGTAGTTTTAGGGTTTCCTTGCAGATTCTGACGATTTTTAGGTGTTAAATTATGGTAGATCCAACGACAAACTAATTTTTCAATTGCAGTTTTTTGCGGATAATTTTATGTATAGCTGTGGATCTAATGTTATGTTTCTTCTGTATCATTTGGTAAGTGTCATTACATCGATTGATATTTTTTGTATGACCGACCCATTTTCTGCCACTACAGCTGAAAACATTCTTCCTGTGTGCTCTTCATCCAGACGAGAACTTCGATCTACGAAATTCTGAGAAGCAATTGAATACACCAGTAGCATAATATTGAGTAGATGTCAGTTTTTTCCAAATGCTAATTGTATACATTGAATTTATTCTTGTTGAATTTTAACCCCACTTTAATAAAGTCATAAAATTATAGCGTGATAATGATCTCGGATCAATTCCATTTTCCATTCTTTTAAAATTTATTCTACGACAGTTAAATTCCAATTGTTGCCTCAAATTATCGTCTGTGGCTTTTTTTTTTTTTTTTTTTTTTTTGTGTGTGTGTGTGTGTGTGTGCGTGTGTGCGTGCAAGTCTGTCACTGTCTCAACAATTTGAGTAACCTGCGTGCTTCAGGATAGAAGACTGATAATTGATTGAAGAATTCTCACAAGCTCTCTCATACATTGGAGTAAGTATCGGATATCGATGTTAAGGATGAATAGTGTTTATTAAAACCGAATTAAATTAATCTGATGATGCATTGAAAGAATGTATAATTTTTGCAAGAAATTTTTGGATAGAAGTTCTGCTGAAGGTGGTGAACATAGATATCTCTGCCTCAAAAAACTCGTGAAAGCATCTTTATGCCTCTCTCAGAAAGAGGCTTCTCGGAAAAATCTTAGAACAGATCTCAAAGCAGATAAAAAGAGTTCTTTGTATCTTAGACGTCTCAATGATATACTTATCTTTAGAGATTATATAAGTATGTTTTGGAATGCTCTATTTAGTGAACATATGATTTTGTCAAACAAGGCATGTAAATTATATGTTTATTAAAGAAAAAATAATTGAAAGGAATAGAAGAACTAAAAAGAAAGTACCAGAAAGGGAAGAACAAGAAAAAATGAGAAGAAACTGAAAAAAAGCAGCTTGTTAAATAATTGGAAGTAAATTTATACAAGTGGGAAAAAAAAAAAAGAAACACATAAATCTTGAGATAGATTACTAGAAGGAGCAAATGAGAGAGTAAAGGAAGCCACAAAGAATGGTAATATTACAGTAATGAGAATTACACAAGACAGACAGAAGTATTCGAAGGTGAGCAACACATTTAAAATAAACTTACAAAGAACATCATATTAAACAATTTAGACTGAACAATATAATTGACAACAAAATGTCTGTAAGAACAGACATAATTATATTGTCGCATATGCATAAACTTTTATTAATTGAATCGGTTAAATCATGCTCTAATGTAATAGGTTTGAGAAAAATTTATGACGATATCGAATTAGATCCTTGCAGTGATTGGGCACCTCTGCAGGAACTTTTAGTAATTTATTATGCCCTGTACTTTTGCAAAAAATACCCGAAGAATTAAATGTAACTTACAGTCGCCAAGGAGAGAAAGATAAATTTAATATTATAGATTTAATTGATTTCATATATAAAGAAGCGTAATTGATTTCATATATAAAGAAGTGGAATCCAGAGAAGCTTTATTATTATTAGCTACTCCAAAAAATTCAAACGCAAAGGATTATTCCTTTAGAAACAAAACAACAGATCAAATAGTCCCCGTTATTCCAATTGTAAAGGTAACGGATATTCAAGACATCTTCTGTTTTGGTGGCTCAAGTGGATGACAGAGGCGCCAGCAATCTCGAAAATATGACGCGAATTCTAGGCGAAACTTTAATCATTCATTCAATAGAATTATGAGCAATAGGTGCATTTTCTGTTCTCAAAACCACATGAATCATGATTACTCACTGAATGTTAACGATAAGAAAAAAAATCTGATGACTAAGGGCTTGTGTTTTATCTGTTTTCAGAATCATTTATGGAAATTCTGTGATCGCAATTGCCAAAGATGTAAATATTGTAATTCTTCATATCATAATTCATTAATTTGTAATAATGATCAAACCGAAACTAAAAACGGTTCGATGCTTGTTGAAGGCCCCGTACTGGAGGAAAATGTTGGGAATTAACATCCCATGCAAAATGATAATTCTACGGCTGTAATTTCTTTTTCGGAGAAAAAAGAGTATAAAAACCCTCTTCTAATTCGGTTTTATTGCAAACATTTTCGGCTGTGATTAAAGCAAAACAAGGAATTAATATTCAACTTCGCGTTTTGTTAGATAACGGGGCAAATAGGTCGTTTGTTTTGAAAGAAATATCTGAGTTATTGAATTTGAAAATGATTAATAAAGGTTTGTTTATTTTTATTAGGGATGCAACGGTTATTCGGCCAACATACTGCATCCGGCACATCTGGTCACTATTCTGGATAATTGTCTTTAGCCATATATTACACTCTGGCAGTACATCCGGCCAAAAATTATACACTGAGAAATGAGATAAATATAACAAAGAAAAATGCAAAATGTTAAACAATATACTATGTGAAACAATGCATGTAAATATTTTGGAGCATTATGTAATAAAAAGCTTTATGAAAAAAAATTAGGTTTATTTATACATTTCATTACAAAATATCATAGATTATTCTTTTCTCAATCTCAACTGCAAAATTGTGTTCTTGCATTTGAGAACACAAAAAACAAAACTTACTTTTTTGGAGGATATAAGAATAAAAACAATTTACTTAAAAAAAAAATGGAATATGTTCTTGAAATTTTTCCTCCGAAAATATTCATATTTTGGTTGGTTTGGATTACCTTTCAGAAATTATGGGCGAAAGGAATGTAAGAATAAGTAAGACTTATGGCAATTGATAGTATTTTCGAATATTTAATACAAGATAAAGATGAGGAATTTAATTGTAAGGAAGTATCTGCTAATCATTTAATTGTAGAGAATAAAGATTTGGACTGTGATAGGGTAAACATTTTGTCGTTATTAGAAACAAGCGGTATAAATTTGGAAATAAAGAGGTGTCCTTGTCAGATAAAGATATTTTACAATCGTTTGAACGAAATGCGACATATGCGAATAAAAGATATGAAACTAGATTGTTGTGGACGGCGGATAGTAAAAGAATTAAAAAGTAATTATGATATTGCGAGACGTCGTTTATTCAGTTCAAATAATACATTAGCGAAAAATAAAGATTTATATTTGAAATATGGTGGAATTATTACTGAACATTTGAGAGAAGGAATTGTTGATCGGGTAAAAATTAATTTGAATCAAAATAAAAACTCTTGTGTATTTTCTCCTTCATCACGCTATAGTGGCCGAACAAAAGGATAGTACTAAGGTTAGAATTGTTTTTGACGCTTCTTCTAGAAGAAATGATGCATTATCTTTAAGTAATTGTTCAGATAACAGACCGCATTTAAATCCCGATTTACTTAAAATTATCTTACAGTTTAGATTGTATAAAATTGTTCTTTATGCTGATATTTATCGAGCTTTACTTGAAGTAGGGATCGTCCAGGAAGATAATGAATTTTTAAAACTTTTGTGGATAAAGAAAATGAGTCATGATCTCAATCTCAGTGCACACAACATCGAAACTTAAAAATATAATCGAGTGACATTCGGGGTTAAATGCAGTTCATTCAGTCGTCGACGATAAGACTTCATTCGCAAATAAAGTATGAAGAAAATTATTTAAGAGCATGTGAAAGGCTTAAACTCTACGTCGATGACCTTATAGACGAAACTTCTGACTTCGCAGATACTATACAGTTAAGTACTGACATGATTTTTATACTTAATGAAGTTAGCATGAATCTTCGCAGATGGGTTACGAATTTCCCTATTGTTTATGAAGCATGGAAGAACGCCAATATAGATTGTCGAGAAACGTCTGAAAAACTTGGTGTACCTTTAAAAATCTTATGGGATAATATGACGGATAACTTGAGGTTTGACATTCATCAATTTCAGAAACTGAG
Source organism: Pardosa pseudoannulata (assembly GCA_032207245.1). Taxonomy (NCBI): domain Eukaryota; kingdom Metazoa; phylum Arthropoda; class Arachnida; order Araneae; family Lycosidae; genus Pardosa; species Pardosa pseudoannulata. Next base: position 123,195,334 of record CM063498.1, read on the forward strand.
AAGCATTAAAGTAATAACGAAACATTTTATCGCCTTCCGAATGTTATTTGATCCAATTGACATAATGAATTCTTTCACTGTCAAGATGAAACTGTTGTGTTACAAATGATCTGGGAGATGGACATTTCATAGGAAGACAGGGTTCCATTTGAAGTAAAGGCAATATTCATGGATTGGCTGAAAGAAATCGAAATATTGAAGAAATTTGAAATCCTTAGGCTATATTTCAGTGATATTAACTGGGAATCCTTAGAGGTCCACATATTTTCGGACTCATGTTTTGGAACTGTAGCATATTTCATGATAAAACAAGCAGATGAATATGCTACAGGTTTTGTAATGTCAAAATCTCGCTTAGCCCTACTTAAGAAAATATTACTGCCTAGACTAGAGTTGTTAGGGACCTTAATTATCGAGAGAATGGGAAAGTACATCCAGGTCACTTTCCCTATGCTTAGGGCGGAAAACTTATTCCATTGGACCGATTCCCAAATATGCATACATTGGATTGAAGGTAAGCCGATGATTGGAAACTATTTGACAGAAACTCGTGTGTAGAAATAAGACAAAACGAATCTGAAAAGCTAGCGTTATTGTTCAGGTAAAGAAAACCCAGCAGACAAGCTGACTAGAGGAATGAGTGTTTGAGTTCTTGTTAACGATAAAGTTTGGACCTCCGTGGCTGTCCCAAATCGATATTCCTTGTGATGAACTACGTGACAGAATTAGCATTGACTTACGTTGTGTAGAAGAAGAAAGATGCAAAATAGTGTCCTTACAAACTAACATTAAACCTGTTCAACCTTTACTGAGTTTTGACAACTGCAGTGACAGACAAGGCTTTAAAAAGAACGACTTAATCTTTCTGTTCATCAACAACTGTAGAAATGCTGTGAAAAGAGAATCTGGAGTTATCATAGCAAATAAATTATACAACCAGGAACTCTTTTGGATACGAAATGTGCAGCGAAAAGAATTCAAGAAAGAACACGTTCAACATAAAAACGGTAATCCAATACATCCTAGTTCAAAGCTGTGTAAATGGTTTAAGTGGGAGGCTCCAAAATTCCGATCTTGATTTCCAGTCAAAACATCTAATAACTATTCCCTACAAAACGAAATGTACGTCAAATTAATTTAATTGATTATAAGAAGTTTGTTGTTTTATTATGATTGATATTGTTACAGTGTATCAAATTTTTATAATTTTTTAAATAATTACTTGTTTTATAATTGTTATACTTCAGAACGTAAATTTTCTAGTGAAAATTATAATTCTATTTTTGATTTGTGACTTTTTAAATTTTTGGGATTTGTTATGTTTAAATTTAGAATTTATGTAATTATTTTATTTGGATGAATACCTTTATTGGTGCGGGAGGATGTGGCAGCTTGACCACAGTAATTCTTAAAAGGGAAAATTCCTTCGCGCTCCTTCCCTAACCGATGAAGAATTTTTTTAATATGTTTTTGTTGATCGGTATGTAAGCGTAGCATTGTAGATTCGTTGGTAAATGCTGAATTTGGACTATGGAATCATTTTTATTGTTAGGATGATCATTATTACTTCATGTTGTGAATAAATGTTTAATATTAGTTTACTGGCTGTTGTTTTGAAACGGAACTTAAAAACGGAGTGAACACGCACCTGGAACAAAAACAATGCCAATTTTTACCTGTTTATTTCTTTCTGCTACAGAGCGAAGAAAGTATAGTAATCTCGAAAAATTTTGATGTAGAATGAAATATGTGTATAACAAAGTCCTAATACAACAAGCATTAACGTCCGCCGAATGGCAGTATTGGAACTCGCACAACATGAATACCATAAGAAACGAAATCCACTTTGAATCTTGAAGAAAAATGGAAACGATGATTTTGGTGACCCATCATACAATTCTTAAGACGCATCATAAGAGTATGATATAATTATAGACGTGCAAGAAAGTCGTGTCTTGTCCACGTCGTACTTTTGTTTCTCCCGTGAAAACGGGACGATTTTAATTACCCTACTGCATGCTACACATTCTCTTGCAAAAGCTGGATCCCTCACTGAACTTAGATAAAATTTTCTCTCAAGAGCTCTTCGGATCACGCACAAATTTCATTGGCTCTCAGGATCCAATGAAATTTCTCCATTTTGCAAGCCGGATCCTTCTTACGGAAACAACTACTTTTCTGCTGAGTTCTTAACCTCTCTATTAATTAAGGGAAAAAAACATATACTAGAGTTTGTTGCTCAATTGCTATGTCAACTACAATTAATGTTCTAACTCTTCAATTATTGACTAATCCGAACTTAATTTTCTCTTTTTGTGTATCCTTCACCGAACTCGTGAACCTTATTCTTGTTATACCTTAAATAATCTGTTAGTATCCCAGTCCTCATTTTCGTGTTGCAATTATTGTTATTCTCATGTCCATGTGTTCCAGTATACTGGCTCAGAGGGCTAGGCCCAGGAGAGTCAGTAAATGAAGCTCCAGTGCGATGTACACATTCTCAAAATAAATTCACATGTATTCCATTCAGTGGGGATATTCATTGTTTTATCTTAGATTCTGAAGAAATTTGTGCGGTATAATGGTAAGTCTTGTGATGTGGCACTACTTGCGCAATAAGGAGCTGTCATGTAAAGAACAATACAAGGCTTCTGCGCATTTGGGTTAAGTCAGGGCTATACTAGGAATCTGTATTACAAGTGACCTTCCAAATATCTCGTACTCAGATGGCTAACAGCCCAGAAACGGTCCTGACTTCTAACTTTATATTCATTTTGACTCATGTACGCAAGATATTAACAAAATTCAAAGCAATAAATCAAAATAAAATTTATAAGTATAATTTGAAAGCTAGCAGATTTTACGAGGTGTTATTACTGAAAAAAAAAATCATTATTTTAAAGGACTCAAACAGATTGAAAGTTCATAATATTTACTTAAAATATCTGAAAGAGATTGAATGAAGAGAAAGTTCAGCATAGAAATAGGAAGTTGTGAACTGTAAGATTTTAGCTAATATTTCTTTTGCATGGTGTAAATATAATTACCAAACAAGAAAGCGACAACCTTACGTAGAAAAGAGTTTGAATCAACAAAGAGAAAATGAAAGCTAACTGATTAGTTGCAAATTGATGTTTGAATTGTTTTTTGTGTAATTTTTGGCGAAGTAAATCTGTATTGGAATTCAGACACTGCAAATAGTTGTTAATATATCTATGTTGGAATTTAAATGTGATACTGGAGATGTGTCGAATGTGATCAACCAAAACTGTTTTTTTTCTACGAAAAAAAAAAATCTCCATTATCACAATATCTCTTATAATTCAAATATATTAATAAAAATTTAGGAAACTGTTCAAGCTGTGCTCAGGTTAAAGCAATGAACTAAAAAATTTGGTGCAGATTGTACCTTTTTTTATTGTTATTTGAGCTATTTTCATTGGAAACATATTGAAACATATTGATAAAGTTAGCGCATTGGAACGTATACAAGACGATGAGAATGACAAAACTATTCCAGGAGAGCAAAAGTGATGGGTCCGAACTTTTTGACGATAAATGCGACGAAATTAATAAACCAGGAACGATTAATGCGAGATATAATAACAGTTCTTTGGAGATATAAATTCGCTGAACAAATGAATCTAGCAGTCAGTGGGGGATAACGAATACTGTGGGAATGATGATAGATCGAGGTCATACTGCAATTTTTAAAAATGATTTTTTTAACATTTTTTTTTTTTTTTTTTTGTGAAACAAACATTCCTGAATGAGCTAGAAATATTTTTTTATTTCAGAAAAGATACATTATTTATTGACGATTTATTATTAAAAAAATTTTCAGTACTATTACAAGTACAAAATATATAATATAAGGATATAAATTTTTGTAACGATTTTGCAAGGATATATATATATATATATATAAACAAATATAAGAATTATATTGTATAATATTATCAGTTTTATAGACTTTTTGTTGAATTATCATATTACCTCTTGATTTCCAAGACGAGAAAAAACATTTCTTAAGACATCAAGGTCAAGATTGATTTAGTTCCACTCTTTTCACAATCTTCCAGGGTCCATCAGTGTATTGGGATGCCTTTTATCCAGAGTTTGTTTTAAATGTCCAAATCCTGAGTAATCCATAGGAGACGTGCCAAGGAACTTAGGTGGGTTGTATTTCAAAGGAATAGCTTCATTTCTGGTTTCATTTTTACCAAAAATAGAATAGTAGATTAAGAGGTATAGCTTATTACCTTATCTCAATAGACCTTAACGCGGTAAAAATTGTTTGCATAAAGAGATGGAATTTCTTCTTTGAAAATGTGTTAGAACATATCTCTCACGGTAATCAGAGTTAGTTTTGACATTTTTTTCTACTCTCCTTATTTTTCATTATAAGAGAACTCCGAAATATTCATAAAATCTTTAGCAAAACTTTCCTTATTTTTTCTCAGCTAACGTTTTATAAGTATTTCCTTCTCTTTTTCGATAGTAAATCGATTTTTTTCTGTTGCAATCAGTTAAGTAAATCGGATTTACTACACGTATTCAAACTATACAATATATTTTCATTTTTTACTTGTCAAATAATTTTCATATATTAATCTACCCATGAAAAATATTGTTTCAGCATAAGTACATTTTTTTTGTTTTAATTATAACCTCAAATCAGATATTATAATTTTGTTCATATTGTCTACAGAAATATTTAAAGATTTCGCGATAGCTCTTTGAAGGTTTTGATTTCCTCTTATTAACATATGAGATTTGACTTAACATTTAATAATAAGTGTACATACCTTTGTTGAGTATGGATTTTTTATCCAGTTAAATGTAAACTTGGCTTTTATTCCTTTTGTTTATTGTGTACTTTTAAGTGTAAAAATATTAAACAATTTTTTGCTTGTCACTTTTTTATAATAATTATGATTAGGGGAATTTTTTTCTTCTCCAGAGACATTTTACAGCAAAAAATATTTTTAATGCTGCTGCTGATATTTAACTCCTTAACGTGCACGCTCGAGTTAACTCGAGCGCGCTAAACTGGCCAAACTATGCACACTCGATATAATTCGAGTGGCGTTGTACTTTTGTAGATATTGCGTTGTGTGTTGTGCTAAAGAGACAGCAAAGGAAAAAGGAAAAGAAAAGAGAGTCGTAACATGTGTAATAGTTGAAATGTTGGGCTATGTACTGGACTTCTTTCGAAATATATCACACAAAAGAAAATTTTGATTAATTTTATAAATACTAGTATTGTTATTATTTATGTTATAAATATTACTTTTACTGATGATAATGTTTATTATGAAATGGGAATTTGAAAAGAAAGATAATAAAAAGTCGATGTGCGTGTAATATTACAATATTCGGCTATTTTCTCCAATGTTTTCAAAATCCAAAATTACAATAAAAATTTTGATTATTTTTGTATTTTTGTAATTTTTTTGGCAAGTCATCGATCTGAATTGTGTTTTTTACATTTAAAAATATTGATTTTTTTTTTTTTTTGGCCGGCCTTTTTCAAAAAACTGTTCATTAAAGCCATTCGAATTTGATGCTAATGACGTTAACATTTAAATTTAAATTCATGGAGAAAGTCAAAATCGTTTCAAGAATCCGTGAATACATATTATTATACATTATATTACATATTATTGTTGCCAGTTTAGATAAAAATTTTTTTTACAAGTGTCCCATTTTCATGTCCGAAAACATTTATTTTACCCGCGCCTCGTGGTTATAATGCTAAAAATAAAAGGCGCTGAAGAATATCTTGTCCTGCGCGTCTTAAAAGCCATGGCCGCCCCTGATTGTAGCCTGTTTTATTAGAGAGATTGGGAGGGAGAGAGACTGTGTGTCGGGGCCTTATAATTTTTATTAGAGCAATTTTTTAGCATTTAAAACATTAAGAATGTTTTAAGTAGTTTAAATACCCAGATAATACCTCTAATAAGATTTTTCTTTCTCCAGTTTTGTAAAATTTTATTTTTCCTACCAAAATTTGGCGATTTTTCTCAACACTGGTCTTCCTTATCCTGACTTGAAAAATTACATCAAAGATCTTTTCTACGATAAATGGCAGATGTCCTGGGATAACATTTCTTCAAATAAACTGCGGGAAATTAAAACCAAGGTAATTAAATGGCCTCTACTCCCTTCTAGGAGACATGACGTAATACTCACTCGTTTACGAGTGGGTCATTGCAGACTCACCCATGCCCATCTCTTGCTGGGTGAAGCTTCTCCACAGTGTGCGTATTGCAAGACACTATACACAGTCGCACATATTTTAACCTCTTGTGTTTGTTTAAAATCAATGTATATAAAATTTTTTGATAATCCATCGCCGAATCTTATTATAATCATCGGGGAAACTCCACATCCAAACTTGTTCCCCTTTCTTCGTCAAACTGGTTTTTATACTGAAATATGATTTTTGATTGTGTTTCAATTTTCAATTTTTAATCTTTCAATTTTCAATTTACTCAATTTTCAATTCTTGTTAATCTGTATATAACTTAATTTTTATTCGTGTTTTATGTTGTATGTTTTATTTTTATAGTTGCTTTAATCTATTTTTGAGCCTGTAATTTTTTTTTACATCTTGTTTGGCGCAGTTTGTCCCTAGAGGATTTAGCGCCATTAAACTTCAATCAACCAACCAACCAACCTACCAAAATTTGCTGCTTTTATTGTTTCTGAATCCTCTAGGTCAGTGGTCGGCAAACTTATTAGCCAAAGAGCCAAATATGAGCATTGCAACAATTTTTAAAAAAATTGGGAGCCAAATCTGCTTGTTTAGTAAACTTTTATTACACTAAATAAAACTAAATTTCATGCTTATTAAATATTTATTAATGCGAACAATGTGCTTGCATCTCCTTGGAAAGTTTGAGTAAGCCAGTTTTGTATGCTGTTGTTTTTAATTTTAGGCATGATTCCAAGTTCTCATCAATAAAATCATCGAAAAATAGATTACAATTATTGTACCGGAACCACAAATATATATAGCAGGTGTAATAAAATCGTATAAAAATACCTGTAAGATGTGCAGCTAGATTGAAAATACAACTTTTTAATAAAACAGGGCAACGACAGACACGGTAGATAAGACAAAACTGTTCACACTGAAACTACTGGTCTGTGATGCCAATTTGTAGCCCCCACTACTTTAGAAAAAGTATGCGCTCGTATGCTTGTGGTACCATTGTATCATACCGGAGTACGCCGAAAACATACGAACAATTTCAGCCGGTAGCTCGTACATGGTTTGTGTTTAAGTTTACGAAAACTAATAAAATTAAATTCGATGTTCGTTACGTATTTTTACAACAAACATAAAATTTTAATTACCTACCTATCTTTTCACTTAAGCAAAAAATTATACATGTTCTCGATTTAGAGAATTTTAATTTATCAAAATAAAATGTAATTTTTTTCTTACCAAGTTTTCTTTTAAAAGAAAATATTATTGCGCCTTTCGTGGATATTTGTGCCTGAGTAGCACTTAAGTAGCCAAAGAGCCACATGCTGCTCTGGAGCCGCACTTTGCCGACCACTGCTCTAGGTCAACGAGCACCGCTAGGGTGAAAGTACGACTTATGCTCAAGTGGGTCATCGTAATTTAGAAGCAGGAACCAAGCAGAAGGATCATAGGCTTGACCTGTAAATTCAAGAGGTATTAATTGAGAATTTGGAGGACATTGTGACCACGACCATATTTTAAGTGCTCCAGTCACCTTTAACGAACACGACGGATCTTAGGCCGGCTCGGTCTCAGAACCCGCAACCTTCCAGTTACGACAGCCGACTGAGCTACCGTCTATCAACATTTGATTTGAGTTAACGTATTCTTATATGAACCATTTTTATAAAAATAACAATTTTCCTATTTAAAAAAAATGTTTTTATTTAATAACTTTTAAATATTCCCATACATTTTGCAAGCCATAATTTAAGGAAACATTCCTTTATTTGATAATGGATTATTTTACAGTAGGTTATTATAAAGTCTCGAAAAACGAGACATTATAATAAATACTACAGAAATATTGTGAGTGGTTCGTGCTACAATGAGAATCTGTACAAGATTATAAGAATTTTCATTAATACTGGTTAATAAAACTGGTTTCTTATGTACTGTGTAGAGGAAGCTGTTGTAACTAGGTTCTGTTTTTAGGTTTTACTGCATTTTTCTTCCATTTTCCAAAGAAAAAAGTATTTGTTTTATTTTGGTATTAAAAAGTTGTGAGTACATGTAATTTTATTTATTATAATTTTTAATTTTTTTTTTCAAATTTCTGGCCATTTATGAGTTTATGTTCAGTTAGGACCAAGGCATAATGCCATGATGTATCGTCGGCTATTTTGTAATTTTTAACTGGTAAATATATGTGAATTTGTCTTTTTCAGGGAAGTATGATACTTAAAAAAGTTAGATTGAGCTTCAAGAAACAAATTTTATTGCAATACAGACAACAATTTAGATATTTTAGACACTCCATGTGTATAATCAAAATTGCTGCAATATTACGTTCCCTTTGTTTCGAGAGACATGATCAAATGAGAACTATAAAAAAAGAAGTATTAGGTATAATTTGCAAATGCTTGCAGGTATAACTGATTTTTCTTAAGTTTAATATGCAAAATATCTTGGACCTAAGCTGTGATAAATCAAAGAAGCCGGTCCGAAGTGCAACGGGTAGACTGACTGTTCGAACATTATTGTTATATACACTAATCTATAGGTTAATTTAAAGTTATGAACGTAGGTTTAATATATTTGTAAATAGTAGCCGATTTACTAATAAAAATATTTTGGATTTAAAATGTGATTAAGATCAACCGACATTAGAAAACGGAAAATCAAAATACTTTATGAGACTTAATTTCATTAAGTGCTGTATCAACTATACTGATATAGAAACTTTCCAACTTTCCTTATTTGTTATGCAGGCAAGTCCACAAATAAATGCAATTAAAAGCAACATTTTGGGGCTATTTGAGGGAAACAAAACGTTGTAGGATCAAGGTACATATAGGTCCAAGGTACGACAGTTTCTCCTTGATAACAAGATTGTGTTACAACTCACCAATCAAGCATTCAGGGACGTTTTAAAAGTTACCACCAGCATAGTAAAACAAACTGCTTTGTATCTTTAATATTGTTCCTGAAATAGAATATTACTTCATACTTTCTTAAATCTATTTTGATTAAATACATCATTTACAGAAATATTTTTACTTACGCTTTATTATATTATTGTGCACATCAACATCTTCGTCTAAAAATAAATTATCATGTTTAGTAACTTTTAGCGCCATCTATCGGCATAACAAGTAAAATAACATAAAAGAAGAATATATCCAAGTAAAATAAAAGCACTATTAATGGAGTCTTTATTTGAAGCTGGTTTATTCATTATTAAATATTTGAATTTGTAGTTCAATTAAAAGTTATTTTTCTTTGTGTGAAATAAAACACTTTAATGAGTGAAATAGTCAATGATGTCGTTTGTAAATGCCAATTAAATATAGTTTTAAGATATGTTGAAATATTGTTCCCTATTACCTAATTGTATATATATATTAAAGATGTTATACGCCACTAAGAGCTAGTTGATTTAAAAAATAAATTCAAGCAAAATATATATTTGTATTTATTAAATTTTACTTAAGAGCCAGTCTAAAAAAATAATACATTTTAAAATAAAATAATTGTGATTAGAAAACATATCACTAAACTAGCTTAAATAATCATGACATATGTAACATTTTTACGATTCAAGATAATTTTATATAAAAAAAGTTTTTTTTAAAAAAACTTAAAATGTTTTTACATTACCTACCTGCAGTTTTAGTATAAATCATAGAACAATAATTTATCTAAACGTATGATCTTAACCGAGACTTATTTATTTATTTTTAAATATATGTTGAAAATATCAACTGTATTTTTACATTAAGCAGTTTTTTCAGGGAGTAATTTTATAAAAAATTAAGAAAAAAACTCGTTATGTATCAAGGGCAAATCATAATATAATCATATCTAAGCCTTACTAGTACTATGTAACTATGTAATTTTCGTTGATTTTGATAAATTGAGTTGATTAAATTTTTTTACTTACATTTTTAGTTTATGGAAATACCATGTACAGTGTTTTGACTAACAGTTCAGTGTTTGGTAGAATGTTCTTTGTGAAAAAATAATTTTAGCAAATTTTTAAAATAGCTTTTTTTTAAACATTTAAGATGTAGATTACTGTGTAATAAAATAAAAAATGTTTCGTGTAACAGAAAATTTTTATGAAAGAAAAGAATTAACCAAGTTACCATAGACAGGAAGATGGTGTGAATACTTCACGTTCACTCTCCGTAATGATTCTCGCCAAAAGTTTCGCCAAGCGATTCATCGCGTCATAGCAGCAACCATTGGGAGAATGCAGAACCTAAGCTGCCCTCTGTCGTACAATGTGATATTCTTTCTCAATACTTTTGATAAGCATAAATTTACGATGTTAATTAGTTTTTAATATCTGAAAATAATTGTGATTTTGTAAGTTCCGACAACTTTAAAATAGTTTTAGCTGTCCATAACAAACAGGTAATTATTTTTAAATTTAGCACGTGGTTATCTCGAAATCTCCTTTGCCATTTTAACAGCAGCACTGTCCGCCATTTTCTTTTCACTCAACTTTAACTTCGAAGGCGTTGTGCTATTACTTCCAATTTTCGTTAGATTAAGGAGTAATAATTATGAGTAATTTTTTAAAAAGTAATTAAAGTAGTGAGATCTAAGAAGCATTACTTTTTAGCTCTTTAAGTGAGTTGTATTTCTGTGGTTCGAAACCCCTGTTCCACAAAGTTGGTTTTAAACCGGAGAGTGTCGGTGTTTTTGACATGACATGATGTGACATGTTGCAGTAAGTAGAACATCACACGTTTAAACATTTATGTCATATTATTTTGTACAATTTTAAAGTTAATTTTCAATGCATATTATCGTATCAATCTTATTTTCAGATAGATAGACTAATAAAAACTTGTATGAATATTAAATAACTTTATATTTGCATAAACTCGTACAGCAAAGCTGCCATTGTTTTACATGCACTATTATTCTTAGATTTTTTTGTGTGAAAGTATTTAAGGTGCAATTAACAAATATGTCGCCCTTTCTTTAAATATTTTATATTATTTTTTTACAGTACCTGATGAGTTCGATTTCGGTGGGAGTGGTTTCGCGCTGACGACGCTTATTTCATGTAGCAACGTTATCATCGACTGTCAGTAACGGCATTTTTAGCTTTTTTCGTTCCTTAAAAGGAAGATATATATATATATATATATATATATATATATATATAATATATATATATATATATATATATATATATATATATATATATAGATAGATAGATAGATAGTTAAAAAAATTTGATAAAGTATTTTTTTTTAGAAAACAATTATGTATAAGAAATGTGTATTTTATTTACGTGCGTTTTCATTAAAACTTCTATAAATCGATGGTTTTCAGCATTGGAGTCCGCTGGTTTGAATCCTACTGTTGAAATGTTTGTAGCCATTCGGAGTCGGCTCAAACAGTTGGTACTGATCGCATTAGCAAGGAAAAGGTAGATTGTAGCGTTCCAAACCTAACCAAACCGATACTTCTCTTGTATTTGAAAAAAACTCGCACATCATAATTCTGTGGTTCGGTCTCAGAGGTGGCGCTATTAATAAGTTTCGGAAACCGGTTTTCGGAACTCATGTTCAAACTTCTCGGTTCATTCTTTTAAAAGGATGTAAAAAAAAATTGTTTTAGTGCAATATATTTATTTTAGCGTTCTTGCGGCTATATCAACTTATCGTAAAATTTATCAGTTTGTTAACTGTACGAAAATAAACATACTAACAGTGAGTATCAATAATCGATTTAATAATATATTTTTATTACGTTATCATTTGCCGGAATTGCTGGTATAGTAAGGCAAGCACACTTTTTATAATTCATGTAATACATTAAAATGCTGTTATTATTTAATGAATAATTAAATTTCCTGATTATCATACATGATTTTATTTCATTTTTACTATTTTATTCCTCGATGGAAAAGGATTGAAGACAACGTTTATAATATTGTTGTGTAGTAGCTTTGAGTTAAATGGATGTTTGTTGTCGTTCAGATATTGATATGCTTTTTCGTTACCCCTGCATGTCTTTTTCCTTGGAGCTGCTGTAAATTTTAACGCTGTTTCATGCTAGACAAACCGGTTTGCTGAGTGTGGGATATTTCTTTGAGGCTTTATATGGTAGCTTCGAGTTCTTCGTAACATGCCTAACACAATTACTGACATATGGGAGCAAAAAATCTAATTGAAATAGAGAATGCTGGTTTCTGATTGACATATTTATTTCTTTCAGATAGCAGGATGAAGCTTAAAATTCATAATGTATGAATAAATTAACTAATATAATCGATAATATAGAACATTGTAGAATATTCAGCTATAAATGATTTCAGGGGATTGAAATACCAAAATTATAAATAAAACAAAAGTACATAGTTTTGAAAGCTATCAGGATGTTACCTTACAGTTAAAAATATTAAATATTCTGGTTAATATGTAAAAAACAAGATTTCTATAAACTAGCATATCAGCTCTCATTTACGAAGGGAAATTTATCACGATTACAAGTTCCAAGTCATTTATCTTTTTTTTTTTTTTTTTTTTTTTTTTTTCCCTAATGCTTGTGGTTTTTAAAAGTAACGAACAGAAAAGTAATTACATTGTTATTTTGCTATTTCAATTATTTTCTCTTTATGAGAAAATGGGGGTTGCAAATATTTTTAGTTAATACTGTAAGAGAATGAGACTCGCAAAACCTAAAAATGAGTGTGCAAAGAAGTTTGATTCTGATTACGTGATCAATTTCGTAAAACCACGTGAATTTGCTAAAGTTTAAACTTCGGATTTGTAGAGCCGAACGATGAACGAATATAGAGGGAGCTGCTCTTCGGTACCGGAGTTATTAGGCTAGAAACTCACTGCTGGCATGGATGTTCATAGCCGATTGGAATTGGCTTTTAAGCAGTGAGTCCTGTCTCATTAGCCCTTTAGTACAAAAGTAGGCTTTATCGCTTTAAAACATTCAATTTTATTTGTGCATTTCAAAATGTATTTTAAAAAAAATCTGCCTTGTATAAGTAAACTAAAATTATCTACTGCATACCACATAAAAGTATGTTAAATTTCTATGAAATTTAGTGTCACGTGAAAATATTTTGTTAAATTAGAAATAATTTGTTTTTGAAATCTGTGTGCAGTTTAATTGGAAATGAATATTTTTTTTCTGCGTCAGCGTCATCACGCTTAGTACTTTGTTAGTAAGCAAGCTTCCTTTGACCTTGTGTTCATCGTGCAGGTTACCTATACTTTTCAATGTTGTTTAATGAAATACAGTCTGCAGGTTCCGTAACTATAAGAGGAAATCCATATGTGTGTTGAACTAGTCTGTATGTCAAATACGGGTGGAGTGTTACGTAGGTGGAATTGTTCAAAGTTCCATCCGAACAGTTCTGCGCATCTTTCTGCGCTCTCTCGCATTCGTGATTGCATTGATCTATTTCAGCTTGGCTCGTTTCTCGCCGACCAATTTTAGCTAGAGCATCGGGTTTGGGTACCATTTATGTATGGCGCCATTGGATATATTTTTCGTTTAATAACGCGGAGAACTCTTAAAGCTTTTAAGTAGCTTAATTTATTTTATAGTGTTTAAAATGTGCTTTGGATGATGTAAATTTTGTAGCATGAGTAGATTTCTTTAGTTATTTAATTTATTTTTATTTAGCAATATTTCTTTAATTCCATTTTCGCCATTTTTTTTACACGCCAATCTATTCCGTTGTTAGGAGTAACGCCATCCATGGTTGATTGCAAAATTAATAGTAATAAACATTCTCTTGTTGTCACGTGCTTAATATTTTTTATTTTTTTGATACCTTTGTTCTCTTTAAATAATCTCGTATACAGGGAGGTACTTTACTGTTAGCCGAGTGCAAGGATAAATTGCTAAACATCGCTAAATATGGCCCTTTAATTTTAGTCTATAATTCTTACTTATGAAAAAAATATTAATTTATATAAAATGTGTCACCCATTTTCGAAATTGTTTATATTTCTAGTGTAATGTAATCTAAAACCTAATTTAAATTTTGAAATAACTAATAACCTTCTAAGAACCTATATTCCCCAGTCCTGGAAGTTCTCCCCGTAATGGAAAAGAGGGTAAAGAATTTTCATTAGATTAATACGACATACTACCATTGAAGTTACAAGACTTTAGTCTCATTACTTCAAACAATTTCTAGATTCATAAGCATACCGCTAAAGCAATTCATCCAGTATTGCAGCGTAATTGAGAACTAACTATTCATTGTAGATCGGAGGCAATTTAATGCATTCTAAAAAATCTGTTCTCATCAAAATGGAAATTTTGTTATATAATCTTTATATAATATATTCTCCAAATAGAAGGAAGTTCCTTTTTATATGTACGTAACTAACCGCTTCGTGGCCAACCATTGGTCTGGGTGTAAATATTCAGGGATGTCACGTGTCCATTTGATACCATTTTTTTTATTTCAGACAAATTGGGACGTACAAAAGTTTTATATTATTTGGAGATCTATATATTATATATTATTTGGAGAACTCTGATAACGGAAAAATATGTTTATTGTGAGATTGTTCCAAGGTATAAGCATGTAACCTAAGTAGAATGCTAAGTACTTTTAATTTTACTAAAGGGCACGCCATTATTCTTACCAGCTGAGTAGATTGGTGTGATTTTTACAAAGGTGGCGTTGTTCAAAGAAGAAATAAATATGCCTAATAAATATTTGGATAAAATTAAATAACTTACCTGGGAAGATCCTGCATTTTTCCAGGTCCCCCGATTTTTGTTAAAATTCTCCCTGTTTTCGTTAATTTTAGGACAAAAATCCCTTATTTTAGAGACTTTTGAAGAAAAATTTTCTTTGATGGGGAACAATTTTGATTACGTAGATTCTAGTTTATCTGATGTATTTGATCTGAATGTTCTCCAGATCTAGCATGAAAATTTAGTGATCAAAATCTGGCAATGGACTTTATTTTTTCACGTTGTTTATGATCTTTATATTGTTTCTTCAATAAACAATATTTGTTTTCGATTGCGCATTTAGAATGTGTTCACATACACGCACACTATTTATTTATTCCTAGTATTTAATAGGGTAATTTTATAGTAATAGAGTAAAAAAAAAATCCCTATTTCTTCCTAAATAATAGCAGTATATGCTGTTGGGTAGTGTATATGTACTGTATTTTTGTCTTTCGTGAAATGTTGGCAGCTATCTTAAAAGAGCAGAATTCTCTTTCCTCAGTTTTTGTCTCTTTCTTTGTTCTACCAGTATATTTGAAACCTAATGTTGACATGGATGTTCGTAGCTGTTCAGAAATAACATTAAGTAATAGGTCTCGGCCTAATTAATTCTCGTGTTGTAAAAAAATTAACTATAACGTTCAAACTCAACCTTTTTCCAGTTTATTTTATTACTATCTGCTTCGCGCCCATCCTTCGGTCTGGATAATTGAGATTCCCAAATAAAGGTTATATTTATTTAAAAATTCAAAGTAGTTTTTAGATTATATTACTCTGACAATAGAAGCAGTTTAAAAAATTAAACAAATCATAATTATTCAACAAATAATACATTTAAAAGTCATTTAATTTTCACCACAAACTTAAGAAATGTATCCTAAAGTAATAAAAAATTATATTTGGCAATCTATTCTTGCTCCAACTAAAGGAAAAACCCACGTCTAACTTTGTCGCCAGATCATTTAAAGAGAAAAATTATTACTTTCGTAACATAAATGTTAGTTATTTTTTAAAACAATAACGCCGTCAGCGATGGAAGGTTTTAAGATTGACATAAAAAAACTGATTAGTAAAAAATGGCGCCACTAAATTCAAAACGAAGGAAATATGCCAAATTAGAATTGATAAAAGGAGATAAAGAAAATATAGTCTAAAAGTAAGGAAAATTTGTATTACGTGAAAACACATTTTAAACGTCAGATGATACTGAAAGTTACTTGTGCCAATTTTTTCACCTATTGGTGCAAGTATGTGTGGTTATTCGTGGAAAACCGGTTGAAATCACTTTAACCATTCTACAGATTAATTTCGAAACTACACGTTAAAAATTTTTCTCTTCTTTTTAAAGACATACGAATGAATTTTTAGATTTTCCTTGTGTTTGAGATTTTAAATTTTCAACAAATTATAGAACTATACTTAATTTATTTTTCTCTTTTAAATATACATGCTTTAACTTGCTTTACATGGATAAATCATGAATACAGTTTTTCTCCCTTATAACCTCAAAATAAAATTATCTACCCAAGCAGCACCTATAAACTTTTTAACTATTTAGTTATTACATCGTTTTAATGATAATTATTTGTTCTTCTCAATATGATTAAAATTTTAAGGAAATATTTTCCCGCTGTACAAGGGTACGGCTTCCCAGTTAAACAACTCCCCCGTCTTATAATCTAATTAATAATCCTATTATAACGTAATTTCATTAAATTACAATAACGATTACAATTCCCACAAAGAAATTGTAATCGTCAACTTTAAAGGGATAAAAAATAAAAAACCAATTTGAATTTCGAAAAAAGGGCTTGGAGAAGTTTTGCATGGTGTCAGGAAGAATTCCTTTACTAAATTTTGTGCATGTAGCTCTCATCGTTTCCGCGCAATCGTGTTTACATATATATATATATATATATATATATATATATATATATATATATATATATATATAAACTTTATTTATATAGACTATCTGCTTTGTGACTATCTTTCTAACTGGATAGTTAAAGGTTTTTCAAATGAATGTTATATTTATTTCAAAATGTATACTAGTTTTTAGATTATATTACATACGATCATTAAAATCAACTTTGAAAATTAAACAGCTCATTTTCATAATTCTAATAACACATTTTATTGAAATAAATTTTTTTCGTAAACTCGAGATACATAAAGATATAAAAGTCTTGTATCTCGTTAGATTTGGCGATTTACCCGGTCCTCGGCTACGGAATATTAGCTGCGTTTTAAGTTAAAAAGAAATTAAATAAATAAATAAAATGTTAAATACATTAAATTGTGTAAATAATCATGCCGTTACTCATACCAATTGAATAGAATATGTAATAAAATTGAAATTAAAGAGAAATGTCAAATAAAGGCCGATAAAATCAAATAATTAAAGTATATTTTTAAAAGATATACACTTTAACACACAAATTTAATATTATTTTATGACACCTTTTAAACACTATCAGATGGATTAATGTATAAGTTTTAATAATTTTAGCATGGTATTAAAAGAATATCCATTGGCAGTTTTCAATTTTGTCGCCATGTCCTATAGAGCGCAAAAATTCGTTCATTATGACCTTGACCCTTAAACAATTTTCCATATCTAAAACCATCTCAGCTTTTAATTTTAGATAAAAGAATTAAGAAAATTAATGTTTTTAATGCATATTTTTTTAGTTCATTGAAATTGTTAATAATCGACAATAATTATTGAGGAAATAACTATATTTTCGAATAGCTAGTAATAATTCCTTTGATTTTTTTTTCCAAAAAATATTTATTAACTTTTACCACTAATTTCATTAATATGAGAGTTATAATGCGTCACACAACTCCGGAGCGCCATCTCTGAAATAGAGAGAAAACTATTCGAAATCCCTATAGAGCAATGGTAGCCATATGCGTAGCCACTCCTTCTATGGCGTATAAATGTCTGAGTAAATCGTACAGTAAATCGATTTTCAAATTATCGAACCACTAACATAGTGCTTAGATGGGATCAACAATTTCAAAGAACGCTTCTTTCAAAAGAAGTTGTTACATTGTTACGTCGATTATAATGTAAGAAAAAATGAATTTCATATGTTTTTAATTATAGTAGATTCTTACCCTGCATTTTAAGTCTCGTTTTAAACAGACAGTTTAAGGCAGCTAAAGTCTAATAGGCACATTATAAATATTTAAGTTTTCAGTTTTCTTTATTTATAGAGATTTTTTAATTTTTAGTGTATGCAATTCTACTGTTCAAAATATATACATATACCCTAAGAATATTATATTTATTTTCTAAAGCTTTTTTTTTTTTTAAATATATGTAATTTAATTACATTTTACAAAATGAGATTTGATATTATTTTACATCTTTTCTTTGTTTGCACTTGAGAACTGCCAAAAAATATATCTTTCTATAACAAGAAAAGTTTGAGGGCGGGGTTTATAAAAGTTTGTGACTGATATAACAGCAGATAACTTTATCCATCTGTGTGATTCATTCAGGTTGAAAAACCAGTGGAGTGACTCCACTGTTGGATATAATTTTGCAATCTGTAGCTATAAAATATTGTTTTCTTATTTAATTAATAAGTAATTTAAATTAATGCGTTATCGGCTAAAAGAAATAACTTTGCTTGTTTCTTTTTAACATGTTTATTACGAAACGGTTGCATTTTAATTTTTCTTGTTGGAAGAGAATATTGAGTTTGTTATAAATTATTATGCTGCCTTATTAAATTCTAAGATTAGTAATACTTGCAAATTTACTAAATAATACACTTTCAAACTCTTTAGCGGCAAATATTTTTTTTTACTGGTAATTTCCAAATAGATATGCTTAAAGTATTTTTAAATACAGTATTCTTATCTTATTATATATCCATATGCTCTATAGCTATGTGAACGTCTGGTATCGATGTTCAGCTTATGGGATTTATGACACGTAGGTATTTTGGAGCAACGTTGTACATCTCCGATATACGAAAAAGTTGCTCATATTTTCGCAACATTTATTTCGCGTTTTCATTATTGAAAATTTGTATTCAGAGATAATGTTCCATACATCTCAACGCAATCTTAAACGTTAACGGTGGTAAATCTTTGGGTAAAATAATCTTTTTACGAACTTACGTTGTAAAAATATTAAGTAATTTCAAGAAATGTTACCTACATAATTCTTCGTATGCTTCTATTTTAAATTTAACGTTTTATAATATTTATGATTAATACCTATTTAGTGATAGACAAATAAATAAATAAAATCTATTATTGAATTTGTTATCCATTTTTAAATGTTAATTTTTTACATGCATACAAAATACATAATTCTATTTTTTTAATAAAAATAATTAAAAAAATTCAATATCTCGAGTATTTTTTTATGTTAATTTTTTTTGAAAAAAAATTCTGGTAATTTTCTGGTAAACAAATTTAACTTGGTATTCAATTTTACATTCGCCGAATTATGGCTAAATAAAAGTCGCTACGTTTACAACATATCCTGGTAAAAGCTGTAAAATTCTATAATATTAAGCTAATTCCGTTTCAACATTTTTTATTTATTTATTTATTTATTTTTTTTAATGTTTGAAAAAATTGTTTTCTTTTTCCAATGTCTGAGAGTGGAAGGGACTAGAATGCTAAACGCATGTTAAAAGCGGTTATTATGCCATTCATGATTTTATATGAATGGCAGATGCGTTAAATGCCTGATTTGACGCTGTAATTAAAATATTAATATTTATTTTCTAGATCAGCCATACCATAAGGTTTACTGCGTAACGGGTAGAATTATTAAGTTTAAAGTAACACCTCCTAAATTACCAAACACAATTTTAAGTTTTACTGAAAATCATATTATGAAAAATTTATATTTTGTTGTTTTAAAATTGAAGAAATTAAAAGAAAATAATTTATATAATAGTTTATCGCCTGTTTTCTTCGTGATTGTTGGATTTCTTAAGAAAAATAGTAAAATGGTGTTAAAAGTGTTATACGATAAGGTTTTAACATTGGGAATACATAAAATACACTTGTAAACCCTTGAACCTTAGTATTTGATATCGATATGTTAATTATTGTATACATAAACTGTTATCTTTTTATCAAATAGGTAAAATTCATACATTTTTTTTTATTTGAACCGTTTAAAATATTTTTCTGATATGTTTCTGAAACGGGCTGAAGTTCCGGCGTTCGATGTTCTCTAGTGCAGACATTGGGGGAAGTTAGACGCTCGGCTGCTTTCCCCTTTCAGCATGGTGGAAAAACATGCGCGGCGGGAAGGGACATTGTTGCGCAGGCGCGTTTGTCTGCGAGCACCCGATGTAGCTGTAGAGTGTCACGTGATTCGTTTTTCGACCGTTGAAGTTGGCGGCGTTGTAAGTGTCGAAGGATTGAAGAATAGGATTCGCGAATTTCTGATTATTTGAATGAATTTCTTGGGTGTATTTTGAAATTTTAGTAAGTATAGATACGTTATATATCAATTATATTTTTGCTATCTTCATTTTTAATAGGATGTTTTAAGAAATTATTCAAAGTTTTAGTTGACAGATTACTCACTAGGTGTCGCTGCAGGTAGATTTTGTGTGGTTGTCGGAAGGCTGCAATAATTGGCGAAGATTGCCCATTTCTTTTACAGGCGTACGTGTACGATAGATACATGTTTAGATTTATTTTTAGAAAAACATTTAAAAGTGGTTGAATTTTTTAAATGTTTTTTTTTATCAATTTTTTAAAGTAGGTTGTATCAAACTTATTATTTTTTATGAATATGAATTTATTACTTTAGAAAATTGATGATAAAAATCTTTTTGTTAAAACTAAAAAATGGAATTTTAATATAATTTTTTTTTTATAAATTCAAATGAAATTTGTTTAACATTGTAAATTTTACTTAATTTAGTTATAATTTCATTCTGATCGGTTTCTGGACGATTACCGAATAGGTAGGGCGCTGCCTTTCTGAATCAGATTCGCCTGTTTTAATCACCCACGCTTGGATGCTCGTTATCTTTTGGAATTGGATTGAAGCTGTAGTAACCTGGTTTAGGTCCCGTGTTACAAAAAGTGATCGCGGCTTTTCGCGCTAAATCAAAGCAGCAATAACCTGTATTCCTATTGCGGAACTATACATAATTTCTGTTATTTTGAATTTACAGAACTAATCATGCAATTTATTCTTTTATTTAATGCGCAAAATATATAACTTACATATATGGCTAGACGATGCTGTCTTTCGGAACCGGATGTCGAATCCCGTTGCTGGCATGGATGTTCATAGGCG
The DNA here is from genome assembly GCA_032207245.1 of Pardosa pseudoannulata. Classification (NCBI taxonomy): domain Eukaryota; kingdom Metazoa; phylum Arthropoda; class Arachnida; order Araneae; family Lycosidae; genus Pardosa; species Pardosa pseudoannulata. The sequence continues at coordinate 123,216,570 of CM063498.1, forward strand.
ATTAGAATCGGCTTTTAGAAGTAGGTTCCAGTCTCATAGCAAAAGAGTAGACAATAGCAGTGGGAACCATATCATACTTCCGTTAACGTTCCGATAAGGATTTTCATAAAACGGCGATTAGGATTTTTTTTTTTCTGGCTACCTTTGGTGTTTTTATATTAAGGTACATATCATAATGTATATGTGCGATTGGGATTGAAATAACTTTAAAGGTCATGTCTTCTGGATCGGGTCGCGTAGCTGGATTAGATGATAATCTCGTGAATTTGATTTTAGTTTTGACTAGAAGTTTTGTGTTTTATGAAAAATTAATCATTGTAACTGTGAGAATTATAAAAAATTTCTTTTAGCTATTTGATTCTGTTTTATGTTTACAAATGACTGAATACACAAATGTTGCAAAATCATGTTTGTAATTAACCTATATGTTAGTAAATTTTCCTTAATGTATGAATAAACTGAGTCAGTTGTTTCGATATTTGTGTGTTAGTGTTAGATTCGCTATCAGGTGTTAGCTGCACCAGTATTAAATTAGACCGAGATTGAGCCGATTCGGATTACTAACATCCACGCTAGCTGTGAAATTACCTACGTGCTACAGAACCTAATGGTAATGCCTTACCTGTTCGATTTTCATCGTAAGTAAATCATATATCGAGAATAGAAGCGATTTTAATAAATTTAGCTTTTTGCGTTAGTTTTAAACTGATCTTTGATTGCACTTCGCATTTCGTCGTATAACCTGGAGAAGAAAATTTTTTATTTATTTTTTTATTTATTTATTTATTTTTTGTTTTAAGGGATTTTTTTTTCCGATTTTATGATTATTCATCTTAGGAATGAATTGTTGAATATGTTTGAATTTTCATGGGTGATATATTTCTCGTTATAGTGGACTTTGTATTCACCTCTGTGCATTCATAAACTTTGCGAGTGACGCAGGTAGTTCCCTTGAATTATAAAAAACCATCTAATTATTGGCATGCTTAATTAATCGAAGTTCAAAGCAAAAATTATTTATATTCACCGGATGATGTCTTAATGGATATGGCGTGGCCATTCGGTTCTGGAATCCGCGTGTTCGAATCTTGCTGTTGACATGGCTGTTCGCAGCTATTCACATCGGCTTTAAGAAGTAGGTCCCAATCTAATTGCAACCTGTCAACCATTTAAACAAAAATTTAGGTTCACAAACTAAAGTAATTTAACTCGACTACCGAAAATATTAATACTATTTGTATAAAATAGAATCGTGTTTTATGAAATAGAATTGCAGCCTAGCGAATTTACTATTTTAACTGTTTATTGGTATTTTGTTTTGTAACAAGGTAATCTGTGTGACTTAAGTAAAAGAAATCATTTTACTTGGTAACGGACTCGAACCTAGTTGATTTGATTGTGATTGTTTCTTTTCTTGTATATCATGGCAAGCTATCCGTGTAAGTACCCCCCTCCCCTTTACCTTTTATGAAAATGAATGGAATGAAATTTACAGTTTAGTTTTTCGTAAGCCCCTCACTGGACGCTAGTCTAACAAGTAGAACTCCGTCTTACGATACCGAACTCTACGGGTTCGAATCTCGCAGTTGTAGTGTTCTTGTATCCGTTCGTAATCTCTTTTAATTAGTAGGCATGGCCAAATTACATCCTGTTCAGCTAGAAATATAACTGTAATGTTCCAAGTAAACAAGCAACCCAAATCAAGTGTTCACCGTTTTTAAAATCGATTTGCTTACTGTGCTTTGCAATTATAACTACGTAGAAATTTGATTTTATATAGAAAGGTTTATAGTGAATAACTTGAAATTGAGTTTGGTAATTTAAAAAATTTCCGAAATAAACATGGGATAAAATTTGTTTGAAGACCAAATGAATTTCTATTGTTCAGTCAAACGTTTACTTTAGTCAAACATGCCTCACCAGTCTCTCTTTTGTATGCTATTAGCTTAGTCTATTGGTTTTGTCTTAAAGAATCTTTTTGATGGAAATCATAGATCTGAAAAATGGGCAGTTGATATCTTAAAAATGGTTATAATTTGCCCTGTGGTAGATGTCTCAAAGGAAGTCGGGGGTTTTGTGACCTTGGGACGTACATGTAACCTTTTTCCTTATTGAAAAGTTTTGTATTTTGCGGTTTACTCACCCTGGAACCGCAGTCAGGGGATTACACCGTAAATGTAGTGCAGTTGATGATTAATAGTTTTGTATGTAGCCAAAATAGGGAGGAATTAAGTGAAACCTATGCACATCCATGTCTGTTATAAAACATACTGCAGATTTTGCACTGTCTACGATTTCTTGACCATGAGTTTACAGCTTTCTCTATTATCATGTTTTTTAAACGTAAAATTCATGAATTGTCAATATCTCAAAATGACGCGACTTCGAGTGTTTTAATAAACTCACACTGAAAGTAGACTTCTGTTTTTAATATTATTTTGGCTCTCAAATTTATGTTTAAACGCAGTTATTGTCATTGAATTTTGAGATTTTCTTTGTTTCCACAATAACAGAGGCAAGACGCAATTGAACGTAAATTTCTTCCCTTTTTTTTTCGTGTGTTTTCTTGTATATGTAAGGATGCCTCATTTATTATCTATGAATGTTAACGATTTTTCTGTAGGAATACATCGATACCTATAATCTGAAACGATTTTGCGTTTTAATTTATTTTAAGATTTCAGTTTTGTGTTGTAAAATTACGACTATTTCTTAAATATGTTAACATATCTTAAGAACATTGGTTTTAACTAATGTATGACTCTATCAGCCGTCAGCAAACTTTTATGGCTGCCGCTAAAAATCGACCAAAATCTCGAGTATTAAAAAGATATTTCGTGTCAATGAAATTTAATTTATAAACTCACGTAAATCAATATGAAAAAGAAAAGAAATGAACAAAGATAAGAGTGAAACGTTAAAAAAATATTAAAAGTAGGTGTATAAATTTATCGCAATTTTCGATACATTCAAAACTATTTCTTTCCATTTTGTTGAAATAATTTCTTTTGCTTTATTGTGAAATTATTAATAAATTCTTTTCTTTTGTTCATGTTTATAATTTTTATTAATATTAAAAATTATTCCGCTGTTTAAATACATTTGCGTCATTATTCTTGCGCTGAAAACAGTACTTTAACAAGTGAACCCGGAGAATGATACGATAAATATAAAATTCGTTCGGACAAGGTCATTGTATTCAGCGTATTTTCTTTACTGCAATTTTATAATCAAATTAAAATGTTTCACCTTAATTTATTATGGACATATCTCAAAATGTTAGTTTCGTCTTTGTTTTGTAATTTATTTTTATACATTAATTTTGTACTTAATTTTCATGTACATAACTCAAATGAGTTATTTGAAATTATCAAATGGGTCACTCGGTTACTTCAGGATTATAAGTTGCCGACACCTGGTTTATATCATGCTTGTGACATGTTCTTAAAATATATTTTCTTTTTCTAATTTTACATTACTCAATTTATTAAATTAGTTTTAAACGATACTTGTTTTACCCCAAATAATGTTTTGTTCTTTACGACAATGTTGTTTATTTCACACTTATTTATTTCATTTTTAAAAACAATTTAAATTTTCTATTGTATTGAATATTTCTTTATTTTAAAAAGTCATATATATGATTGTTATTCGATATGCCGCATTAGAAATGTACTTGCTGAAAGTTCGCAACCCCCTTCATTTTCTGTTCAATCTTATTACAGTCCGCCCATGTATCAGACTCCTACGATTTGCGCAGGTTTCAGAAAGTCTAATCTGTTTAGAAAACAGAGAGGTTCGTTTCCAAAGTAGAGTTTGTTTATAAAGTATTCGGAGTCGCGTGATTATTTGAAAGCTATATTATCAAATGAAACTTAAAGTTTTTTTTCATTACTACTATTAGAAGATAAGAAAAGTATGTATAAAATAACAAAGCAAAATAAATACAACCTAAAGACGATTCTGCACAGTACAGCTTAGGAACGATTCAAATTTCCGTTCTATTTTTGCTTAGATTTGTCACCTACAATATAGGTAGAATGTCCTTTGATGTCACTTCCGTAATCGAGCTTTATACTAGCCAAAAACATTGTATTTAACTTCGTAAATGTTTTAACCTATCTGAGAACAACACTATATGTAATTTATATAGTCTAATGCAATTGAGAATCATTTGTATGTCTGGTTCATTATGGTTTTGTTAAGAAAATATGGTAGTAAGGAAAATATTTTAAATTGGAAGCATAGACAATAGTTATAACTCTGTTTTATATATTCTGTAATTTTCTAACTTATAACTGACGTTATTATAAATCGCAGTGAAAAATTATTAGTTGGTAGTTTCAGAATTTGTCAATAGTAGCAGTTTAGGGTACTTATATTTCATAAGTTACTCGATTATTTTGCCGTAAGTTGGATTTTCTATAGCTTAACACAAATTACTTGTGAAGGCTCTGTATGTTCGTTCTCCATATAGACTTAGAGTAAGTTCAAGACCTGTTGGAGGACCATTAGTTCAACTTGATTCATGTGATAAAGTATGAAATGCGCTCTTAAGTTATATAAATTTTGATGTTTTTTTTTTACCAAGACTAGTTTAGTTATTTAATTATTTTCCCTATGAGTATTTGGCGCTATTAGTATTTCCTTATTTCCTTATTATCCATATAGATAAATTTATCGGTTCCAAATTTGATACACTGTTGTAGGATTAAGCATACCACAGCGGTTCACGGGCAATACTATACATATGCATACTCATAACTGGGATTATCTTTTAGTAATAAACTATCATATGTGTCTTCAAACTGCAACATACAGGATTTATCCAGTATGCCCAGCATAACCGCTTTTAGTTTTATATTTTCCCTTTTAAAATAACTGAATTCTAATAAAAAGGACGTATGTAAGAAATGCTTCACTTACCTGTTATCTTAAACACAGGGCAGCTTAATCCAAAAAATTACCATTGCTGAATTCTCTATAAGGTTTATTCTAAAGCATCATGATTAAAAAATGTTAGTACTTCACATGCAACACACATTGCCAGGTATCGAACAAAGTCAAAACAGCACGGACACACTCGCGCACGCACGCACACTGTTCGAAAACTTTTCATTTTGTACATCAATACAATTTCAGATGAGATATACAATCTATTTTTAAAACACAGGAGATTTATATAATTGTTTATTATTTTAGTGGTTGTAAAACTTTATTTGAAAACCTCAATTACCCATATCAAAGGCTGCACGCGAATTGATTAGTAACAGAATGTTTGTTAATGCTTAACTGCGTAGTTTTATGCTATCTATTAAATTAATGTTTTGAAATTTATTTTGTCAAGTCCCTCAATGACCACAATGCTTGTTGCCGTTTGAAATCGATTTGAATTTCGTTCTGATTAGTCTCCGATGTTCATCAAATTTACTATATTCCAACCCAAATCTTGATTTTTCTCTATTTGTTTATTTTGAGTTGCCTAAAACTGTTAAACGGGAATCGGCAATATGGCTTAAGTTATATAACGTAATAATTTTTGTGTCGGTTCCCGCGATTATAGGGATTTAATAAATAATATTAAGGGACCATGGTAATTGCTGGCATTTCGAGCAATTTGACTTGGCGAGTTAACGTTTTGTAATGTACCCCTAGAAGTGTGCTAACCTAAAGAAATAGTAGGCTTTTAGTCCCTTTCACCTTCGAGTAATAGCAATCGTTGCTGAGATTGTACGCTCATTTCATAACAATCGTGAGAGCTTATAATCAACTTCCCATACAATCATACTCAATGCTAGTTCAATTAGACAAAAAAAAAAACCACCCATGTTTATTACAGTTCCCTGTAATGTGTATTCGTCCATCGATTAAATGTTAAGTGGGAAATATTCAGGTAGATAAAATGATCGGTCATCAATTCACAAGCTGTATTTGTATGTCCATTTAGTAACCAACCTGAAGATAATCTCCAAATAGGAATGTGTGCACATTGCCCTTTTATTTTACCGATGATGTGTAACCACGAAACATGCAGGGCCACACCAGTAGTAGCATTTTATTGCTGAACTGACATTCGAGAAACAGGTTGTAGCAGAACAAATGATTACCGCGCAGGTGAAATATTTCCCCCCTCCCGAGATCTATTGTAGTGAACTGCCAGATTTCCTGCTGTAAGGTCCAAATTGCACATCCACTGCTTTCATTGTAGACCGTTTCTCGGGACTCTCCTCGTACGACTAACACAATATTCTGATATGTAACGCCTCTATCATTATAGCCACTGTAGCGTAACTCTTGAAAATCACGTAATATGTGTTAAAATTGAAATATCAGAAATATTGTCCGTAATACCATTTAAAATTTTATATGAGTTAAAGGTTGAAGTATCTTTCCTCTTTAAGAAAAAAAAAATGCACAAAATTAACCACTATTGATAGTTTTTATGAATATTTAACTCTTAAATGACTTAGAAATATTTTTTCGTAGGCAGCTTTCTTAGCCGGTGGAATTTTTCTTTTTAAGGCTCATAATTTTGAAAATTGTTTCGGTTACCAAGATAAACTATTGCAGATCACATGTGAACCTTACAGATAGGATTTAAAAACTGGAAATACTATTAGTAATAAAATTACAAAATTCATACGGATTAAAGATTTAAGCATTCTTGCCTTTTTAAAAGCTATCGAAAAATAATTTTTTAATGATGTTTTTGAATAGATAACGATATGCTTTCTCATTTTCAAGCTAACGTTGAAATGCGAGAGGAATTTTCACCCTACACCTGATTTTCTTTGGCTATACTTAACTGATCGAAGGCTGTTCTAATAGTAATTTTGTCCGTATCTAAATCTGGTCGATTCACATCAATTCTTTGCGAAAAAAAAATTTGAATCGTAAAATTTATATTATAATTGTTTGACAATTTCAATATAATTAGCTGTAATATAAACTAACATTAACTGTCCTAAAGTATATGTAATGCATTTCAAACTTCTGAAGTTTGTGTCTGTTAGGTTTATTTTTCGGTTTCTAAGTCAAAATGAGGCGGTAAATCCTTTGTGTACATCTCAATTGAATCTGTTGTCTGGTAAACTAAACTCTAAAGCAACTGATGCCAAGTCAAGTACACAAATCAAGGTTGAGCGATTTAAATCAGCCCGATTTAAATCGTGATTTAAATCAGTTGATTTAAAAAAAATCATTGATTTAAATCAATTTTTAAAGATTGAATTTTTAAAAGAAAGCTGTTAGTAATAAGCACAATAAGAAAATATGAGTTGCTCCCAGATGGTTTCAGGAGGCTGCTGCACCCTGCCTGTCCTTGTATTATTAAAATAGCACCTTAAATATTTTAGGAATAACCACTTTGTTAATTCCAAATATAAACAAGAAGGCGGATTAAAATTAGTTTTGCCATGTGATGTGCGCTGGAACACAATGGTAAATTCTTTAACCAAATACATGACAAACTGGTCTATTCTGTTGAAAATTTGTGAGGAGCAAGGAACAAAATTGATAGTATTGTTTGCAATAAAGTAGTTAATGTTGGACTGAAAAGAAATGTAGAAAATCTTTTAAAACGATTGGAACCTATTGCTGTAGCTTTATACTCTATTAAAAAAAAAAAGTACTATTGCTGAATCTGTACATATTTGGAAAACTTTGGAGATTAAACTTAAAGATGTGGATAATGATAAATCCAATTTAACAGTTTTTAATAAGCAATACCAGCAACCACTGGGAGCTTTCCATTTCTTAGCTTATCAAGAAGACCCTCATTTTTGTGGAAAAAGTCTGACCGATTTGGAAAGAAAAGAATCTTTTACATTTGCAAATGAAAAGTACTCCCCTGCTCTCATGAAATTCCTAGGAAATTCTAATCCTTTCTATGAATTCCTTTTTAATGAAGTGATTAGTAAGATTTCCCCATTCGATTGGTGGAAAAGTCATTTTTTCTCAAGTAAAAGGGGAAAAATTGATCACCTGGACCAGGCACTTTTATCAATTGTTCACTGCGATTGCATCAACTGCTTCTATCGAGAGGATTTTTTCAACATATGGATTAGTGCAATCTAAACTTCGAAACAGACTGGGAAACGACAAATCAGCTAAACTTGTTTTTGTTTATAAATCGTTTAACATTTAACCACTGTCACAAAATAAAAAGTTGGTCGTAAAATTTTCATTTAAAAAAAAAAAAAAAAAAAAAATTGTGATTACTTAGCCCTTAATCTTTCCTCATCTTTCTAATAATTCTATGGTTGAATGAGTAAAATGTATAAATTAACATGAAGCATTCTTTATTTAAATAATGATATAGATAATTAAAACAAGCAAAAAACCCTATATTGCAAGTAATTATTTTCTACTGATTTATGAATTATTCTTATATATTATATACATTTTAGTTATATGTATTTTTTATTATATAAAAAAGAATTAATTGATTAGACATCTAACTTGAACAATTTAATTTTCTTGTACCAAATATCATACTTAAATATATTTAAATTTCAAAAATCCTATTTAAAAAAACATCTGATTTAAATAAAAAAAAATCAGACTTTCTTGATTTAAAAAAAAAATCGTGATTTTTATCAACCCTGACACAAATAGAAAGAGATTGAACGCATACAGCTGTTTCACAGTTACAAACGAGCAGCATTATCAATTCGAGCAAACTCGGTGGAAGAAAAGGCAGGCTACGCCCACGGAGTTCGTATGCATCGATAATGCAGCTCGTTCGTATCTCCAACACAACTATGTGCGTTTAATATATTTCTATTTGTGTATTTCTTACGTGGGCTTGTCATTTATTGCTATAAACAGGAGTGTAGGGCTGGAATTTAGGGTTGCCGAAATGGAGCATTGGCAGTCTCCAAAAACATCTCTTTATACAATGTACTGATAGGATAAATTAGTGAGTCTGAGTATCCTCTCGCAGGGAGGTTTGGCAGAGAGAGAGAGAGAGAGGTTTGAAAATCAGGAGCTAAAATCACCCCTCAGTTCCCTAGGATAATAAATTTGAGTGGAACCCTCCACGTGACACCACGAATGCTTTTTACCTGTCACGGTTGGCGACCCTTTGTGAGTGATCAAATCAATTGAACATGTCTGGCAAAGAAAACACTTTTATAAATACAAATGCTTATTTAATATACATTCACACGTACGCACATATTTCCATTCTATAATTGTTATTAGTTATTGTCATTAGTTACAGTTATTTAATAAACTTCCAAATGGCACTGCCGACTGTTTGGTATAAAAAAATCTTATCTGGCCAATATTAAGTAGCGTTTTTTTATATGTGTTATACATTGTATTTACGCTGTATTTTTTAAAACTTTCAGGTGATTAATATCCCCCCTAAAAAAAGTTCATCGTTGTTAAGAAAATTACAATTAGAAAAAGTATTTGAATTACTTTAAAGTACTACTATTTTATTAGATTATTTGTCAAAATCAAAGCATTTACTGACCGCCAGTTTAAGGTGCGTTCCCTCGCCGCAAACTACCTGAAAGATCCTTTTTTTTTTCGTTCACGCTGAGACGTGAATGGGTAGAGGAGCGGTCGAGCGCCGTACTGCGCAGTGGTTAACACACAAAATGGGAATACTCCGCAAATTCGTTCTTAGAACTGGCAGGAAAGAGTCACCTTTATCGTGGCCTCTTTACACCACAGTTTGGAAGCTAGCATTCTCTGCTCTTGGACTCTGCATTTAGTGAAAACTAGCAAAATTTACCGTCCAGAAAATTTTAACTTTTTGACTGAGGAAATCATAATTTTTTTTTCGTATATCATTAGTCATAAATAGGTTTCGAATTTTTATGGCAAAAATGTGATCAATCAAATAGGGGTAAAAATAAGCAAAATAGGAGAAAAATACTAAAATTAGCACGGATTAAAGAGCAGCAAAATCATACAAACACACAGAAAATAGATCTAACTTGTTCTCAAATACAGATTAAAGATTCGTGTTCTCAAAGTTTTTAAAAGACATTTGGTGTTGCTATAATCTGAAGAGTAATATATTTTATTCTCTGTTTTGTTTACAAGCGGAACTTAACGAAATATTTATAAATGTAACCTATATTAATTTCATTTTTACCTAGTATAGTTTTTAAAATGTAAAAAGTAATACTATAATGTTGCTGAAATATATTACTATATACAGTTTCTTTTAACAGCACTAAATGGTACTGTAATAGAAATTTGAAATACAAAACAGAATTTAAAAGGTAAAAACAATATTAACTAAAATATATGGTAAAATGGAAATTTGTACAGAAATATGGGGAAAATGTCTAATATTGTCAGTTGAACAAAATAGGGTCATATATGGTCTTATAAAAGTAATTAATTTTTTAATTATTTCCGTATATCTATGAATATTCTGGCAGTTTCATCTGAAATCAAACTTTCCATAAAAAAGGAAAGAATGGGCTAACCGTAAAAGTTCTAATTTCAGCCATAAGTTAAAATATGTTAATCTAATAATTGCTTTTGTAAATAGTCATTCGGAACATTCATCATCGGCATGAAATCGTAAGAACCCGGTGATCGACTCATCTGAACTTAGGGCAATGATGGCTAATCTATGACAAGCTAAACCATTTTGAATGATATGCATCACGAAATTTTGAATCTTTAGAACAGATTATCTTACACTTTTGGCCACCTAAATATGTGGCGATGGCTTGGCTAATAACTTTTCTAGCCGTAAACATATTTTTTTTTTCATATTTTCCAGAATAATTAATATTGAGGTAAAAAAATAGGCTAATAAATGAAGTTAGTAACTGTTGCCCTGCATTGAAATGTACAACCTTCAATCAAAAATTTATCGTGTATGAACATTTAGTCAAAAAAATTATCTAACTTCCGCCCCACGCGGTAGTTTCCCTTGAATGTACCCAACTCGCGCCTCTGACTTCACGAGCGAGCGACCGCATCAGAAATACGTTTGGAAAGAAATTTGGGAAAAGATTGAACACTGGTGCAGGATTCTTGCCCTTGACGTGGAATTAGGGAGAGTGACGCGATTCCCGCAGTTCGAAATGCTGGGCTATAAAGTTAAGTTCGTCTAGTGTTTTAATTTACCGAATCGCCAATATAAATAAGATGCTGTGTGAAATTTAACTTAGCCGTACTCAGTAGAGAACTTGAGCAATTTCTCGTTGGCTCTCGGCAACCAATATAATTGCTCCCAGCATTTCGCTGTATCCCACAATTCGTAAAGACTTTGAACTTGGATTTTTTTCCAAGTAGAGTCTGTGCTTTCTGCTAAAAGTAAATTGCTATCTGTCAAATTCTGATTGACGCCTGGGAACAAATGAAATTGCTCCCAGCATTTTGTTAGATCCGTCTAAGTTGTATTGACTGAAACTTCCTACTGCAAAGCTTTGCTTTAGCTTTAACTTAATAATAATTAATTTTGTATATTTGTTATGTAATTGTGTACCATTAATGTAATTTAACTTAAATTTGAACGATTAATTTGTCTTATTGTGTACCCAATAATGTATATTAACATATTAGGAATTTGTCGTATTGTACACTTTCCCTCACCGAACCCGTGGGTCCTATTTTATGTTATTAGTCAAGTATTATTAATCAAGTTAGTAATTCAAAGTCCTCATTATCGTGCTTAATTCCTGATATTCCTCATGCATTAACAGTATATCTGATCTGGAGGTCTAGGCCCATGTAGATCAGAATCAACCCTCCTTTGGGACACTCCTTGTGTCAGTCATTTAAACTTAAGGAATTTGGTGAGAAAGTTATTTTAACTATTGTTTTACTATTGACTATGATTATTGACGCAATGAAGAGCATTATATTGCTTTAGTAATCACACTACTTGAAATCAAGATGACAAACAAAAACAAGCATATCTTCTAGAAAAATAATAGAGATCTAATTACCTTTTGACTAAATCAAATCATGGCGATATTCCATACCCAGAAGACTAGCATCGAAAACAGTATCAGTGTCACCACAATGACAGAAACTCCTGGATCTCATCAAAATTCCTTTAAAGCGAAGAAGACTTGTGAACCAGACCATATCTCCTCAGAATGTGAATCAAACTATATCCTTTTTATGAGTCGCATTGTATTTATAAATGAATCAATTGTCTTACAGCACAAGGAATAGAGCTGTCAACTTTATTTATTTTTTCAAAATTTTGGGTTATATTTATCATGGATTGCTCCCATTATTTCCACACGTGCATCGCCAATTACTTATTGCATCTGTTCATGCTTTAAATATCTCTAGGAGAGACAGCATCGATTAGATCAGTAACCTTAAAAAAATACGTTATAACCAGATTTTTCTGTGCTTTTTGTATTACTAAATTAGATAATCTGTTTTCAAAATATATTCTACACTTGTCGCTTTTTCCACCAGCCAAAGATCGAAACGCAAGCAAATTAAAAATTTATAGACTGGTACAATACATCGCCAAACAAATAATAAGGTATATCGCCAAAGGAAAGAAATGATGTCACGTATTCTTTTGAGAACACTTTTGTGAACTATTTTAATTTCCGAAAAATTATGACGTATTTACCAGAACGCTCTTCTGTTTTTGTCGAACATTATTATTGCTACATTTGTAAGACAACTTTTTAAAAATTTTAAAGCAAGGAAAGATAAATATTACAGACTCATTCATTAAAAGATGATTCTTTTTATACTAAAAGCATTTTCAGTTCTTAACAGTTATTATTTTAATTATAAAACGTCTGTGAGACGCAAGCATTGGCTGGGAAGACGCTAAGTTACAGGACTTCAAAGCCCACAAGATGCTTTTTTTTTTTTAACTTTCAAATGTGCCTTAAAATCGACTTGCGTGTTATAAGTTAAAAGTGAAACTTTGTTCTTCAAGACAGAAACTATTTGGCAGAAAAAATGCTAATTTTCTGAAGAGAAAATTAAAAGTGAGACTACCATAAATATAATTTTTAATGTGAAATTAGCAGTACGATAGATGGAAGTGATAATGACGTTGTGTATGAGGAAAGGAACAAATCCAGTGACAACCAAAGTGAAAAATAACAGCATATATGAATGATTTTTGCGACAGTGGTAACGAATTACTGGCTATTACATGAATAAATGATGATATATTTATAAATAGCTTTCTCCTATACGTGGTGTAGGAAAAGAATTGTAACCGTCGAAAATTTCGACCTCGGATTTTGATTCATTCTTTTGCACCTCTTTGAGTCCGAAAAAATAGTATTTTTGGATTATGTCTCTGTGTATGTGAACACCATAACTCATACGTTTTGACTAAAAAAAATTTTTTTTTATCTACATTATAGCCAAATTGTAGTTTCCTGCCAATTTTTATGTAATTTCTGTCAACAAGTATCACAGCTTCTTCCGGTTTATGCTCCCCGTCGTAATTCCCAGGCAATGCGCATATTTATTAAGTGTTAGCGTAGATAAAAAAAAACATGTTATTTATGTGGCAGTATACATGTTTTGTAAAAGTGGAAATAAAAATATGACTAACGAAAATAGTTACAGTTCTTTTCTATAAGTAGCCGAGAAAGGCGAAGAAAGGATGCTCCTAATTTTTTTTCTTATGAATCAGTTCTGTTTTTATTAAAATAGATACAAGAATCCATTTCTATTTAAGTATGTTTTGTAAATTGTAATTGATAAATTCCTATTGATTTTTATTTTGAAAGAGTACAGGATTTTTGCTGCTCTGATTATTTTTTAGTAGAAAATTGTATTTTACCTTTATAGAGGAAGAATGTTTTATGTTTGTCCGGGATAACTGAAAAAACTAGTGGATCAATTTGAACCAAATTTTGACATATCTTCCTTGGTATACCAAATATTGGAAAGCCGCGTATTGCATCTTGAAGAAACATTAATTTCTATCAAAGATAAGGAATATGCCTTCGATGTACGATACGTAAGGTTTTAGCTCTCCACATTTGCTGGGGTCAATTGCAAATTGCAGAGATGTGAAAAGCGGAGCTTTATTGATTAAATGTAAAGAACGATAGTGCTGCCACCTACACTACTTTGTGTTCGATACTATATGCCAATCGTGTTCGATTTTATTTCACAATCGGTTTTATTAATTGCTGAAAGAGCAAGGTGTTTTATTTTTTAAGCTTTATTCATTCAAGAAATATTTGATTTCAATTCACCTTGATTTGGTAATTTTATTGGTATTACTTTTTACTAAATAATCATGCCTCAAAAGGCAAAAAGCAATGTTTGCCGAAACACACGAAAGACAAGGCGAAAATCCATCGTACGTTTACATGATCTTGAAGCTCAATTGTCTCAAGCCAAATTATTAACGTTTGCACGAAGAGCGTCACCCATTACTCTACAAGAAGTACTAGTGATTCATTAAATTCTAACTTCCTCTTGCTCTAACAAATTCAAACTTCGTCCTGTTCCTGCTATGCAAAATAGGAAAGTTCCTTTAAAACTCAGGTCTACTTTTGAATATTGTCCTGTGAATGATTTCATTGGTATTAACACTAGAAAGCCAGAGACGGTAATTTTGACTGCAAACAGATTTCACTTTCATATTTTCCTTTTCAGTTCTTAGATTCCTTGTTTGTTCATTAGTATAACACTTATTCATAAAGAATATGTGGACCAAAAAATTGTTTTTACTCATTATGGAATTAAATGTGTGTACCTAGGAAAGGTCGATTGCGGTCATTTTTATCGGTTAACAAATTTCTCATCCTGTGTTTTAATATTTTGTTTAGTACTCCGCGTAATATTCGATTTTGCCGAGGACATGTTAAGCTAACATTTTTGTTGAATAGTTTTCTATATTTAGGAAAAAATTAAAATAGACACATTGGAGAAGTGGTTGGAGAACATGCAGTATTCCGTTTAGAAGATCCATTTCATAGTGTTGGAAGGAACTTTAAAAACAATTTTTACATTATTGAAAATAGGCAAAACTTGGAGTCGTTGGAATTGGGGAACGTGCAGAGAAGAGAGTGTCCAAATCATTAAAAGCTTAAAAAAAGAGAACTGTATTCAAGCAAAGTTTTTAAGCATGGTAATATTATTCTGACGGCATACCAAAGAAAGAATAAAGTGTTTTATTGGTACGACCCCTATATCCTGCACTTAACAGAATTTAAAGCGAAGAAGACTCCCGAAATTGTTAAATTTTACATCTCGATAACGTGGAGTGTACACGTACTCATATTCAGATGGAAAGAAATTGCTCAACTAAATCTGCTTTACAAAGATAGTTAAACACATACACAGTGACGTAGTGTAGATTTCCGTTGCCCGGAGCAGATTTCAAATTAGGCACCCCTTCCTCTCTAAAATTATATATTATTACCAAGGTTAAATTGTCCAGAGCAAAGAAAATACTAAGCAGCAAAGATATTTTTTTTTCAGAATTTAAAACTCGTACAAACTAAAGAACAATTTAACTACGAAAGCGTGTTAAGAATTAAAATATTAATAAATTATTTAAGATCAGTATTATTATTTTAAGAAACTGATTGTAAATCGAAAAAAAAAGAATCTTTAACCACCACCCTTAATTATATATATATATATATATATATATATATATATATATATATATATATATATATATATATATATATATATATATATATATATATATATATTGTAACGTATCCGGTCCCTGTTTCAGGTGACACAAGGAAGAATCAGGTGTATCTTGAATAATGAATTCATTTACACTTCTGCTATATACATCATTTCACCACTATAAAAGCAATTTCTAATCACAGGTAAGTGATTAGTACACATAGGCCTGAGTAGAGACGGGTACCTAAACTAAATTCAGTCTCTGCCGAAATATGGATGATTAGTCGGAAGTACAATTCGTAGCTCTCTCGAAAGTTCTCTGAAGTATAGGTAGGAAATCTGAGCACAGTTAGTTCTGAAGAACTGCAAACAATCCTGAAGAGGATTATATTAGAAAAGGAAAGAAACCCAAAGCACAGGGTATCGTTTCAATCTCAGCAAGAGATATATCCCAAGACGGGATTCCGCTAAATAAAACTCTCCGATGTAGAGACTGGTCGAGACGACCTCCGAGTTAGCCGATGGCGGCTACTCCTTAACGAAAAGATCCCAAGGTGAGATTATAGAAAAAAAAAAACAAAAAAAAAAACCGGTAGTGAAATTGGTCAAGGCGACCTCTGAATTAGCTGGTTACTAGCTAACTAACTTCTCTTAAAAAAAACTTCTCTCGTCTCTTTCTAGGGGAGGGGCCTCACCCACAATTTCATTATTGGGTCACCTAGCGATGATCTCACCTTCGACCAACTGGATTGGTCCCGGTTAAGCAATCATCGGTCGCAAAGCCAGGGGTTCCTGGAATTCTTAGCGGCTACATTTGAGTAGCGGCAAATCCTTTGTCGTTCCCGCGATCATTTTTTCGGCTGTCAGTGAAGGTGCCATGTCGTCTGGCATATTGTTCCTTTACTATAGGGCACAGCAGTGTAGACTTCGTGTAGACTCAAAGCAAAGTTCTTTGATGATGATACACCGCTAAATCACGCCGTTACAATCAATATATATATATATATATATATATATATATATATATATATATATATATATATATATATATATATTTATATAATGTTGGAAGTCAGGGAAGGGGGGGCAGGCAAATGGGTTCGAAGCTAGGGATACTTATTAAAGACAACACTATCTCAGCAAACTTGCGGTCTATGGCACAGTAAGGTCTAGCAAAGTGAAAATCTGCTTCAATCAATGTCTCCTTAGTATCCTAATCCTTAATAGGGATTTTGCCATTCCTAGCAAAGTGCTGCACTATGGAACTGCACGAGCATTCTCTCTCTCGTCTTCTTGACTTAGCAACTATTAATGCTAGCTATTGGGATCTACAAGGAATGCATTAATGTAAATATTAATCTTTTAGTAGTTATCCTTTCGTTGATTCTCCGCATTTTTCAGATTTTCTCCTGTAACCTCGCTTTTCTTAAACTTGTATCGACAAAATTAATCGGAAATGATCTTATGTATTATTCTTACTCACGTCCGAGATACTAAGATCCTCTCCCAAGTTTTCTGAAGTTATTGTTTTTTGAAACATGAAATCGGCTATGTCGACCGATTAGTTTAAACATTTTTCTACTATTTTTAATAATTAGCAACTTGGCAATTAGAAAGTTTTGAAGCAAAAAAGTGTGGGGAATTTTAAACATGTATTTTAATTTTTTAATAGTTAAATTTGCTTTTATAAACTTCAAATGCGTTTTTCTCAGAACGGTAGTTTTATTAAAATGTTGAAGCTTGAAATTTGATTTCACAAAAAGTTCTTAAAATATTTTGTTGGAAATTATTATGAATGCTTTTGGTAGTATTTACTAGTAAATGATTTAAAAGCTTTAAATTTGGATAATTTTTAATGATGTTACACTCATAGTTAGGTATAAAAGTAATGAAAATTCGTCAAAAATTTAATGTGTATGATTTTAAAGAATCAAAACTTTTTACCAAATATAAACTAAGCAAAGTTTTTAGGTGATTCACTAGTCCAGTGTATAAGGAATGTGTTGCGCCAAAAATATTGAAATAATTTAATTTATTAAAAAATTAGACTTTATGAAAAAACCCGATTTTTTTTACTAAATTTTCTTCATTTATTAGAAATTTTATAAAAAATTCTCCAGGAATAAATTTTTTAAGTGCAATTCTCTATGATAATATAAAAAATAAATCAAAAAATGTAAAAACATGAACTAGTTTCTACGTTTTAAGAAAAAAGTTCTCCGAACGTAGACGGATAATCGCTTTTTCTAGTCTTTCTATGTATTCCGAAAACAGTGTTTTTCTATTGTTAAAAAGATGCACAAATGAATTCAGTGCATAAAACGTGTACATTGATCTGAAAAATAGAAGAAAATAATAAAAATCGTGATTAATAAATAAATAAAGGATAGACGAAGCACTAGTTATAGCATAGATGCTTATTTATCTGTAGATGTGTCTGTATATATATCAGGCTGAAGGAGATTCATCAGTTTGATTTTTACGTTTTTAGACGGAATTAAACAATATTTTCTCAATTTTGATAATTTTTTAAAGTATATGTGAAAAAACAACTCAAAATGTAATTTTAACTAATTGTAGAGTATTTAATGCTAGAAATATTTTAAATTAAAATACTGAGATTTGTTTAATAGATGAATGTACTTACAAACTGTTAAATGGGTGAGAATATCGAAAGATCGAAATAGTTATTCTGATTAAACATTTTTTTTTCCTTTAGCTTGTCGGACTAAGAAAACTCAAAATTCATAAAACGTGTAGTAATCAAGCTATACTATAGATGGCAGCACAAGAGAGATGTACATTTTATTAACGTATTGTTTTAACGTACATCCATTGAATAATAACCGTTTTAATCGATTAGAAATGGAAAGAAATCTGACAATGTTTGTTCATTATACAACACACATGCACATTAAACACACATACACCAATTGATAACATATTTGATCATGGTTTTATCATGTAGAGAACGTTGTAAAATTTGCTTCTGTTGAGCTGCTACTTTTGAAAAATAGTGAAAAACAGAAAAAAAAAGAAAAGATTAAACCTCACGTTTCTTCTCATTTTTGAATTGGCGTCAGTAAATGGCCGTTTTCTTGTTTGCATTTTACCATCTGATATTTGATAGTAAGCGCAACATATGTACAAATAAAAATGGTGACAAAACTGCAGAAAATAGTTGCTATGGAAAAAAGAACCTATTTGGCTGGGAGTTTTTGCAATCTATAATTTCATTTGCTATATTCCTTTATCTTTTCATTGAACACTTTCTTCTTTTTAGATCACTTATCAGATCAATCGAAAATTTTAGATACACTTATAATTAAAATAATACAGTAAATACTATTATATACTCAAGTAGTGATGAAGTAGTAAGGGGAAGGGGAATTCAAACCTATCAGGATATAAATCGGTAATCCCTCTTCTCCCTACTCTTATTTTCTAAACAACCTAACTTTAATTTTTAAACGTTTGATTAATTTATAAACTATTTATTTTATAATTTCTTGTATTAAAATCTTTAAGCAGGCAAAACTTTTAAGGTTAATCATGCAAAACCTTAATTCTTTTGTTATTGCAATAACTGGAGTCTGGCCCAGACTTTTCATATAGCGTTTTGTTTTTGTGAAATTATGAAAACTTTTACTAATGATTTTGCAAAACTATAATTAGTGTTAAATCTAGTTCTTTTAACAAGGGTCCTGTTTAGAAATTGTAAAATTTTGATCCTATTTTCATGAACAATTTTACAAAATTTACCAATCTAAAGTTAGTACTAAGTTGAAGTTCCAGTTTAAAGCAGGTCTTGGTTAAAAGATCATATATAAACATATAAATCTATAAATAAACATTACATATTAACCTTCTGTTAGATACATTTTTGTTTCAGTTTATTACTTGTTTTGCAAAAAGCTAATTTTTAAGGTAATACAGATTTGTTAAAAATCCATTTTTCATATGATTAATTTGGTTTAGGGTTCGTTTTTGAAAATATGTTGTTAAGGGTCCTTTTTACGATGAGATTTTCTTGTTGAGAGTCAATTAGCAGACCAAAATTTAGCCTCCCCCCCAATTAATCATATAAGACAGTAAAATCTTACATTTTAAGATTAGTGAAAAGTTAGGGTTAGCAGGCGTTTGACAATTATCCAGCTTCAACCATAATTTTAATCTTATGTCAAACTCTTTTAAAATTTTTAAAAGTGTTAGCAACAAAACTTTTTTTTTTTTTTTTAAACCGAAAAAGCTGCTAAAATATCACAGTTAGAAATTTGTTTTTCCATTGATACTTCTATATTAATGCTAAACCTTGATAAAAACTAATATGAATATAAATTTTAATATAAATAGAATTTTAATTTTGCAACTGAATTTTCTTGATTGAAAGCTGGCCATGAAACAGCTAATATATGTGTGTGTTTGTTTTATACATTAAATAAATTAATGTAATGATATATAAATGGTTAACTTTTCCTTATTTTGAATGAGTATAAAATCTTTAAATTTGTTGTTTGGAAATAAAGTCTCAATACTCCATTCTTTTTTTCCTTATTTAATTTATTTTCATCAGATTATTGCAATATGGATTAATATCCTTTTCAGTGATGTTAAGCATAAAGTTTTATTTTAAAAAGTCACCAATGTTAGACAAGATTTTCTAATTTGTAATTAACAAGGTTAAAAAAAAAAGTAAGACTGAAATTTTACTTAGTAGTATTGAACTAAAGAATTTAGTTCTTCATAGTAACTGTCCATTTACTGATTACTTAATTGGAGAACTAACAAATTAAGGCTAAGGAGAATATGAATATTTTCGACTGGATGTCAATTCTATTGAACAATTTTGGATGGAAAAGATGAATAAAAAGATATTGTCTTAGATTACATTACTATTGAGCATATTAATTGAAAAAAAAATGAAATAAAGACTAAGAAACTTATAAAGATTTGTTATATAGAAAACCAAATATTGTTATATAACAAACTTTGTTATATAAAAAGTTTGTTATATAACATGTCAGGTTCAGTGATATTTTAAAACGTCAACTTTATTGTTGTGACTAGCTAGTATCATTGTGAATATTTATTTAAATGTATTAAAATTTTATTTTTAAAGTCTTTTATATATTTGTTTCAGAATGAAAGATTTGGCTGCAACCATGGCTATTCAACCCACTGATAATACTGAAGTAATGGAAGTTGACCTTAGTAAGTAAACGATGCAATTAATTATATTTCACATTTATGGTTTCTTTCTAAATGCCATTAGAATTGTTATTCACATATGCTTAGATAAGCAGTTGTACATTTCTGTTGCATTATTTTCTTCGTGAAATCTTTGTTCCGACTTAAATTTTTAATTTATATTGATTTCATTAGTTGAAATTTTATACCAGTTTTAGTAACTGAGAAAATTTATCCTATGATATATAGTGTTAGTGTTATATCACTTTTTTCCCCAGTAAAAACCATTCATTTTTTATGAGATTTGGACTATTTTGAGGTCATGGCAATGATGAGAAATATCAAGATGTTCTTTATAAGATTTAAGCTAAAGTGAAAAAAAAAATTGATTACTTACTTATTTATAGGTGCTGATGCAAATGGAAATTTAATTTAACAATGGAAATTAAATTAAATGTGCCACCTATACTGTGTGATCATGTATATTATATTATTACTTTGAAATATTTGTTGGGGAAAAGTTTGAGAGATCTCCTAAATAGTGGTTTAATTATCCTTTTTATATAATGTCCATTTGCTTTTTAAAATTAATTCCTTCAGTATTTTTTTTTTTTTTTTTTTTTGTATATGTATGTATATGTAATTTTAATTCCACAGAGTCAGTTTTCCTGCTTCTCTATTCTTTTTAAAGAAAAAATTGTATATTTAAAATTGTGTTGCCTTAAAATTTCAAAATTTTCAATATGACATACTTAGCCAAATGCATCACTTACTCATCAGTCTATCTCTTGTTGAAGATTGTTAAAGAATACTTTTGCACTTAGTCTAATTATTCTTTGCTATCTTATAGTTATCAAAATATTAAAAAAAATTATGGAATATCAATAATAGTTTTGTGAACTTGATTCAGTTTTTGTTTAGCATGCTTTTAGCAACTTTAGATTATGTCATGAAATGAAAAGAATAGTGAAGAATTTCAAATAATATATTTTAATTTATGATCACAGACCCACATAGAAATGAAATGTATATTTAGCGTCATAGTTAAAGGTAGTAATTTTTTTTTTTTTTTAAATTTAGAAAGCTGCATAAGGTAAAATTATATTTGACTAAATATAAAATCAGGATACTAATATGGAATAATGTATGAAATGTTAACATTTTTTAAGTTCATCAGAATCAAATAATATTAAATATGAATGCAATAGCAAGTAATCTCTAAAGCTGTTTTTCAGACAATTCATGTCTCTTTTTAAATATGCAGTGTGTATCAAGTTGAAATTTTTTCATTTTTAATGCGTATCTAATGTACTCCAGTGAATTTTGCTTTGACAAGTTTCAATCACTAAAACTTTATATTTTGGCAGAATATTTTTAAGTTCAAATTTTATTTTCTATACTTAATAAAATGTTTTCATTAATGATATTTCATTGAATTTTCTTTTAATTAGCTTCAGAAACCTTGCCCACCACAAAGCAACCACTTGTGAATGGAGTTTCAAGTCCAAAAAATGGTTCTTCAAATTTTGAACTTATACTGCAGAATTCTATTTCTAGTAGTTTAGATATAGACAGATTTCTTTCAAGGTGTAGAGATTCAGTAGTTGAAAACTGTAAAGGTGAAATAGATAATTTAATGCAGGATATCGACAAATCTATTTTATCTGCAACAAGTAAGTTAAAATTTGTTGTACCTAATAGTATCATTTGCTTATTTTTTTTAAATTTTAGGTTATGAAATCATTTTAAGCAATGCTGTTCTTACCCCCAAAAATATTCAAAGAAGTTCAAAATGACAATCCATATGCTTATTTAATTTTTTTAATTTAAGAAAGATGTGCATTTAAAAAAATTACAAATAATATTCAATAAAAACAGCAATAGTTGTCCAGAGTGATGTTCTTCAATAAATATTATTGTGGCCATCAGTTAGTATGGAGAAGAGAGGGAACACACTGTGCAACACAGAATGTTTTTGAATGTATCAGTATGGTCAAGGCATGATGGTATAAGTTGACTTTTACACACAAAAGCAAAATAACACTTTACATCTTTGAGTCAGGCTTGGATACATCACAGTATTTCAGAGAGATTATTCTTGACTATATTCATCTTTTTTTTTTTTTTTTTTTTTTAAGTAGTGTAATTGTTAAAAGTTTCTATGGCCTCGGAAATCAATTCAAGTCTAAGTTCATTTCTATAAACACCATGTTGAGCATATATAAAACTTTAATTAGTCCTATTGCTTTAAATGGAAGTGAATGTTGGACCCTCAATAAAGAATAGGAAGAAAAGTTGCTCATTTTTGAAAGAAAATTCTTAAGGAAAATCTTCGTACCTGTTCAAGAGAGCAATGAGTGTAGAATTCTTTGCAATCATGAGATATACAGAAACTATGGTAGAACTGACATTGTGAAAATTATTAAAGCATCGCATATTAGATGGCTGGGCCATCTGTACAAATATGTTGATTCTTTTTCTACCAAAAGAGGCACTTTTTCGAAAATTGAAGGGACAAGATGTAGAGGACAACCACCTACACGATGGTTAAGATGATGTTGAAAAAGATTGCAAACTATTATATATAACTGATGGAGAGTCATTGTGACTGATAAGGTCAACTGGAGGAGGATCAGTGAGTCAGGCTTGGCCTGCAAAAGGCTGTTGAGCTTATGAAGAAGAAGAAATAATACATTATTCGAATAAAATTTTACGAGTAGAAAAATCTATTACTTTATTTTAAACACACAATGTTTTAAAATACAATGTTTAAAACATTGTATTGCTTTCTATTAATTTTTTCATAATTTATATGTTCAGTTCATTATGTAGAAATGTGTAACTGAGTATTTTTGTATATAATTTGTAGATAAGCTTCACCAGACAGAACAATCAGCTCAAAACCTTATTAACTTCATTACTAGTAAACATTCTGTATTTAAGTAAGTATTATTCTATTCTAATTTCTATTTTTTAAAAAATATTAGACTATTGATATGTTTTGCTGGTACCGAATGCTCTTTAAAAAGTAGCTCTATAGCATTTAAAAATGTTGAGTATGTGGTGAGGGGTTCATGTATAGCAAAGAATCTTCAGAATTTTTCACAAGGGAAATAATTAGCCCTGTTAAAATGTGATCACACAGTGTTGAAGATTTCAAAATTTAATGGGTAAGATTTTTCCACTTTTTCACAGAACTCTAGGGCTTTTATAATGGTTTCTTAACAGTTATTTGGCAGCTTGGGAAAGTTTAGATGTGAGACAAAATTTAAAACCTAGCAAAGTTTATATACAGATTTGACATAATATATAAATACTAAATCATTAATGTAACAACCCTAATTGGGGACTATGGCCTGCAGTCACAATTAGGGCTGGATCATTTATTAATATACTGTCAAATATTGATATGCTTTAAGTATCACAATAACAATATTAAAATTCTTCTTTGCTGATATATCCCCCAATGGTGATACTATTTTCCCCTCACCTGTGATAAAGTATCGCTGAAAAACATCCTAAATATTCTGCATAAAATGTTTTTTCCAGGGATTGCATTCATTTGATGTCCATTTCATGTATTTACTATGATTTACTGTAGGAAGTCTTGATATATCCCAATAATGAAGCAGTCACGTGAAGACCAGAACTTCATTGCTTGCGATGGGGGGGGGAGGGGAATGAATTTGGTTGTTTTTCACACCTACTACTGGTTTATTGGAATAAATAATATTGGGATATATCAACCTAACTGATCTTGACTGCTCAATTGTAACAGTCAGTAATATGTGCATGTGTTGATATATTTCGATGGCTTGCTGTTGGCCCATTCTAATAATATCACAGGTGAATAGTGTTTTATTAAATATTGGTATGAAAAAAGATTGCTGAGAATTGTATTGATTGGCTAAAGTATATTAAAATTATATTAAAAAAAAAGTAATATTTAGCAATTTTTTTTCTTGGGAATGAAAATGGCAAAAAAATCGGTGAAAATATATTAATTTGCAATTTAGGTCTAGTTTCTTTGAAGGCTTCATCTAATTTATGGAGCCATTTCAAATATCACCATACTCTACAATATCAAAATTTAAATTACAATTAAGAACTGTCTTTTTATTTTTTGAAATTAAGATCTAGTTTTATATGTTTCTTGTAATTTATTAAAAAAAAATCTGCATTAAATTTAGAAAAGTAAATTTTTCAGGCAGAATATCTGTTGTGTTTCAAGGAGTCCATGAAAAAAAAGTTAAATTTATCAAAATAAACCATATTCTATTGAAATTCAAATTTTTGAGACATATATTTCGTTTCTTCCAAATAATATACAGAGACTAGAATTACAAAAAGAATTAAAATGTAAAGCAGTGAAGTGTTGCTAAATAGTTTAATTTGTGGTGTTTTCTGTTTAATGGGTACAATAGCTTTTAAAATATTTTGAGCATAGTAATCAGAAAAGTTAAGTGATCTGTTCGTGACTATATTATGACTGATTTTTGGAATATCTGAGTGATGTATATAGTTTCACTTCTGCGTGCTGAAAATTGTAGGTCATATCACGCTTTCACCTGCCAGATATTTTACCAGTTCAGATGTTTTGGTTTGGATCCCTAAGATCTACTATTTTTCTCTATAAACACTTTTTACTGACACCTACTACTTGAAGCTAATTTTGAATGGCTATGAACATCCAAACCAAAAGCAGAATTCGAACCCACAGAATCCAGTATCGAATCCACTGACCAATGAAAGGAATTAGAAAATTTAGTTCCATTTTAGGATAAATATAATTTGGTATAAATAAGCAATGTTAATTAGCTGTAATGGTTTCTAATTTGAATAAAAAAGTTCTGTTCAGTGCCTGAATAAAGTACCTTTGAACAACAATTTTTTTTCTTGTTAGCGTTAAAAGGAATTACTTCTGAAAAATTGTTTTTAATGTTTCAGAAATCCAAACTTTTAGGATCAAATTGTATATCTAAAAATTTCAATTCTTAAAAATAAAATATTAGGTTGGGGAAAAAGAAATCCATTGTTTTTTCGGTAGATGGCTGTAGGGATCGATATCTCGTAAAGTATCGATCAATTTCAAATTTATGCTCATTGTCAAGGTGATATTTCACACTAAACATTTTTTTAACTGTTTTTTCTTTTGTTCCATTCAGTTGTGAGTTACAAAGTGTTAAAAATGGAAATCAACAAAGAAAAAATGGTATTTATGGTGCCGATACTATAACAGCTAATTATGTGCAATTTTGGTTTTGTTGATTCCGTTCAGGCATTTTTGATGTTAAAGATGTACCTCGTACAGGCAGGCCAGTCGTCGAAAATGTTGATAAAATCACAGAAATAATTGAAGTTGACTGGCATGTTAGTAGTCGTAGCATCACCCAGGAGCTGACGATCAACCATAAAACAGTTTTAAATCATTTGCGCAAAGTTGAATTAAAAGAGAAGCTCAATCTTTGGGTGCCACACCAATTAACACCAAAAAGCATGATGAATTGAATTTCCATCTGCAAAGCCGTGGCCAAACGGAATGAAATCGACCCATGTCTTAAATGGGTGCTGACTGGGGATGAAAATTAGGTCAAATATGACAATATTGTGCAAAAACGATCGTGGTCAAAGTGAGGTGAAGAGGCTCAAATGGTAGCCAAACCAGGACTAACGGCCAGGAAGGTTCTACTGTGTATTTGGTGGAACTGGAAGGGAATAATTTTGTACTGAGGTACTTTCCCACGATGGTCTGCACATGCATACACAGCTGTGGGAGAGATTTCCTAGAGGAATTTAGGACTCCAATTGTGCACGTCTAGTTTAGGGACCCCTGCAGAGAAGGTACAGATCATGGAATGGCAGCATAACCTTCAAGCTCGCACAGAGATGTAACCGTGAGTTATGGGAGCAGGGGCTAAAAAAAATAATGTCAGCTTTCACAAAAGAGGCTAATTTAATGAGCCCACCTGCACTCTCAAAGGGGGTGCAGATGTAGGAAAATTTACCGAAACAAGCGATTGGAAAGGAAGAAAAAGGGGCGTTAAAACCGAGGTGAGGAGTTTGCAAACGAAGTTAAGGAGAGAAGTTGAAGTTGGGATTCAGGAGAAGTGGGACATAAAATCCGAAGCCCCGCTCACCATCACCAACTCGTCCCATGTGCCCGGACCAACACCACATGAGGAAAGCCCCTGCCTGATCCTTTGGACCCACTGAAGGATCAACACATCGCATGAGGAAAGCCCCTGCCTGCTCCCCTGTGCCTTTAATGGGGGTAAAGATAAAATAATATTTACAGTCACTTAGGCCTCTATTAATGATTTAACCTTGTAATTGAATAATTATGGTTTAAATATAAGACATAAATAATTGATGATTATGATATATGATAACCAAGAAGCAATGTGTAAATGAATGTACAGAATAAATGTATGAATCTCAATATAAAGTATTATATTCTTACTGTGTTTCCCCTTGTAACCGAACACTGGTGTTATGGTTGTAAGTACATTACAACAAATTCATTATGAGATGCTTCTGTATGGCCAAACACTCAATTCAGATCTCTACTGTCAACAACTGGACCGTTTGAAGCTAACGATTAACCAGAAATGGGCAGAATTGGCCAACAGAAGAAGTGTTGTGTTCCATCAGGACAATGACAAGCCACACACGTCTGTAGTGACTTGCCAAAAATTCAGGGAGCTTGGTTAGGAAGTTTTAATTCATCCACTATATAGTCCGGACCTGGCACCAAGCGATTACCACCTTTTTCTCGCATTGAAAAACTTCCTGAGTGATAAGAAATTGGGATCAAGAGAAGATTGTGAAAATCGATTACTAGTTTTTCGCCAATATGGATCAAGACTTCTGTAAAAGAGGCATTGTGAAGCTATCTTTAAAATGACAAGAAATTATACAACAAAATGGTGCATATTTGACCCAAATCGGACAATCCGAAACATGTTAATTAAAATCATTAATTTCACGCAAAAATAATGGATTTCTTTTTTCCCAACCTAATAAAATAAAAAATAATAAATTAGTAAGTAATAAATATATATGCATAGTGATATCTGTAAAATTAATTTGGGGATATATTGTGATATTAAATTTCTGATATCATTCAGCTCTAGTTACAATCTCCACTCTTAAGACCAAGGACCATGAGATACAAAGCATATGTCTCAGTTAGGTGGTTAACCTTATGCAGAACAAAACTTAGTATTTAGTTCCTGTCAGAGTATGGCTGGTAGTGGATTAAAGTAATCAGAAATACTCTTTTAAAAGAATGAGGCCTTTATTTATAAAGACGTCACAATTAAAGTTTCAATTAAAAAAAGTAAAGAATAAATTTTGTTTTTTCTAATAATAAAACATAGTTAAAATAAAAAACAACGTTAATATAGAATGGCTGCTTTAGCAAGCGTTTACTATAAAAGTGAAGCCAACTTTTCATTGACTTGAGGTAAACTCCACGAGGAAAGCATTGTACATGCCTATTAAAAAGGTAAAAATTTTGCATGTCATAAATTACTATAAAAACAGCTCAGACTTACTCAAGCAATTTGTCATCAATTACTCCCATGTAATCCCATAGAATATGTAGGAAAAAAGTTAAAGGTGAATTCACCTAACAGGTTTCAAGGAAGCTTGGTATTTAGTTTACTTTCTGAATAGGGACATAAGGAATGCAGTTTGCACCTAAGGCTCAAAACATCTATGAACCCTTTTTGAGCAATCATTACTTGATATACTACGTATAATTAGTAAGAGATATTCAAATAAAGCCAATATGATAGGGCACATGATGTTTATTGTGCAGTGCCAGAATTAAGGTAAAAAAATGCATATTTAAAAAAAATTTAAGAGTACTAACTAAACAAAGTAGTTTTTGGTAATTTAGAAGGAGGAACCAAGTAGAAGATCTTCAGGCTTGGCCACCTCCAGAGATATCATTTGGAGTTCGAATTCATTGCAACCATAGACTTATTTTATGTACCCCAGCCATCATTAATGATCATGGCAGATCTGTGGCTCGCTTGAGCCTCAAACCTACAACCTTCGAGTTATGAGTTTAATGTTTTTTGCTGATTGAGCCACCATGGCTCTCATGTATTTAGAGCCATGGTGGCTCAGGCAAACATAAATAAAATACCTTTTTAAATCATAAACATTTTGAAAGACATTAAAAAGGTCTTAAATTATATAATACTTTTATTAAATTTTTTTATCTGGAAAAGTAGCAGTTTTACTTATTTAATGAGTTTTAATATTTTTTAGGATGCCTGTTAATTTTAACCAGCAAAATTCCCAAGTAAAAACATATTGTAAAAATACAGTAACAAATAATGGTAAGAAATAAATAGCTATTTTTTTGTTTATTTTTTAAATTGCTACCTTTTTTTTATTGTTTTAAAAAATGTTATTTCTTTTCCTATTTTATTTATTTTGTAGTATTCTCTGTGTACAATTTCTAGATTGAAATAAAGTATTTTTACTGTTGGAAATGAAGAGGATATTAATTACTTTAATTTAGGTACATAAGCCATCTTGGCAGATATGTCACAGACATTTAATTTCAACTTTTAAGTACATATTAATCGTGGCTTATCTACTGAAAATAATATAAGCACTGCAGCAAGTAAACAATAAGCTAGTCACAAAGAAGTGAGACATGTTTAAGAAAGAACACAAAATTTGTTGATATCTAAGTTCTTATATATGGGTTAAAAGGTGGCCTTAGGGAAATGCAGCCAAAACAGTGGAGTTTAAAAGTCCATGCATAAAGCAGTACTAATTTTATTTATTCTTTGGCTTAAATTTTACTGTGCTTAGCTATTTGTTCCATGAGTTTAAAATAAGAGTTAGATTTTATTGCTTACAGGGTTTGAAATAAAAAAAATCTTATCTTTCTTTTGATTTTTAACCACTTTATAGCCATTCATTTTAAAAACTGTTTTTTTTTTTTTTTTTTTTTTTTTTTAAATTATAAATTTGTTTTTGAGGACAAATTTGGGATTGTTTCAATAAACTTAAGTTTAGATATGTATAAATGTTGTACATAAATGGATCACTCTTAATAATAAAGTCAGACTTAAATGCAATGAAAATTAAGTTTTGGACTAAAAGCAATTTGTTTCCAAGAATTTCTTCCTTTGTATATCTGATTTGATACCTAGATATTTGGATCTTAAGCACAGGCATTGGGAAAGATTCTAGACAGTTAAAAGTCAGCTGGATAACCCAGATACTGGAGAGCTACCAGATATTATCATTCCTGGCATTAATGTAAATTCTGAATATATATAATGTAATCTTGAAGAAAGTGCAGTTCTTCAAGTAGGTCTATTTTGATGAACCTTGGTTGTCTAACTTTTGAGATAGTTTGTTAATATGAGAAAGAGCAGGAAAATTTTTATAGTTTATTGTTACTCTTTTTTTTTCTTTTTATCCATGATTTTTAAGATGCATTTAAAAATTTCCTTTTGAATTTCTTTTTAAATTTTGAAACAAAGGTGTGAATTATTCAATATGTAATTTCTGTTTTATAATTTTACATTGTTTAATAAGACTGCTCATGTTTATAGTTTACCTACATTTATACATTTTTTTTTCTTTTTACAGCTCATTTAACATCTGTTTTAAATTCAGTAAGTATTTTAATCAATTTACATAATTATTTTACAATAAGATTCAGCTTTTCTGTATACTTCTTTGTTAATTTTTTATGTACTTATAAAAGCAATATTTTTTAGAACCGAAAAGATGTCACTGGCGATGGATTAGAAATTTTAAGCACTGTAACTTCTATACCTAAAGCAAATCTCCCTCCTGCTGGTGAATTAATCAGAAGGTATGAATTACTCTGTTTTAATCTTTATGATTGCATTCGTTAAACCCAATAATATTTAAATATATAGGGGCTGCTTTTTGGTATAATAGTTCAAGACTTATGTCACTGCTGGCAATCTATTCAATTAATTGAGTTAAAACATTTGTTTAGTTTGGGCATAATATATAGTAATTTTATTATTCTATATTTGAGATAAGAGAACATAAAGATATTGCCATTGATACTATCTGAAGATATTAACTCTTTAGTGTTTTATGAAATACGTACAATGTGTTTTATGAAATATGTAACACTAAAAAAAGAGGCAAACAATGTGTACCAAGAAAAATTGGTTAAATGTGTAAATTCAAACTTCTATGTCTGCAGATGATTATTTGTGGTAGCAGTTATAATTTAGCTGTTGTAGAATAAATATTGAAAGAAAGAAAATAAAATTGACAAAAGGCATTATTGTATTGAGTTTCTATGCTTTTTAAAGTGGAGCTACAGTAAAAAGAATGCATTTGAAATCTGCAGTTGTCTTCTTGAAATGAATCTTGATCTCATCACTGTTTTCAGATGGTTTACAGAATTTTGTAATGGTTAAGATTCTCTTCTGGGTAAAGAATACTGAAGGATTTTTGCTAGTTGTTGTCCCAGAAAATGTGCTAGTTGTTATATATAATAAATTTTAAATGTTTATAATCATTGCACAAATGATTCAAAAGGAACTCAGTGTTGAATCTTCAACTGTACATTAAATTAGTTTATTGTTGGACCCCATGGGATTTAACAGAATACCAATAAGTAGAGTATTTCAGAATCTGTAAAGAAACCCTAAAATTACTGAATGATGGATTGTTAATATTACCTTATTTCTAAAATCATAACTAATGATCAAATGTTTGTTTCTTTTCCACGTCTGAAATAATTTAAATCAAGGATTTAATTTCTTTTTGTTTAATGGATGATTTAAATACTAATTTAAATTACTACAACCCTGTTAACTGATATTAGATATCATTTCCAGCTGCTAATTAAAATAAATTAATGCATATTTATGTGCTATAGAGATATTTTCCTTATCAGAAAAAAATGTAGTTTGGAATTCTAATGAAATTTACATTTATTCTTTGATCTTAGTTGTTTTGGAAGTTTTTTGAAATGGTTTTGACTGATTAGAATGAAGATAGGTACCTTACTTTCCTGTATTGCAGTATTAAGTTTCTGAGATATATATTTTTTAAATATGAGGTGTGATTTTTTAAGTATTGCTTGAAGTTAGGAAGCTGCAGTGCTGTGTATGCTGGTCTGTAAATGAACATTGAGTACCTACAGCTGTTTGCTAGCTGTTCTAGAAGAATTCATTGTTAAGTCTATTTGTGAATATTTAATATGCCTCAGTTAATTGAAAATCTCGCTGACTCTGAAATATATTCTGCTATTCAGTTTCTTAATGCAAAAGATGTGGAGGAAAATAAAACTTCTAAAAGTACAAGGAAAGCAAGTTAGAGCATTTAGAGATTGCCAGATGAATATGCATGATAAGTGAAGTGAGCAATGAAGACTTAATGTAGAAAAGTGATAGAAATATGTGAGAGAACAGATACTTTTATTATTTCATTTTTATTAAATGATTTTTTCCAGTCTTAAGATGTGCCCTTTATGGAATTTTAGTACAGCTATTTTATTACAACATTAAAATTATAAGTTTATTTCATGTTGGGGACCAAAAATATTTACTGGAATGTACAAAATCAAATGATTAGCCAGGCAGCCAATTTCTATCAAGATGGAATTCAAAAGATTGTTCTATAATATGACAAAAGCCTTGATATTGGCTGAAATTATATTGATAAGTATATTCAAGAACAGGCTTTCATGTAAAAATAAAATTGATAGAAAACTGCACTTTTTTAATTTCAAAAGTTTTTTTTTTAAGTCTTAAATTCAGTTTTGTGTTAAAAATGAGTGATTTTATTTAATCCTTCATAAATAGAAAATCAGTCCTGCAGAAATCAACTTAATATTAGAATAGTAGTTGAAATAAGTTGGTATGAAGTGCCAATTTGCATTACAGCTCCCACTACTGATTTAAGTAAGGTTTTATTTACAGAAGTCATTTAAATCATTTGGCTACTGGTGTGCTTTTTTTTTGCTGCCAATAATGGTATTAATTGCTAATGTTGCTTTGATAATGGTTTTAAAGGTGTTATTTTCAGAGTTTTGGTTTTGTTCAGAGCCTTCTGGTTTACTTTTTTTGCTTATGAGAGCTAACGAGACTGGGACCTACTATGTTAAGCTGATTCTGAACCACTATCAACATTCATGCCAGCAGCAGGATTTCAGCCTGTAAAATTCTGGTACCAAAAAGAACATCTTAGTCATTTAGCCATCATTCAGCTATTTTCTGAGGAATCTGAGAAATCCTTTTTGACATAATACTTAGACTGTAATTTGCTTTAAACAATTTTCTCGATTGTTTTATAAATACAATCTACAAAAGTTTTTTAAATAACATTGGAAATAATGATACTGTATTAACTTTTCCTTGATAGGTACAAATATTATTAGAAAATCTTTTTACTCTAGAGTACTTGACAGCAGACTTTCTAAATAAAAGAGCCAAATTGTTAAAAAAAATATAAGATTACAAATATATGAGAGAACCATTTATATCTGTTAATTGCTACTGATACAACACATAAAGGATATGTATTGGTACAATACATAGAAGCGGAAATCTGAAGAGCTGTAAACACCTATGCAATGCAAAGAGTTGCAGTTTGCTGACTCCTATATTAGAGCATGGTTATTCAACCTAAGTTCTGGGAATTTTCTGATATGTTTTATGAAAACTTTTCGTTGAACTTTGATTTCTAAAAAATTGTAGTGTAGTCAGGGTTTAAAAAACCCAGGTTTTTTTTTTTTTTTTTTTGAAAAGCCCAGCTCACCTGGGCCCACCATCAAAAACCCAGGTTTTATCAGGTTTTTGATGAAAAACCTCAGTTTTATTGGGGTTTTTTTTTTCAGGAAATTTTCAAATTTTAAATGTTGTACCTAAATTGGTCAGTTTTAAATGTGATCACAAAAAAGAATTTAAATCTAATTTAAAAGTCCAGTGATTCATATTTATTCACTAGTATTGCATATTCTAATTTATGCAACTACAATTAAACTTTTTTAAAGTTATTAAAAAAACTGTTATTCTTAGTTATCATATGCATTATTAAATATAACTTATCAATGAATAAAACATTTTTGTTTCAAAAATTAAATCCTCTTAAGTGTAATTTTGTGTATTTTATTATATAAAGAGTAAAAATTATCAGATATTCCTGAATGAAAACAGGCTTTCTTAATTTAGCAATTAAAACAGAATAGGAATAGGAACACAGACAGAATATTATATTCAAGGAAACTTTATTTAGTCCAGTCTTCTAGGGAAGTGGATAGTTTGATCGTAAATGACAATATACTTTTACAAGTTTCGTTGCTCTATCAATCCCTAAACGATAGTGTACCTTGCTCCAAACTAATCCAAAAGTAGAGAAAAATATCTCGATCGATACAGATGAAGTTGGTGCTGAATGTAAAGAGAAAAACTGACCAAATCCAGGAGAGAATTTTGTATTTTTTTCACATTTTTGTGCCATAATCTGCCATTATTTTTAAGAAAATTTCTCAATTACACTCTCATACATCTTAGAAGTAGGATAAAAGTCAGGTCATTTAATTTTAAAAGCTAAAATGCTTGGTAAGTATTCTGTGTGGTGATCAGCTAACCACATTTCTGCTGAATTATCTTGCTCTTCATTTAAGTGCTGTCCTTGAAGTATGGGATCTGTAAGATTAGCCAGTATGTGAGGAGGTTGAATTGCCTTTTGGAATCTTTTCCAGAAGTAATTGTGATTGGACACCAGAACATCAGAACATAACAGGCCCAACCATATTTCAATAGCTTCTGAAATATATGTTGTTTCTTTCTGAAGCTTATCAAGTGCATCTGCACCTACTGATAATTGTTTTTCAAGATGTATAGCTTCTTGATACAGACACACATTATTCAGGAATTTAGCAATATTTGTAGAGAAATCTTTGCAATGTTCAAGTGCTATTTCTCTGTATTTATGATAGTTAAACACAAATGATCTCACAGAGTAGATGAGAGTTTCATCGAGTATCATTTGGTAGCTGTGGCATATGGCCTCTTTGCTCTATAATCCACCCATGTACTTAATGTACATTCCTAAAATACTTGTTTATTTCCACAATGTGACTCATTGTCTCTAGCAATACTTCTTTTTCAATTAAATTTTAAATTTAACAGATGAGCTGAACATCTGTAAGTGATTAGATCTGGGTGTTTTTCTTTTAAAATATACCATATTTTCATCATTTTATTCTCATTATCAGTAACCACTGCAAAAATCTTACTGTGTAAATTTTCACAGCAGTAATTTATTGCTTCTTCTACAATAGAAGCACACTGTTCAGATGTCTTTTTCTGTGACCCAGCATCATATACTTTTAGCAGGAAACTTTCTGTCTCAGTATGAATAGTTACAGCTTGAATGGGGTCATTTTTAACACATGACCACCTGTCCAGTGTCAGTGTTAAACTACAATTCTGCCCATTTTGTTCCATCTTCACATTTACTTACTGAACTGCAGCATCTAAAAGTCTCCCACTAATATCTTTTGCTGGTAGTGGTTTATATCCAGGTCTTAAAATCTTAATCATGTGTTTGAAGTTATCAAGTTCAGTTACATTAAAAGGTATATTTGCTGCATAAAAGAACATTGATACTGCTTGGTCAGTGCTTCTTTTTTGTTCTTTAGTTGTCTTGACCACATAATCAGGGATTAAACACTGCATACTTCCAGCAGATAAAACAGATGAGGAAGTAGAAGGAATTGCAATGCTAAAAAAAGACCCACTGGCACAAAAGAATGAGGTTTCTATTTCTTGTACTTCTAATGTTGAGTTTTCAGAAAAAGACTTCATTCTTCATTTTTACTGTGCATCTTTTTCAGTTTGGCTGGACATTTCTTTAGATGAGCTTTTATTCTTTCTATTTTGCAGCTCAATAATAAATCACAATGTTTATACTTGCATTTTGTGTCACCATCAATTTTTGTCACTTCTAACCCCTCACTAGCCATTTTTTCCCACTTTCTTGTACTTTTGGCATTTTGTTTTTAATCATTAATACTATTTTACTTTCTTTAGCCAGAATAAGAACTTGAGTTACAGCTTTAATAACAGAATAATTAACTGGAAAACTCTTTTAACATAGAACAATATCACTTTGAGTTTCTTTTAATAGCACTAGTAAACTAGTAAAGTATAACCGTAACATTGCTTTGGTTTCTGAATAAAGGCTACAAGCAAGTATATCACCACTGTGCATTAGTCAAACATAGGACCAATTAGCATCAAGCTTCTGGTTTGAAAATGGGAAATCCCCACTAATTTGACCAATTGGAGCTAAGTGTTACTAAAAGCCTAATTTCTGCATTAAATTGAATTTAAATTTTTAAATATATTGTACATCAAGTTCAATTAATTCAAACTAACAAATTTTCATACAAAATTAATGAAATATACAAAGCAGAAAATCCGATTACTTTTGACTTTTTATGAACAATGCAAAAATGCCTAACTTTTTTAATCAAAGGAAAATTAATTACTCTTTGTTTTGGTTTTCAAAAATTTTTAACTTTAAAGTTTGATAATGAAATCTTTACACAATTTAAATTTTTAATGCACACATACAAATGACTTAAAATTTTAAAAAATGAGCTAAATATATAAAGTTTGTCCTAAACACCCATTTAAAAAGTTATCTATAAGTGTAAAATTGTTCTAAAAGCACAATGTCTTGAAAATTCAGGTCCTGGTCTGGTAATAACAGTAATTGTTATAATCTTACGTAATAATTATTATTTACATTTTATTATTATATTTAAATTTTGAAAAAAACCCACTTCACAGAGTAATGGGTTTTTTCAAGTAGACATGCCCGAAAAAATCTGGGTGGGTTTTTTTGGGCTGGGCCCATTTTAGCGAACCCTGAGTGTAGTGAGGTGCATGAAACCACAAAATAAATGTACTGAAGAGCAGAGTTCTCTAAAGTATGTTCCATGGAACTCTGAGGTTTCACTGAAAAACATTTGGGAATCATGGGATTTGATTGATAGTAAAATTTGATCCTTTTGTTACCAATGTTCTAGTCACATGTACTATCCGAATTTAATAAAAAACATTATTTGTATTTTATTTACTTTTGCAGTTATTGTATTTATAAATCAGAATTTTTTAGATATATTGTGACAGAGGCAAATTAAATATACAGAATTGGCACCAATTGCAATCACTGTTACAGTTAATAATCAGTATAATGGTCTCTTTCTGCTTTTGTGATAGATATTCAGTTTGAAATAAGTTGATTTTATATTTTTCTAGAATCAAATTTAACTGAAAAAAATTAACTGATATATTTTATTATATATCATGTATAAAGATTATGTTATAGTTTTTCTCAAAAAGGAAAGAAAACAAACTTTTATTAGTTACAATTACTTATGCTACTAAAAGTCAACCACTAACCAACTGATGATTCACGAAGAGTTTCACTGATGCCAGTTTTTAAAAGTTGGCATGTATGCATATTTTAAATAGATCAAAGAGTCAATGCAGAAGCAAGAACATTCTTTTCATTAAAGTTTTTTTTTGTCTTACCTTTTGTTTATCTTCTTATTTCTGTTTTTACTGTCAAGTATCAGTTTTTATGAAAATCTTTTAAAATTTTTTTGTTTAATCCAATACATTAAAAAAAGCTATAGCTCCATATGTTCTATGAGACTGTTGCCATTCAAATGAATTGTTCTTTTAGTTGCATTTTATGTGATTATTCATATGTAGTTCTTAAAGAACTTCTTTGGTTTCTTTTTCCTTATAAAAACATGTCAAATTAATATTAATTATTTTTTAAAAATTACATCCTGTATGTTTCTCCTTGCCATGAAGGAAATATTATACATTATTCTTTAACTTTTGTCAAACTGTGTATGTTTATCACAGTATAATTAATATGTTAAATAGCATAATCCTGTGTAACATTTTTTCACTCTCATTTTTTCCAGTCCACTTGAATCAGGCACTAGAGTTTGGGCAATGAAAACAAATTTACTTAATGTGTGGGTGAGAGGCACAATTACAAGCATTCGTGTAACTACACCTGACAAACTGTACAAAGTCCGCTTGGATAGCCAAAAATTTATAAGTCAGAAATTTTATAATGCAAAGCAACTAGCATATGAAAATCCAGCTTCTGTGATAGTTCCAGTGGGAACAAGAATTATTGGTAAGTTACATGCTGTAAAAATAAATTTCCATATCCTTTTAATAATAACTCCCTGAATTATTGCTTTGTTAGCCACTTAATTTAAAGTTTGAGTTTACTATTAACATAGATATTTGTAGCAATTTAAAATTAAGTTGAAGCAGTGGCTTTAATCTCTCAATGATAATGTAGTTAAAAGAAGAGTAATAAAACATTTTAAGAAAAAAATTATTAAATGTGACATCCAGTTTAAAATCAGTCAACTATCTTTAATCACATTATAAATACTCATTTACTGCCATCAGATATGTAAAGTAAGCAATAAAAGTTTTTCAGGTGTTAGAAATAGATTTTTTTTAAAAATCTTTTTGGTACATTATTTTAGACTGCCAACCCAAAAATGTCATGGACACAAGATTTTGGGTGCAAAACCTTACCTGTTATTTTGACAGGAGTGAGAAGGAAGGGGTTAAAGCTGTTTTAAAAATGCTTTAGATGCAAAAGTTCACTGTAATGCTCCCAAGAAAACAACATTGAGTTATTCAATGTATATCTTAGATACCAATTAGTTTGTAATGTGTATTTTTTTACCACATTATGATAGTTTATGTTTAAATAATTGGTATGTATTTGAAATGTCTGTATTTTTAATATAATTAATCTTTGTGGTTATTTTTTGCCATTTTGTTCAGTACAGCATTTTTTTTCAAGTTTCAGTGAACATGCCATTTGCACAAAAACTTAAACTTATCTTTATAATCATACATTGCCATTTAATAATTATGAAACTCTAACAGTTCTTGTTTACATATTTAAGATCCTTATTTTGTATTCTTTGTGTTTTGGTTAATTATTTTGTTCAAAATATTTGATTCTAGCTCGGTATACTGATTCTGCTGGGCGTTCAGCTCATTATGCTGGCATTGTAGCTGAACCACCTAAAGTTACAAATTTGAAAAGGTAATAAATAGAAAAATATTTCATGGATTAAAAGCT
Organism: Pardosa pseudoannulata; assembly: GCA_032207245.1. NCBI lineage: Eukaryota > Metazoa > Arthropoda > Arachnida > Araneae > Lycosidae > Pardosa > Pardosa pseudoannulata. Next base: position 123,255,510 of record CM063498.1, read on the forward strand.
TTTTTTCTTACTATTTTTGAAAAGATTTCAGACTTAGAGGATGATAATTTTTTTTAATCTGTGTTTTAAATATATATATTTTCTTTTTATATAAGCACATTAATTAATCTTATTGATCATTTGGATGAATTTGTATTGTATAGGAAGACATAATTCAAATTTTAAAAATTGTCAATGAATAGTGGTATATGGGATATGTTCCTATAATAAATTGTGCCTGTTATTAAATTAGTATATACCCTTGTTTTGAATAACCCTAATGTAATACTTAATTTTTTTAAATAAATTTATTTAGTTAAAATTTTATTGCTTCTTTTGTTGATATTTTAATGGTTTAATGATTATTAGTAATTGTACTAAATTATATTTCAATGAGTAAGCAAATATTTGTCTGCACATTTAATTTCCTGTCATGTTTTGTATTCAGTGTAAATAGGGGAGATTTCATGAGGGAGTTAAACTTTTTATGAACGTTAAAAGGTGATTTTTTTTGTTTTGGGGTTTATATAGTTTATTATTTAAGTTTTCATCTGAATTTCTTTCTGGAATAATAATTTTTAATAAAATAAAGTGTTTTAGAAAGTTTCAAAATCTTGCTTATACAATACTATGCTCAGATTGACAATGGCACAAACTGAGTTTCATTAATAATTTTTGAAATTTTGTAAGCAATATGCATTATTTATAATCCTTTCTATTTAAAGTGAAAGGTATCAGTCATTTTATAACAAGAGGATCAGTATAAAAGCCTAAATGTCATTTAAATTTAGCTAAGTGACATTTAAACGACATAACATAAATATCAAATCAAATAAAAATTAAGGAAAAAAAATAGGTTGAGTTTCCTTCTAGCACCAGAATTTATATAACTTGAAAATTTGAAATTAATATGTGCAGTAATTCTTTATTTAGAGCTTTTGCCTGTTTGAAAAGCACCAATTTGGAGCAAAACACATTTGTTATTGTTAGACATATGCATATTTTAATCAAATTTATTAATAGCTTTATGCAATCCAATAGAAATTTTTTAATATAATTTTTTTAAAGGATTTAGAATTGTATCAGCATTTTAAATATCTAGAAAAATTAAAACCTTTAAATAAAATCAACTCCCTTTAATCTGTAATATAATAGGATAAATATGATTGATGTATACTACTACATTTAAAATCATAAGAGTTTCTGTCTAGAATGTATTGAATAGCAATGAGAGGTAGGTCATGTTTCTCAGGTAAAAATAATCTGCATTTATTTTAAGTTGTGCTTTCTGTATTTAGGTACCTCATATTTTTTGATGATGGTTGTGCTCAATATGTAACACATGAAGATATATATGTGGTTTGTGCTCAAAGTAAGTATGGAATATATAGTTAATTGTATTTTAATTGTTGAAAATATATTAGGTATTATAAGATAAATTATATTAATTCAGGTTTAAAGCTGTGAATGTTGAAAACAAATTAAAATTTTGTTTAAAAACTTTTATTGAAATGTTACTGTTCTGCAAAATAAATTGAATGATAATGATCATATTCTATCGCAATTTTAATATTTTATTTCATGTATGATTGATGTTATCAGTGGGGACTATGAATGCAGATTTGTCTGGAATTTTATTTTTTATTTTATTTATTTTTTTGAGATCTGAATTTTCAGATATGTGCATGTGTGTATGAGAGAGAGAGATGGATTGATGGATTAACTAAAATCAACACTTTTATTCTAAGGTGTATGTTGAACTAAACTGTCATTTATTTGAATTCTTAAATTAATATTCTTTTTATTTAATTGAATTTAGGTAATGATGTAGCAGATGACTGCCATGATAACATGAATGATTTTGTACGAGGTTATTTACAACAGTATCCTGAGGTAATTAAGTCCCTTGTACATTCCTAGAGATCTATTAGTTATTCATTAAGCAAATTATTATTACTAGTCACAGGTTAAGGAATTTTTATGATTTTACTTTTGAAAAGTTTTCATACATCTAAATTTTCATTGTTAATATTTTTTTTTTTCTAATTTAGCGACCAATGGTTAAACTTCAAAAAGATCAATTTGTGAAAACTGAATATAACTCAGAATGGTAAGCATTCTCTCTCTTTTTTATTTTCCTCTGTGTCATAACTGCATAAATGTTATAAGCTAATTAGTTATTAGCTAATCATGATTTTGTGTTATTTTAAATTTGGTACTAAAGTTGATTTTTAAAAACATTTTAGGAGTGATGCTAAAGTTTTAGAAGTTGATTGCAGTATGGTTAAAATGAAATTTATGACTTCACAAAGGATTGAATGGATATATAGGGGTTCTACTCGCCTTAAACCTTTGCGTAATGAGTTGGTAAGATGCAATTATTTCTTCTAATTTTTATGCTGAATTATGCAGGGATGTACCTATTACTACTACCATATATTCTTGCTATTTTTGGAGAGAGGTTAGATATTATCACACTCCTATTGCAGACACTGCAGCACTCCTTTTTTTTTTCCTTAAATAGTTAGAAATTCTGCTTTGTTTTCATTATCAATTAAATTCAATATTTCATTACTGTATTAAATTTATCCATGGGCAGCTAATGGAGGATTTCCAAGAACTGGGCACTGTGACCAGAAGTCTATTCATGGGTTGTAGTTGTGCTTCTTAAACTCCTAAAGAAAGAAATGTCTTTAATTTTTTTTATGCTATTAACAAAATTCCTGAAATTTTGTGAATTTATATAAATTATTTAGCAGTTTATGCTTTGAAAGTGTGCCATTACAGAGGAATTTGTTTTATATGAGATTAAAAAGGAATTAATTCTTGAATGTACAAGAATTGTAAAAACTTAACAGCTGTATATAATTTGTACTCCAAGTGACTAGCTAAAAATAATTGCCAAATTTTATAAATTAAAGTTTTACATTTGTGAGTGGGGTGTGTATGTAGGGGTGGCAATCAATCTATTTATCTTGTTATAAAAAAATAGTTCTAAGACTCATGTATGTAACTCTCTCTTGATGATCAAATAATTATTCCATACAAAATTTGTTAAATTTTGTATATTAATTTTGATTTTCTATTTTTAATATTTTTATAACAAGTTTTTTACAATTATTTTTATAAAGTGCTAATTAAATATCATAATTTAGTCTATAATCATTGTTTTAGTAACTACCTATTTCTTCTGTAATGCCTTAACTTTTTCTAAGCTACTACTACTCCTGTCTGTTATACTTAGACAAAACATTGAAAGACTTTCAACCTGATTTTGTACATTTTGTGTGATTTAATACAGGCCAATGCTGAAGCACATCGTTTAGAAGGTAAAAATCGAAGACGTCACACTTTTCCTCGTAGGCCTCACCAACCATATGTGGAATATACAAGGGAAGAATATGTTGTAGTGATTGATTCTGGTAAGCACCAACTGTTTCAACGTTTAATATCTTTGGAACTAGTATCACATTTTGACTGTCAATAAATTTATTTTGGGCTTTTGAGTTCTGTTGACAAGATATTATGTAAGCTATATACAAATTATTTAGTTGGTAGTATCATTTTAAATAGCTGAATGATAACACAGCAGCTAAATATTCTGTGTTCTAACATGATGTACACTTTTGCTAGGTAATAGATTCCACCTATACATAAATACCAAACAACAAATTTTGATTTTTATTTAGAGGAAATCCTATTTACTTGTAATCTAAAACTGAACAATGTTTTGATTATATTGATATATCATTCATACAACTGTCTTTAAAATTTAAACAAAAGTGTACATATATGTATGTATAAAAATGCATATATGTGTATATGTACACATATAGAAGTGTATGTGTATATATAATATATATATATATATATATATATACAATAGATGAAAAATAGACTAAAATATTGGTACAAATATGTATGTATATATTAAAATACATTGATGCAATGGTTATGCTATTAATCTATGTGGTTCAAGAATATATAAAACGAATTAAAAAATTCCCTGCTTACTGATTGCTAGAAGTTAAAATTAATTAATCCTTATTACTTCTATATTTACATGTATAATGTAAAAATAATTCCTATTTTTACATAATTATTACATATTTTTACATAATTATTATATTAAAAAAAAAGAGTGGAGAATTGAGCTTGAAATTTAAACAGTATTGGAATAATACTAACTGAGGTAATGGCCACAGAAGAAAAGGAAAAATTCTGTAGAGGTCTTGCTTTCTATAAAGACAATGCTTTTTAGAGATAGAGGGGATTTTCACATGTTTTGCAACCTTTGACGTTTCTTGGAGAATCTGTGTTGCAAAACAGAATTCATGGATAGTAAAAACAAAATGCTAAATTTAATAATTTAAAAAATTACCAACTTATACTCTGTAATCATTGTTTTATATTTCCAGAGATATCCTCTAAGTTTTTATTCACACTAAGATATCAAATACCATTCATCATGATTTAAATAAGATATTAGATATGATTTTAAAAGTTAAGATTTTGGTGGTGCTAACATTTAGCAAAATAATTTTGTTCTTGTGAATTTGTTTCATTTACACTATGAAAAATCTTTTTCATTCACAGTTATAAATTATGTTAATAGTAAATGAATCTTACACTGTTGCTTCCATATATATCAGCAACATTTAGGCCATGAGTTTTGTTCATAATTATGATGTAAGTGGTACTTTTTATAGCCAGGAATAGAAACTTTATTGAGCTGATTATAATTCATAACTATTAACAAAATCTAGTTTAAATTGTAAAATGAGAATTTTTAGCTTTTGTTTAGTTTTACAAAATGTTTTTCTTTTATAAGGTATTTTGTGTTGTCATGCATATATATTATAATTCATTTGAACTGTATACTGTATTGTTTTGTACTTATGCCAATTACTTGCTGTAATTCACTAGTGACCAATGTTGTAGAGTATGTGAGTGTACTTAAGTACAATTATTTGATTACCTTATTGAATTTTTAAAATTAAATAAAAACAAACATTTGCAGATTCGGATGATGAAAAAAGTAAAGTTAGTTCAATGGAAATAAAATCTGATAAACCCCGGAATACTGCTCGGAAATCTCTTGCTCCCAGACCTTTTAAAGTTCATCAGCGATGTATGTAAAATTTTCTTTGCTTATATTAGTAGTACTATGTGTTTAAAAGAATTACATTGACTTATTCCAACTATTTCCCATTATTTTTCATTTTATATTGTTGATATATATTTTTGTAATTGCAATTTAAATTGCACTCATTTTAACATTGAATTTCTAGTCTTGTAAACTCTTGATTTTTAAATATTTGTGTATTAACTGTGATTGTTATGTGTGTATTAATATGATGGTTCTAATTAATGTAAGTTTATCATATTAATTAGCTCAGCAACTGACAGGACATCCCTGACCTAACTGTTTGTTACAAATGAGGCATATATATGCAAATATTTTAACACTGATGAAACAATTAAGCCCCTATTTTATCTTTCTTCTACCTCCACTTTTTTATTTCCCATGCTTTAAAATTCTTATTAATGCTGTGTTTCCTAAACAAGAGTAGAAATTTTGAGTAGGTTTATAATTTTGTAATAGATTGTATATATTTTTTCCCAATGTATGTTTTTAAGACTAAGCTATAATTATATAGCTTGAAATATTATTGTGCAGTTTAATATACTATGTAATATGATAAATTTCTTACATTCTTGATTTCTTTTATTAGTCCCTGGTCCAATGTTCTTCCGATCTCCAGATAAGAAGTCACATTTAGGTGTTAAAGAAATAGACTCTAGTAGACAACTTTCAAGGGTTCAGTTTTATCCTCATGATTGTTCTATTCTTTGTCAAGAGAAAGATGATCCAGCTAAACGCAGAGAGACTAATCCTCTTATTATTCCTATTAATTTTGGCTGGGAAAGGTAGGAATAGACATAAGAATTTAATTTGTGAATATAAATATGTGTTCATGTATATACATTATTCTTGACTTATGTGTATGCAAGTTTGTATGTATATATAATATTTTTCAGTATTGGGTTTGAGATACCATATAGATAGTGGTTAAAATATATTATGCAATAATAAAAGAAAATGTTTATGATTTAGCAGTTTGTATTGGTTGTGATATATATATATATATATATATATATATATATGACACGGTCTGAGTGATTAAGGTATAGAAGACACATTTTATTTCTTGTATAAAACTTCTTTATTATCTTTTTGTTGTAAATGGTTATGCCATTAGATATCTTTGTTCCCATTTTGGGATGACAAGTGTGAAGGATGTTACCAGCCCAATTTTCCTCTCAGAAGTGTCTTTTTGGAGTCGCTTACCTAAACAGAATCTTTTTACCTACTTCCACATCAGCTTCTTTACTCTGTATAGTTCTGCTCAAGTGCATGTTTTTCTCCTATTACGTTACTGTTAGAGAGTTCAAACTATTTTTAATTATAACTTGCTTAATTTATAACCTCCATTTTTAAACCTGACATATATATGCAGACATGTCAACTACTCTGGATTCTATGGAGCTGCTTTGGAGAAATGATAAAAATTTATAAATCTGGAAACTTCTCAGATTGCTCCAGAAAATAACAAAAATTTTGTTTGGAGAGAAATATTTCATTAATTTTATCAAATCTTGTAATTTCTAAAGGCAGCATAATTCTTTTCTCTGCTATTTGCTGCTAATAAATATTGCTAAATAGCCCTAACCTACAGCGGAATCTATGTATTTAGAAGGGAAAGATGGCATTGTGGTGCAAGCTCCTATTGCCATTGGTCAGTTGTTTGCCACTTTAGTACTGGCCCTGATGGCGACTTTCAACGGTGGTTCATGGATTGAATGCACACATTGAGCCACTAAATGAGCAGAGTGTGTGGATGTGTCCATAATGTCTACCGCACAATGGTAATGGCTTGCAGTGGACCATAGTGTGGAAGGCCCTTATGGAGATTGTTCACTTGATTGCAAGAATTCGAACTGCACTGTAGTGAGAGATATGAAAGCTATAGTGAAATACTGCACATGCTTGTTTCTTCTCTGAGCTAGGGTATTACATCAGCATTTTAGACACTCAATCATTGTTATGGTATTTTATAGTTTAGAAAGTGTGCTGTTTGATTATTGCTAAGTTCTGATTAAATACAATGTCTAAACGAAAACATCAACAACAGTTTAAAGAAGAGTATCAAGTATTATGGCCGTTACTTAAACAGTCAAAAGTTTCAAAGAGTCATGTGTATTGTTCTGTTTGCAATATTGATATATGCATCACTCATGGAGGGAGAGATGATTGCCAACACCACGTGGAGTGTGCTCGACATCTGAAGAAAACCAATGTTTTCACGTCACATCACAGATTGAAACCATTGTTTATAATGCCAAATGATTTAAGTGTGATTAAAGCTGAAGTTCTTTTTACTAGCTTCTTAGTGGAACATAACTGTTCTCTTTTGGCAGATCATGTAGGTTCATTGTTTTAAAAGATGCTTCCTGATTCTCAAATAGCATCAAAATATGGATGTGACCAAACGAAAACTACTGCAATTGTGAGAAGTTTTTATGATTCGGTGGTAGATGAAATTGTAGAGAATCTGAAGTTGTTAGAAGAATTATTTAAGAATATTTTAATACTTTTATTTATTATTTACAATTTCATAACTAATCCAATTAGGATAGTATAAAGGCAGCATTAATTAATTAATGGTTAAATTATCTAAATTTGAGAGGTGGTGGCTCTAGTTGTAAAAGCAGTAAATTGTGACTTACTCAGACAAAGTTGAGAGATTAGGTACATTGAAGAAACTGGGTGCACATCTAAGGCTGACCAGTGGGCGTCAGTCGAGGGACGGCTCAGGCAACAGTCATGAATGGCAGCTAGGTTGTCACCTCCGCTTTCTAATATCTCATTATCAGTCCCCTTTTTTTCTTACCTAAAAATCTTCTCACTCTTTTATTTGCTTGTCACCCAATGGTTATCCACATCTAATCTAATTTGCTCATAGTAATAAAAATATTGGGTGTAAGCCTTTTGCTATTTTCTTACGATGAGGATTCATGATCCTCCTTCAGATGTATCCCAGGATCCTATATTAATTTCCCAATTTTTCAAGTTGCATGTGGCCACAGGTCCTGACCTTTTGGCCTTATGTGATTATGTCCACAGTATCTTAATGTGTCTCTTATCAACTTGTCTATTTGCGTTCATTGTAATAGGTCTTCTGTGGAGTCTGTGAATTAACCACTCCTGCCTTCAAAAATATTCTTAATAGTCACCATCTGCTATAGAAATCTTTACTTTTGGTAAGGTTAATCTGCCTAGATTAACTTAATGCACAACTATAGTAACTTTGTGCTAAAAGAGCAACCAAAAAGGTTTTGATCTATTGTTCAGCTACAAATGTAATTTATGAGATTGAATAACATTCCATAAAATAGTATTGTCATTTGCTGTAATAAAATAACTTATACATGAATAAGGTGTAGTCTTTGCTGTTGAATAAATTAAAATTCTAATACAAAAATTTTGTTTATTTTTAAAAACAGGCAGTTAAGAAGATTTCGTACTCCTGGACCTGGTGCAAAAGTTATAGTTACATATCGTACTCCTTGTGGTCGTCATTTACGAAGTTTGCAAGAAATACAAGATTATCTTTATCTGGTTGATTCAAAAATTACTATAGACATGTTTACTTTTAACACTAATGTTGTGGTGTTTAGAAGCTTCAAGCCATTAGAGGTTTGTATTTTAAAGTTTATGAACCTGCTATATTGGTGCTAATGTAGCATTTAACTTTACTTTCATGTAATCCAGTACAGTTACACCATGTTAACATGTGTTTGGTATAATCTGCTTCTTGATTCCCAATAAAACAGTATAAATTAGTCCCTAAATTATAAATTAGGAGACAATTTTTTTCTGTAGTTCATTAAGTTTATTAAAGTTAAATCTGGTTTAAATATTAAGAATAATTTTATAATTTTTTATAGGAATATTTATTAGAGAGGAAAAAATAGAATTCTCTTATTAAATAACCTATAAATCTTTGAGTACAAAATATAAGTCGATCAACTACAAAAGTTTGTATTCAGTTTGTAATAAAATATTCTGTAATGTAAAATTTTATTGTGCCCATTTATAATATCAAGAAATGTGAACAGTTAATTTGTCTTTTGTTTTTTCAAGTTTTTTTTAGGTAGATAAGAGTAATTTAAAAATATGTACATAATATAATTATAAATGTATTAAAATTAAATATTGTGGATTGTTTCACCAATGATATGTTGAGATTATATCCTTAAAATATTTTCTCTTTAAATAAAGAATTTCATCAGACTTTTGTATTTCAGGTTTTGTATAATGATGATGATATAACACTAGGTAAAGAGAATACACGTGTTCCATGTATCAATAGTTTGTCTGAGGAGCCACCTCCTCATGTTGAATATTCAGCTGAAAGATTTCCTAGTGAGGGTGTATATTTAAATTTGGATCCCGATTTTCTGTGTGGTTGTGAATGTACAGATAATTGTCAGGTAAAAGTTTTAGAAGTTAACACTAAAAGAATTAACAATTTTTAGTACATATTCCATCTGAATATCAGTATTATAACATGTTTAATTTCCTTTCTAAAGCTTAAAATTTCAGCTCAGATTCATATACTATACATTTTTAATGTTAAAAATTCTTAATTTTTTTTTACATTTTAAATTGTCTAAACAGAATGCTGCAACATGTGCTTGTCAGCAGTTAACAAACTATGCAAGATATGGTAAACCAGTTGGAGATGCTGGCTATAAATTTAGGAGATTAACTGAAGCTCTTGTTACAGGGTAAGTGTTATTTTATCCTATGGAAACACTTGTTCCAATCTAACAGAAATATTACAAAGAAAAAAATATATAATTAGAATGATTCTATGAAGTATGATCTTTATGTATAGTTTAACTATAAATTAAACTGTACCTTGTTAAACAATTAAATTGCATGATGTGCTTCTTTGTCAATAGGGAAAATGATATATAGTAATCAGTGATTTAGCAGTTGATTAAAACAGTTGTTTTGATTAAACACAATAACAGTAAAAAATCGTGACCAGTGTTTGAAGACTAATGTCATTTAAATTAGTTTTTCAAAGTCAAAATAACCTATTAGGACTATGCATTTTGTTATAAATGAAGAAGTTGTGTGTATTTAATTATTCCTGGATATACATGTATAGAATAAAATGGTTGGTTTTTAATGTAATTTTGTAATGTATTTTTTAATATTTATAACCTATCATATATTTCTGTATCTGTCAATAATATAATTATTTTTACTTGATGCAGAGTATATGAGTGCAATAGCAGATGTAGTTGCAATTCTAAGTGTGGAAATAGAGTTGTTCAAAATGGTATTACGGTATGTATATTTTTCTTTCCTCTATTTTCTTTCATATAGTATGATTACAAAAGATAATAGTTTTTGTTCTAATTAGTTGTTTGTTGTTCTTAGCAGTATTTTATTTATTTTTTGGACAGGTTCGGCTACAGATGTTTAAAACCTTATATAAAGGTTGGGGTATAAGATGTCTTGATGATTTAGATGCTGGGCAGTTCATTTGTATTTATGCTGGGCAGTTACTTACTGAACAAGGAGCAGATATTGTATGTATTCTCTTTTTCATGTTAATAATACTAATTATTTGATGTTTAAGTAAAAAGGGTTGTCAGTCTTAGTTTGAATTTTTGTAGAGTGTTAATTCATTAATATTATAAACCACTTTTGATTATAAAAATATACTGCAGACATTAAAAAATATTTGTGAACTTAAGCAGTTTTGTCAGAATGACTTTACAATTTATATATTTTTATAAATAAAAGTAGATAAAAGATTACTTTTGTAGGTGTAAAAGTAATGATTGGCTTATTTCTACATGCTTTGGCAGACTCAATAACATTACTCTTTTCTGTAACAGTATTATTTTTTTTTTACCTGATATCTGGGCAAAGTATTCTAAAGACCATTTTGTGTAATTTAATTCTTGACTTTGGAAGTGAAAGATAACTTCTTTAATAATCTAGAGCTGCAGTTCTCAAATTGGTTGCTCTAAGCTTATGCCAGGGTGCTGCATAAGTTGTGAAGAATAATAAAAATTAAATTTAAATAGTTCAATCATCACATTAAAATCAAATAAGCATTACATTTGCTTTTTCTTTCTTTTTTTCCTTCATATTAAAATTGCTTTATGGATAGCGGTGCCACAAACATTTTTTCAGCTCTACAAGGGTGCCATAGCAAAAAAGTTTGAGAAAAGCTAATCTAGAGATAGCATAATTTTTACGTCCTTTTTTTATTTTGAAAAGAAAAATTAGTGTGGAGATGCAAGAAGTAGATTTCTTGCAGAGGTAATTTCAAATTATTTATGTGAGATGATTTTGTTCAAAGGGATTTTTTATAAAATAAATTTTTCTTTTGTAGAAAATACACTTTTCCCCCTATGTATTTTATTTTTATGTTTTATTTTTATATTCTATTTTTTACATGTTTGAAATGTGTTATTCTTAATATTTGAGGAAATGTTTTTCAATCTAGGGTTGTTGAGGTATGAAATGTTAATAGTCGTATATTACTGTGTAATGTGTTATTGTAGACTTTTGAAAAGTCAATTTGTAAATTTTATTTTGATAAACAGTTTAAGATTATAAGAAAGAAAATTTTTATTTCATCTGTCAGGGTGGAAAGGAATGTGGAGATGAATATTTAGCTGAGTTGGACCATATTGAAGTAGTTGAAAAGGCTAAAGAAGGTTATGAATCAGATGTACCAGAATTTGAACCAATGGAAGTTGATGAAAATAAAAAGGAAGAAGATAATTATGTAGCTTCTAGTGAGGATCAATATTCATCGTATGTATTTTTATCATAATTGCTGAGTTAATGTATAAAAGGCATTCTTGAATTTAAAGCTTTTATGGTTAGGGAAACAAGTTTTTCTTATGTTACTTTTTCTTTTTATTTTCTCATATAGGGAAATTATTATAATTGACCAAAACTTCAACCTTAAGATTTTGATTGATCTTCACTTTTATCTTCCCTTTGTCTGAGAAGACCATTTTTTTTAACTATGTCTGTCTGTCTGTACGTGAACATCATAAAACTTCAGTATGTTTTAACTTGAGAAACCAAATTTTATATATATATATATATGCATATAAATACATTATAGTAGAATTGTTTTCTATGAACAAGAGGACTTCTGGCTGAAAGTGTATGTGCTACCTGCTTATGACATCTGCTACTCCCTGACATGATTCCTGGGCTATGTGTAGCTTTATTTGAGTTCTTAAAATAATGCTAAAGAAAAGCTGAAGTACATATTTTTTATGTCATAGTTCAAATGTTTTGTAAAAGTAAGAACAAAAACATGACTTGAAAACGGCTGCTTTTCTTGCCTATGAGTATACGAGAAAGTTAAGGGGAAGCTATTCTTGGGTTTTTAATGATAAATTTTAAAAATAACTAGTTTTATTTTTAGTTATTTTTCAAATTTATGCTTAAAAAAATCTTTGGATATTTTTTATGCTGTTATTGTGTTTCCGAGTTGAGTAAAGACTTAACCCATTTTGCTCCTTTTAACAAGGCTGTCTTTTTATAGGGACTCTGATGTGTTATTTGCTGATTCAGATTCGGAATTTGAATCAAGTTTAAAATCTACAGCTACCAGTACATATGCCACTAGGTATGTAGAATTTGTATTAATAATGCATATAAAATTTTTTATTTAAGCTGGCAAAATATAAATATAATTTTGAAGGACGTTTTTCAAAATGTGAATGTCATCCCTCCTTTTGAAAACTTGATTATGCATAAGTAGAGGAAATTCCAGTTTAGGGGACACTCTAAATTCCTGGGAAATAATTATTTCCATTTTGGCAGGCATTGTAAACAATTTCTGTATATCACTGTTCTGTCTACTTGACTGGAATTCTTCTGTTAATGTGTTTTGCTACTAAATACTCTGAAGTAACAATCTGGATCAATAAGTTTTACAGATCTGCAATTTCTGTAAAAGAACCACATATTACATTCTATCCATTTTGCTCAATATACTTTTGTTATTTTACTCTTATACTTACAAGGCCTGATTATCACATAAGCCATTAGGGCAATAGTCCGAATAATATGGGGTCTTAATTTTCCACTCTGTATGTATTATGATAAAGCCAGATTGTTATTTCAGAATATTATACAAATATTCTAAGGTAACAGTTTGGTTTAATATTTTGCAGAATCGCAATTTCAATAGAAGAGCCGAATATTTTAATTCATTCATCTTGCTCAATGTGTTTGTTACTCTGGTCACATAGTTACAGGATCTGATTATTGCATGAGGAAATGGGGGTGGGGGTAGCTTGAGGCTCCTGAAGAAGGGGGCTCAAAATCTCAAGGCTTTATATATTAAAAATTCATTGCATTCACTGAAATAATTTTTAAAGATACTAAATTTTCATTGTAATTTCTATATACATCACAAAAATAACTTTTTGCAACAAGGTCTCATGTGCCAGTATTTTAATTATTTGTAATTTCTTAAGAATTTCAATTCTTTATTCCATCATTAGTGCCCTATCCAGACTTTTGTGATTACCCATATCCTATTCCATTTTCATTACTTTTAGCTTTAAGAACAATATTAAATTCTACATAAATAATCAATTAATTTTATATATTCTGGGATTCTGTGCCCATAACCTTCTAGGAAACAGACATTTGATGGGTAGATTTAAAAAAATAAGTCTTATTTTGGACTTAAACACATTTATTAAATAATTTAAATCGCCACATCTCTGTACTGAGTCAGAGTTTATGGTAGAATCGGCAGATACAAAGAAATAAAACTTAATTTAAACAATTCATTATGGTGTTGCCAACAATAATATTCTAACACAAAGTGATTATGTCAAATTCAGACATGAAATAATTAGTTTCTTTGAATATGCTTCAAATTTGGGAAAGTGATCATGATAAACATACACCAAATGTTTAAAATTTAATTCATAATTGTTGAATATTGTAGGCCTGTATCATTAAGGAAGTATCATAAGTTTGACAATAAGCTATGAAATATTTTTAAATAAATATGAAAGAAGTCATTTCAGTATATTCTGTTAATTTTTCTTTTATCTTTCAGAAATAGATATTGTTTATTGAAATTGATTTATATTATTTGATTTCCTTATAGGAGTAGGCAAAGACATGGTAAAAAGAGTTCCACCAATTCATCTGTGGATAATCTTTCAAATATTTTGTCAGAAGATTCAGGTTCAAGTCATGATAATTCAAAAAAAGACATTAAAGGCTTACCAGATTTATCAACAAATTTAGGTAATGTTTATTTATTTTTTTTTTTCATTTCAGCTGATGTCATATTTTTATGATCAACAACAGCTATAAATATGTTTTATTTCTCAACAATCCATACACATACTTTTTCAATACTGGATGGTGGCCAAATGGTTATGGCCCTTTCAGTACAGGAGTTTGAATGTTCAAACCCCACTGTGGCAAGGATGTTCATAGCTGTTCGGAATCAACTTAAGCAGTATGTCCTGGTCTCATTAGCTCTTGTGTTGCAAAAAAGTAGACTATAGTACTCCAAACCAAACCATATTTTTTAAATTTAAAATTTTATGAATACAGTAATTCATCCAATTTTTACAGTCTAATTTCACTGAGGAGTATTTTTTACTATAAAAGTCTACTTTTGGATATCAAATTTAATAGGTGGGTCTTTAGCACAGATATCTGGAGGGGATTTTGGATATTCAAGATTGAGCCTGTTAGACCAATTACAGGATATTTCTCAGATATTTGATTCAGCCATTATGAGATTGGGCTGTTACAGGATTTTAAAGTTAACAATCATCACTTAATTATAAATTATAGTACAATGTATTCTTGAAATTTTTTTTCTAATGTATGTTTAATAATTTAAATTGCACAAGTCCCATTGGAAACGATTTGTCTGTATTAACTCCATATCTGATTGTACTAATTGTATATTTTCTTTTTATTCCAATAGTTTTGATGGTTTTTATGAATGATAGCAGTTAATCTGTAATAATATTTTCTATATTATTTGTATACTAAATGTCCAGGGACATTTATTAACTAAGTTACATGTTTATGTACATATGTTATGCACAGGGATGGATACATGCACACACTGATACATACACAAATACACATACATATATATATATGTGTGTGTGTATATATATATATATATATATATATATATATATATATATATATATTATATATATATATATATATATATATATATATATATATTTATGCATACAGATACTTTAAAATTAATTTTCTCATTAAATCAACAGAAATAATGTTATACTTAAATGTTTTTATATGTGATAGTTCCATTTGTGCTTCTATAAAGGAAAGGGTAGCCATAGTCTTAATGTATATTTCTGTTTAGCTACCAGTGAGAATTTTAAATTCTGTAAGATCTAATTGCAGTTAACTGGTTTTATTAACTTAAGCTTGACAGATATTAAATTTGTATTTGTGTTGCTGGGGAAAATACAAATTTTATTCTTAAATTTTTTATAGAAACAATCAAAATTAATCCTCAGCCTCCAAGTCCTGAGTCAGCTGAAATGCTGGATAAAATTGAGCTGAAAAGGAAACCCAAAATTTCAGATGAAGGTATGTTGAGAAGGTGTATGTAACAAAATTATTAAGTTCATCCAATATTATGTTTTGTTGTATAAACTAAAATTAGACTTTCTTAACCTGTTTGGAATGAACGGTACAAATATGCATTAGCACTAGGTGCTCTTCACAGCCTAATGCTGCAGCCTTGCATTACGACGAATCCTACATAGCAGGACAATCGCCACACAGATGCATTATGCTTTTGGAACGAAATATTTACTATCAGATGGCGTTACTATTCCATGTTCCTTTCAAAAGATTGCTCTTGTGCATTAGTATTTCTCTCCCTGAGGTTAGAATGAGGTCTGTCAAGTGTCTGTGATTTATTGGATTTTCGTGAATGTAAACATAAACACTGCTATGTGGTACTTTTAACTCATTTTAAAGTGGTTGTTTATAGTTTTGATTCTATTTTAGGATGGGATTTTATGGGATATATTCTAGCATGGGTTTTACTTTTAGATTCATTTCTGTAGTCATGGCTAAAAGACTATGTTATCTTTCTGAGGGGAAATATCTAAAGTTGTGAATGATTCATCTATGGATCTTTCAGACGATGACATTGAAACAACTATAAGTTATTGGAATTCTTTACATAGTAGTTCTGAATCTTAAGATTCTGAATTAGAAGATAATAATAAAGTAATATATTGATTCTGATTTCAACACATGAATAGAGGTCTGACATTGAGGAACTTCTTAAAATTAATTTTACTTTGAAACCAACTTGATATGAAAAAAAAAAATAAATAAATAAATAAAAAATCAGTGTCCTTGCAGACTGAATTAAACTTTTTAAAATTGTTTTTCACTGGAAAAAAAATCTGTTCATTAGATATTAATGAACCAAGCACATCTACAGTCCAATCGTCAAAAAATGTTGATGTTATAAAATTGGAGAAATGAATGCCTGTTTGGGTCTCATTATACTTATGTGTATTATGAGAAAATCATCAAGTCTTTTTCAAATTGTGAATTGAAAACGAGGACAAAAAATTAGAAGGAGATGTGTACTTTGTTCAAAGCACAATTAAAGGCGTGACACTGCTTATGAATGTAAAATGGGCAATTTCACTCTCGGCACTAATCCGTACTCTAAGAATTTTCATATGGCTTTGAAATTTAAATATTACAATATTCTTGAATTATTTTATAATGTTAAGTGTAAATATTTTTAATGTCTTTTTATATTTTTATCCACATTTAGTTGCCGAACGATGGCCGAATGGTTAGGGTGCTGACCTTCGGAACCGGAGTTCGTGGGTTCGAATCCCACTATGGCATGGATGTTCGTAGCCGTTCGGAATCGGCGTTAAGCTGTAGGTCCCGGTCTCATTAGCCCTCGTGTTGCAAAAAGTAGACCGTAGCACTCCAAACCAAACCACATTTAGTTTTTAAATTAGGTTCTTTTAGTTATAATATATCTATATTTTTATTGTTAAATATCAATTATTTTAATTAAAATTTTTTGTTATGATTAAAATTGTGATATCTTTAATCACAGATTTAAAACTGGTTTCATTTTTAAGTAAAGTGTACATTTTATGCATTATTATTTAATGCGTACTTTCCGAAATTGCATATTAGGCTTAGCGGGAGAAAATTCCCCAGCCTGTAAGCACAGTCCGTGTGTAACGTCTCCCATCCTGAGGGAGTGCTCTCTTCTGCAGGCTGCCGTCCCGAAAGGGTTAACACATTCACTACCATGAACATCAACAGTAGGTCTCATAGATATTTCATCAAAATGGCCATACATCAGAGAAATCTGGGAAAATTCAAGGTACTTTACAATTCTAGAAAATGTATTGGATCTTCTCCAATTCTGTTTTTATTTGCTCTGTCACCAATCTTCTGGTCTATCATCCTGGTCTGGTGGGCTGTTCATCACTCTAATAAACAGTTTTTCTATTAGATTTTGTGTTATTTGTGTGTGGGCAGAGAGTTAGGTGTAAGCCGTTGTCCCCCTTGTGCTGAGCACATCTGTCCAAGGGGACAGATAATAGGCATTCAGTTTGAATAATGTCAGTCCCCAGGGGCTGACATTGCACCCAACAGATTAACTGAAAGTGATAACCTTGTGTAGAAAATCCATTATTTTTAAAGAAACTCCTCTTGTTTATTCATTTCCATCTTGAGTTCTTTTCTAATAAATTCAGCAATGTAATTATAAAAAAATTTAAACACCATAAAATCTTTTTAATAATTATTTAAATTAAAAAATGCATGAAGAATGATAATCTGGTGAGCTATCCAATATACTCAATTACAGTTAATTAGAAATATAGTGTCTGTAAAAGAAATACAAATGGCATTAAAGTAAACATATTTTATTTTGTAACGTCTTTCCTTTAACCACAAATTACTCAAGTACTTTTGAAATTCTCAAATCGAAATGCAGATGTTGGTGTGTACGATGAATACGATAATATTATACACCATCTCCAACAATTAGATACACATGGTTATTAGTGAAGAAGGTTGACACAATAAATTATAACTTAACAAACATTTAATCAGAAATAAAGATAAGTGTGCACGAAGGATCATGCTACAGATAGAACTGCATACGGTACACTAGATCACCGTAACAAAACGGGGTGATTCCTTTACAAGTGAAAATCAGTTATGGTTGCCACATCAAGATTCCTGTCAAGCTGCAACCATGTATTATAATTCCGTCAGATCAGGAGTTGCGATATGCAGTGATGTAATTGTTCATAGCCACCGCAGAAATTTGATGAAATATTCATAACACATTTAAGTTTATTGGAATAATTACTTTGGAAAATTCAATGCATTTTCTCTAAATTTCGAAATACCAAGAAGTGTGTATTAAATTCTTTTTGAACTGCAAAGGATGAATGCTGGTTTACAGGAAATGACATAAAACATAACAAAGCTTACTCCTTCCTAATTTTATAACCACATCTTATTAGAGTAATAATAAAATTGACATGAAGTAAGAAATAAGATAAATTATTGAATATAATCTATTCAATATTTACTAATTCACAGTTGATCTTTATCAACTTACTGTGTTGATATATAAAAAGTGAAATTAAATTTTTAAAGTTCCTAATTTTCCTTTCTTCTTTATGTAATATCCTATTCTTAAAACTAAAATGGTATGTTTCTCTGAAAGCATTTTTCTTCCTTTTCTTTTCTGCATTCTTTTGGATTACAGTTGATATGGATACTCCCAAGAATTCTCCAGAAAATGTTAAAATGGAGTCAAGTGGTCTTGATGAGAAATCAAAATGTTAGTGCTTGAACTCTTTTATTTAAGATTGTAAATGTAATATTTTTATAGAGCTGTGTATTAGTTTACACATCCATGCTTTGTAAATCATGCATCTTTAAATTAATATGAAGGGGGATATTAAATTTTTATTGTTTCCAATTTTCTTTTCTTCCCCTTCTTTTTTCTGTTTTTGTTCTCTCTTTCTTAAAAATAACATATTTTTCTGAAATTTCTTTTTCCTCATTGATTTATTCTTTTAACAGTTAATATGGATATACCTTAGAACTCTCCAGAAAATACTAAATTGATACAACCACTGTATTTGCATTTAAATTTGTAATTAAAAAAATTTTCTTAGACTGTGCTGTATGCTTCTTAAAAAGCCCATAATTTTCATTTTAGTCCTTGATTTTTGACAAATTTATAAATTTTAATTTGAAAAGAATTCACTAAAGGTGAAAGTCAAACAAGTAACATCACTAAGAGAATTTATTGTGTGACTCATCACCAAATGGAAGCTTCAACAATTTTTTTTAGTTCTACCCTTTTCAGATATTCTACTGCAAAAAATATTTTGAAGGAATTTTATTTAAAGCTCGAATCATTAAGTTTTTCTAAGCTTCTCCAGGTATGTCCATGACAGAATAGTTCAACTGTCAATTGGAGCATTTGTAAAGCTCAAAATTCTTTAGGAGTTTAACTGCAAATGTGCATCTGTTAGTAGTTGCAATTTCCATATTAGAAATGTTTTTAAATGAGCATTATCTATTAATTAGATGTTTTACTTTATTATTTGACTGAATTAGCTATTTAAAGGTTCTCCTTCAAAAGGATTTGATTTTAGGTAAACTTAAAACAGTGAAGGAACTTCCTGTAAAATTTTGTAACTTTTATAGGTGTAATCAAAATTATGAATGTGAATAAGTGTCAACCACAATTTTTGTTATCAGGGGGATTGTTTAAGTCTCATAAGACTCTTTAAAGTCTTGATGTTCTTTAAAATTCCATAATTTTCATTTTCAAAAATCGAAGATTTCTATCTGACCTTTTTAAAGCAAATAAATATTTAATGCAACCTTGAAATAAGCTTTAGCAACAAATAAATTACATTATTAATTTATTGGAAATTTTGTTTAACAAGAATCTCAGTAATTACTCATTTTGTAAAAAATTAACACATTTGGACTTCTAGTGTTTCTTTGTTTAGTTTTATAAACTTCTTACAGGTGAAACTTCATCAGATTCTCAAAATCCTGCTGATATTAAAGTTGAAGAAACATGTAATTAATGTATTTCATCTTTTACTTTTTCAATGTGGTTGCTTTTGTCCTACAGCTTTTCTTAGTAGCATGTCACATTAGTTGTTGTACTGACATTTTGCTCCTATAGACTGCACTTTGCTATCACTTAAAATCATTAATTTGAAGTTTTTTTTACTTTGAATGTGTGTGTGCTAAATATTTGGCTAGTTTTGTTTTGTTTGCGGCTTTTATTATTTATTCCTTGTTACATCATAATTTACATTCCTACGTTTTACATTTTTTTAACTCTTTGATTTTTTTTATTTATTTTATTAGGTGATGGGAAAAAAGTTGTGGCCAAAAAATCTGTTAGCATGAAAAATCCTTTAGCTTCTTTAAAATGTGAGCATCAAGATTACAAGTTTAAATCTGTACGCAGCTATTTTGGTGAAGATTCCTTGTACATTATGGATGCAAGAAGCAAAGGAAATATTGGACGATACTTAAATGTATGTATTCTTCTTTCTGTATTTATTATATATGAAATTTATTGTGTCTGTTGCTTCAATTTTGAATTAGTAGTCATTACCTAGTCAGCATAGTTGCTTGTAGTTTAATATGTAAAATAACTGAAGTGAATTGACAAAAGAAATATTACTTTTACTTGCATAGCTGCCAATATGCAATTTTAATGTGTTCACTCAATATTTTATATAAATGCACATACATGTGGCATACTTCAGAGTACTGTAACAATCGTGAAGGTTCTTAAAACTGTATGCAGATACAGTGTTACTTGAAAATAGGGCACCTCTTTATAAATTTGGTGAAATTTTTGGCGATGTATACAAAACACAGAGATATACTAGATTCACTTTTTTTTCTGACTGCTAAAAAAATACAGAAATTATGAAAAAGTGTAAATTTTTTAGTTTTCAGGAGGGTATCTTTTAAAAGGGCATTACTGTATCAGGATAAGGTTGTAATGATAATTGCGGTTTTTGGCAACAATACTAACACTAATCCTACAAAATGTATAACAATACTTAACTTGTGCAAAATACAAGCCAAATGATTAACACATATAGAGAAGATATAAAAGTTTGGTGGGATTGTAATATAAAGACAATCTATTACCAAATTGGTAGGGATACCACTTTTGTAGCTACCCCTCTCTCTCTCTATACACACACACAACCTACTTCCTTAACAGGATGCTAAGTGAAAAGGGCAACTAACAATTTGAATAATCACTACTTTGAATGTACAGAAACAAAGTATTAAAGGAATTATAAAAGAAAATTTATATACTTTTTTGAGGGTTTTGTTTTTTTCTCTTTTTCATATTTTTGTGAACAATTTTACATTTTATGAAAAAATAATTCAAGCTGGCAGCTATGTACTTGTCATCATAAACATACATTATTAAGGTGTAGGGGGAGTTGAGCCAAAAATTTTATTAATACTCTGAAGCTGATTATAAAGCAATAATTTAACAGTATAAAGGGGGCTTTTAGCTGCTCGTAAGTCAGCTGAAGTTAATTTTTGATTAATTTTCATGAATAAACATTGTATTTAATTGTACATTGTAGTGTTTAGGTGTAATTAACCATGGCATAAACAGGTATGTATATTAAGAGAAATGTTGTTTGTTTAATCACATTTGCTGTGTTTATGAGTTACTTTATTTACACAAATGTACAACACATAAAGTGATATACCCACTTGTAATTGGCAACTTTATTTGGCAGAAATTTTTACCAACAGTTCTTTTAATAGTACTAATAATGCATAAATATAAATTAATGTTAAAACAGTTTTTTCTTGCTTCTATGATTTTTTCTCTGTTAGGAATAGCCTTCAAACAGTTGTGTTCTTATTTTTATATGTACATTATCAACTTTTCTTTGTTTTAGATACAAGTAATATATATTTATTTATTTTTTATTTTACAGCATAGTTGTGAGCCAAATGTTTTTGTACAGAATGTTTTTGTAGATACTCATGATTTACGATTTCCTACTGTTGCATTTTTTGCTTTTGAGTAAGTAAGACTTTTTCTCAAACATTTTCATTATATCATAGTTAAAAGTTATCATTTGTTTTGTATATATAATTAAATAAATATTTGCGTATTTGTAATAATATATGTATATATATATATGGTAATTTTATTAGATTAAAGATAGATTAGGAAACAGAAGGCAAGTGTAGCTTCAAATATATTTTGTTAAGTAAATAAACCTTACATTGCCTATACAGGCAGCACTTCCATTATATATATATATATATATATATATATATATATATATATATAGTAGAAAGCCTTATATTCAAGCAACTAAAA
The DNA here is from genome assembly GCA_032207245.1 of Pardosa pseudoannulata. Lineage (NCBI taxonomy): Eukaryota > Metazoa > Arthropoda > Arachnida > Araneae > Lycosidae > Pardosa > Pardosa pseudoannulata. The sequence goes on from CM063498.1 coordinate 123,278,063, forward strand.
TTCAGACTTGGCCCAAAATTCAGATTTTTCTCAATTGTCAGTTTTTTAAACCAATTATATATTTTATAACATGATTCAAAACTGCATTTTTGTATGATCTTTATCTACTACACATATTTATTATTTATATAAATCTTGTTTGTATTAATTTGCAATTTTAAAAACTGGTTTGGCAGTCCTTGTACTCTTATAATAGTTTCTGAAGACAAAACTTTTCATATTTGATTTGTTTCAAATTTTAAGTTCCCATTCTTCAAATCCATTTTTTTTCCTTTTCTCTCCCTTAAAGGAGAATCCATCCAAGATATTAAACTACATGTCTAATTGGAACCAATGGGCTGTGAAGCTAAATGCAATAATAATTTCAAGTCTGAACTCAAAATACTAATTTAACATTCTAATCATCTTTCATAACATTGCAGAAATAGCACTTATCTGCTTATTGCTGCAGAAGGAATTTCGAATGTAACATGTACACAAATTCACAGTGTGGGGGGGGCTGAGTTAATATATATATATATATATATATATATATATATATATACATTTACATAAGAAATTTCAGAGGATCTGAAGTTCAGAATTGCTGAGGTCTGGATAATTTCTAACTTGAGGCTCTCCTCTGTGTATACACACACACTCGCTTCATCTAGTTGAATTTATAAAACCTTGATATTTAACATGTAACTTGTAAATAAATTATTTTAAATTTAGTATTTAAAAAGTGTATAGTTTTATTGAAATCTATTTTGTCAGTCTTTTCCATCTTGTATTATTTTCTATTCTTAGTGCCATTGATGCTGGAACTGAACTTACGTGGGACTATAATTATGAAGTAAATAGTGTTGCAGACAAAATTATGTACTGCTATTGTGAAGCTCCATCTTGCCGCGGTAGACTGCTTTAGGTGTACCCATTGGATGATTTTACATTTCATGTTTTATCTATGTCATTCAGATTTTCCTCCTTACAATGTGTTCAGTCATGGAATGATGATTGTTTCCAACTCTTCAGTGATTTTAGTTATACACAGCCTGTTTCATATGTCCATCATATTTGTGCCTTAATCATAGCATCATTGTACATTTAAAAGTGTAGAAAGTATTTTATTTGGTAACTTGTAATGAAAACTCTTTCTTTCTGTTGTACAGGGCTCAGCCAGAGTCACTTTTTTTTAATATGTAAGTAATTTGTTTTTGTTAAAACAGACATTTTCTGAAAATAGGAAATCATTGAGTATTTATTTTTAAGAAATTATTGGTGAAAATTTTTATAATGCATACTTAATTTATATCTAGATTTCTGTGTAATATTTCAAAGTATTTTTTTAAACATAAAAAAATAGTGAAACAACCTTTTTTTTTTTAAGATAAGGTCTTCTTTGACTACAAGACTGTTCAACTTTTAGGAACTACTTTCTTGCATTAAGAAAGAGATTTTGGCTTAGAGCTTTGTCATAAATTGAAATCTAGGGATGCTTTGAGTTGCAAGACTGAAATTTAAGGGGAAAAAATAGACTATTTTTTTCTGCAGTTGACAGTATGTCCATATGCACCTGAAACCAAGCATAGGAAACATTTTCTCATCAGGTTACAGAAATCTGAAGCTTATATAATATATACTGTAAAATGTTCATTGTTGACTTTAGGAAGGAACTTTTTTTTTTCAACTTTGGTTGTACTAGTAAAAACAGTTTATGAGAAAATTACAAAAAAATAAGTGATATATTCATGAAATATAATGTGAAATTGTTATTTTGTGTACTGATATGAGTTTAGTTAATAAAAAAAAAAATAGCCATTTTTTACATGTCTACAAAACATAAAAAAGTTACCATTTTTAAAAAATTTTTTAAATTAATTTTTGATTAATTAAATTTTTCTTTAAAATTTTGCTGTCAGGTATGCTGAGCCCTGATTGTAAATATAAGTCTCTGAAGGGTAAGACAATTAGTGTTTTGTATTTTAGTTTGTATTTATTATTGTGTTTGTATATTGTTAAATGACCTTAAGTCTAAAAAACAAACAAACAGAAAATGAGTCATTTAATTTTTTTAAAAGTTGATATAGTGTTAAGAAATAGTTTTGAATGATTTGAGTGTATTAAGTGGTTTCAGTATGTTTCTTAAGACAAAGGTTTACTGTAAAGTAGTGCAATTTTCAGCTAAGAGTTAGTCTTAAAATTTATAAAAATTCATTTCTCTAATTTCACAGAAGGTAATGAAAACAAATGTGTAAAATGTATGTTAAATTAGAATGTTTATAAAATAATAAAATTAGAGGTAAATTTCATTTTAATGTCTGATGTGTCTATAAATGAATTTTGTTTATCTTCCATGCTCTTTCTGCCATATTAAGTGTGTCCAGTGTGGAACTTTATAATTCTACAGATTACATTTAACTGTACATTCCATGTAACTGTAAATCCAATTATATTTATTTGTTTAAAAAATTATGAACCAAGAAAGTACTTTCAGTTTTATTTTAACAATTAACTTCTGCTAAAAGTGACTTTTTTTTTTAAATCTTAGTTGAGTATGTAGCTCTCTTATATAAGCAGTAAGGTTTACTTTTCTAGCATTTATTCTCTTTGTTATATTTGTTTAAGATTTTAACACTAGAATTTATGGAAGGAATCATTTTGATCAGTGATGGACACTTTATTCTTTTAAAATCTAGTCTTATATTTCTATTTATTCAAGTGTGTTTTTTTCTAGACTTAATACAACATTCTTCTTTAAAAAAATTAGAATATGATATTGAAATATGCTATTTTATAACATAAGATTTAAAATGATACTGACTATAATTCTAGTCATAAAAGAAACTTTAATTCTAATGTTAAGCCTCTGGTACTAAAAATTTGTTCTTATTAATAATTGAAACAAATATTTTTGTTTTCTTTCTTTTATAAACTAAATGGGAGAAAACGAGAAACAATAAATTTTATTAAAATTGTAGAATTACTTGCCCCATTTGTTGGTGGATTTAAAACATTCAGATCATGTATGGAAAGTGCATGCTTGTGTGTAACTGACTTAAAAAAAAAATCTTCATTGGAATCTGTCAGATATTTATGAAGATTTTTAGTCTTCCAAATATCCTTAACAATAGTAAAATTCAGGAATTTAAATCAAAGAGGAATGTGTTTTGAAGTGTTAAAAAAAATTTAGTTTTTTGAAGGTATCATACTATAAATGTATATGAATTTTTCAACAAAATATTTTAATGAGTTTCATCTGAAAATTCTTAGGTATATATTTGTGATTTGAAAAAAAAAAGTATTGTTCTTATTAAACTGAAAACTCTGTTTAACAGCACATAACTGTATATTCAATGATTAGAAGGATAATGCAGTTTCTGACAGTCTTACAATTCTCTGTTTCCATTCTGTTAGATTTAAGTACTAGCACAAACTGCAGTATCCTTCTATACTAAAGGATATCTCCCACATATATTTGTGATGCAAGTAAACAAAATATCGTTCTCATTAAAACTGAACTGGGATATTCTCTTTCAATGCACAAGACTGTATATTTAATATACCTATGTATAGTAGGGTAATGCAATTTGTGATAACCTTATGATTCTATAGGTTTTCATTTTGTAAGTTTTGAGTACTTTGTGTTATATTTGTAAATATTTATGATATCCATCCTAAACTGTCATTTTTACTCATTCATCTGAATGTAGACAGTGCCAGTAGGGCAGTTGAATGTGTCCTGAATTTGAAATGAATTTGTGATTTTATTATTTGTGTATATTGTGCATATTTATTCTTTCATATCCACTTTACCTTAGAAACAGCTTTTATTGGTGTTTAAAGTATGTGTGGTATATGTGAAAAATATTCATTCTATAAAAATAGTCTTTTATTTATTTGTCTGAAGGAAATAGTATTTTACTTAATTGGCTTATTCTTATTTAAATTTTTAACAGAGCTTTTGAGTTGTGGTTGTTTAGACCTGCAGTTCTCAAACTGGGTGTCACAACACCATGGAGTACGGTAAGCATATTGCAGAAGTATCAATGCAGCAATCAAGAATAATAAAATATTCAGACTATTATTCATTGCATCAAATTTGTTTCTTTTTTCCCCCATTTTTATCTTTCTTTAAGTCTCTGTAAGAATAGCTGTGCTAAGAAATTTTTTTTTCTTTATCGGATTCCACAGGGGAAAAAAAGTTTGAGAACTGCTGATTTAGTCAGTCAGGTAGTATTATTTTTTGTTTAGATAAAAGCTTAAAGTTGCTGCATACAGAATTTGCCCCCCCCTAGTTAGTATGACCCTTTATTACAATCAAATGATATACTAATTTTGAATGTATTTTTCAGATTATTTGATTAGGGTTATATACTAATAATATTAAAGAAATTAATATATATTTGTATCCTAGAGAATTTGAATATTCAAAATTATCCTTCAAAATAGATAATTTTTAAAATATTTGTTAGGTATTTTACCATTCTTTACTTTTGTATGATTGAGAAAGTTTGATTGTGTTTTAAACTGCACTTTTTTTCCAAAAATCTATTGGGGGAAAAATAACACAAAATAAGCATTATGTGTTATTTTATTTCCCTAATATTATTTATTAATCACTAATAATATCATGTAGGTCTGAATTTTAACATAAAATTTCTGAGAATAAACAAAATATTAAAGGATTTCAAAGTTTTGGCTATAAAAAGTCTGCATAATTGTGAATTTTTATGTTAACTTCATACAACTTATATTTACTATGATTATAATTTTAAAAGTATGATTGTTTTAATTTTTTAAAATAGCTGGTGATATCAGATTTATCTTAAAAACAAATAAGTGACTCTTGGTAACTCACACAATGACATTAAAGATAATTATAATTAGTAAGATTTACATTGCTCTAACTTTCTGCTGTCATTTTTTTTCAGCTATGTAATTCAAAACTAGAGTATATGGTATGATTAAGTTAGTTTGATTGTGGAACTTAGTGTGGTCTTAGCCTAAAAACTTTGGAGAGCCCTGATTTATACTATAAATTATGCTGTATTAGTGGCAACAAAGTCAATTCAACCAACTTCTGAGTTTTAAATTTTATATCTCAATATGGTGGTTGGAGAGATAATCTCAAAGGCTTATGCAAAATGAGGAAAATATTGCAAGCCACTGTTTTTATGCATTTGTTAAAGGAATTGTTTTTGATCCTTTTTTGTCTTGCATTTGATATGTGTGTAGGCGTATCTGCTGATGTCCATTTATATTTATATTTGCTTTATAGTAATATGTAATGAGTGATTTTTATAAGCATGCTTCTTTGTGTCATTTGTAAATGTCCCCAGTGATATTACATGTAAAGCATATGTTAGATGTCTTTTACATTCTTGTCAAGAAATTCAGTTGTCCCTTGCTGTGTATTTTTGTTTTACTACACTGCCATGCGCAATGCTCAAGCGTTTGTAAATATGTATCTTTCGGAATAAATTATATACAAACTATAATCTGAGTTTGTAGCTTTTTTCTTTAAAATTCTGTTTGTACATATAACAAGGTTTATGCACTCCTTAAAAATAAAGAAGCCCTTAGAAAGCTCATAATTTTCATTTTTGGGTCCCTGATTTTTTTTTAACAAATTAATAAATTTTTAACAGAAGTCCAATTTGAAATTGTTTTAAATGAAAACCAAAGAATCTGAGCCATGACATTAGTTTATCACGAAATGAAGTTTCAGTAAAATATTTTGATTCCACCTTTTTAGGACTTTCTATTATAGAAGATAATTTTAGGGAGCTCTATGGAAAGGTCAAATTATTAATACAAGTTTTTTCATGTATCAGTGGTTGATCTGTCAACTTGAGATTTCAGGAAGTTTTACAAACTGATTTAGAAAAGGGAAAAAATTTGCTATATGCATGCATTCGTAGTAGTGATTTCTATATTTTAAATAATGCTTTAAGAATAGGGGCCATTATTGCCTGATTAGGGTGTTTCTTCAGCATTGGTTGGACTGATTTGACTATTTAACTCTTTCATGGGTCATGATAACTTTCCACCTTTATGATCCTACAAAATACATATGAAGCAAGCTCAAGACCCATTATAGACCAGCTAACATTTCATAAGTTAATTAATAGATGAAAATTCCTCAAGAAAATGGAAATGCTGTCTTGCTAGCTTCCAAGCAAAGATGTGTGCTGTTGCAGAATATGTGCATTCAGCCAGTATGGAAAATCATGCTAAAGTTGGTTTCCAACTATACACAATCAAGAAAAAGCAGCATAAAGGATCAGGAAAAGAGGACTTGCTAAATGTCTGCAGAATGGGATGTACCCTTGTGGATTGCAACAGGCTTCTCATCTTTTCATGGCAAATAATCGCAATTAAATTGAATTTTTCTTATGATTATAAATGGTATAATCATAAGAAATGGAGTATATGCAGGAAGTATACTTACCACCCCTAAAATTTAAGCATAAATTTTAGAAAAATAAAGTGCATTTTCTTACATTATACTGTTTAATAGAAAATAAGACACAAAAACAGTTTAAATTTCAGAAGAGAAATAAATGACCCACGAAAGAATTAAAGAGTATTTTTCAAGAAGCAAAAATTTTATGCTATGTTCATTAAAGAAGCAACTGCCTGTAAAATTTTGTATATGTGTATTTACCTCTTGAGTGGCCAGGTTCCCCTGCCTCAATCGTAAGTGGATTCCATGACACTATAGAATTTATAAAGTTCGGGTCCACTTGCCGAAATCCTCAAATTTAAGGTTACAAAGACAGTTATTAACATCGTGAAAGTTTTCCATCTGAGGACTAGAGTCTTAGGAACGGATGTCAAAGCAATGTAACCAGTTCCCTATGTAAGCCCGAAGGAAGGTTATATATACAAAAAATGGTAAGAGATATCCTAGTTGCAAAGTGAGAATCTAGTTGTTAGGGAAGAGATCCTTTGAGCGTATGCCATTTTATAATTACTGTTTTTTCCGCATAAAAAAAAAACAATTTTATTCTTGTCTTGCTGTATTGTGTGAATACGATCTGTATCAAATGTTTGATGTCTACACTACCGTTTATTTTCCTATCTGGTGTCTGTCTTCACACCACCACGTAACAGTGTGTTAAAATATACGCATTTCTGCAGCCCTTCATTTAAACTTATTTTATTTGAATGCGAGATATGATCCTCTATTTCTTTAATAAAGTGCGTTGCAGGGCCATAGGTCGTTAAGTGTCCGCGTACATTCCTAAAATTGTCTTCTCCCACATAAAAAAAAAAAAAAATGCTCATAGATTAATAATTTTTATTTTATAGTCACCAAGTACTTATATTGGTAATTTCAAAAACAAAATAGTGCATATTTAAAAATAAAAATAAAAAGGAAATAAAGAAATTAAAATTATGAAAAATTTTAATTTATTTAATTTTTATAGCTTGTATTTCAAACATCCATTTATCCTGCCTTTCTCGAATTACCGAGTTTCATCTCCGTTGTTCGTCACCACTGTTGCATCATTCTGGAATTCAGCCGAAAATAGAAATGAAATACCAAGTACTGTTACCAAGTACAGTTTTCTTTATTTTCATATAGTGGAGTAAAATTAATGTTTTAGATGGGTGAAGCTACAGTATTTTTATTACATAAAAAAAATTTTTCAGATTATTTTGTACGAGTAAAATTACTACGTGTAAGCTAATATACAAAATTATCTTCTCTACCACCCTTCTTTGACATTCGAAATGTAAAATTGGTTTGTTTTTGTTCTGGCCTATGCAAATTTTCCTTCTTAGCTAATTCGCGATAAAAATTTTTGAGTCGAATGATTAAAATTTTATAAAATTTTGAATTGCTTGTAAAATAATTTAGAAAATGATGTGTATTTTATAGAGTTACTTAAATACCTTATTTTAGGGGAAATAGATCAATTTACTTCATTTGAATGAAAAATTTATCGGAAATTAATATGGAGTGTGATAAATGCTTTTCTACACATCGGTATGCTATCGGTATGCTTCAGGAAGTTTATTACGGCTCAACAAATAAATGACAAATACTTGTATTTTAAATTTTATAAATCATAAAAATACATGTAGCCATAGGAAATGATTCGTTCAGAGTTCGGTATTCTGCATTTTGACCGAGCTCAACCTTTGTAAAAATATAGTAGTTCCAATACAAATACGCATGTTTAGTCCTCATATAGGCCAAATAGGGATTTCAGTCATTGGTGTCAATTTAACAAGTCATTTAACAAAATAAAGGCCCCTAAATCCGCACAGTCGGTGAACGAATTTTGTAAATTTGCACCAAAAAACTACTAATAAAAAAAAATGCAGCATATCATTTACTGTCGACTTTTAGACCGACTTATGATGTTGAGGCATTGTACGATGATTTGTTAAATTGAAGTTCCGTTTAAAGTTGTTCAACCAACATTTAAAAGAATTCATGAGAAGTTCATTTTCTAAATATCGACTTGATTATAAAAACATTAGTTTCTACTTTACAAATTCATTTACCTTGTAGTAGAAGAGTAATTTTTATTTATAAATATGTAAAAATTATCAAAATAAATTCCTTATGATTCTGAATTTCGTATATACGTAGAACTTCAAACGTGGTTCCAAATATTTTCAGGTAACTTTGACTCTTGCTGCAAAAAAATCTGGACCCTCTGTGCTATAAAATGATATGAAGATTTTGGACTAAAACAACTAAACTGGTTTTAGTCCGCACGGAACAATAAGGCAATTTGTCGCAACGTCACGAACTACTATAATGCCCTTCCCATTCATTTTCATGTTTACAATAGACAAACAATAAACTGCTCTTCCGTTTGAACCTTAAGCCAGAATTGTCATAAGTTGAGATGTACCTTGCTGCTATATGCTAATGATCAAATGATCAATACACAATTATAGTCGTAAAAAAACCACGCATTTCAGTAATTGAAAAGTAGCGACATCTATACATTTATTATTCAAAAGCGCTACCTACCTGTTTTTATTGTAACAATAAAAAAAACTACTTCAATTTTGACTTACTGTTTTTATTACTGGCAGGGGAATTTCCGTAAATTTATCCTTAATTATAGTGATTGATTTCTTACTCAATGGGGAATTAATTCATTTCGTATGTAGGGTCTATCAAAAACGATCTTACCCTACTCATTGCGTAATGTTATGGTTTTGTTATTTCTTTATTAAAGATTATTTTTCTAAATGTGTGTATTTAATAAAAATTTTTCTCTTCATTTACCTCAAATTCGTGAAGCGAACTTTAATATCCTTCTGATGTAATTCCATTCTGCTATATGAAATTGTGGCTTACGCACTTGCATTATATTTTTTAAAATTTGAAACTTAAAAACTGGTCTCGATCTGTAATAAAACAGTACGTGGATCTATGCCATTTTTAACAGAAATACTGACTCTAAAATTTCTTAGAAAAAGTAATAAATAAATAAATAATTAAAAATAAACTGAAACAACCGACAAATTTTTAAAGTAGGTTCATTATTAATGTTTTTTTTAGGATATATATATTTCATAATGATCTAAGTTAAATTCTTTTCTTTGTTAAAAGAAACATGGCGGGAATGATAATTTAAAAATAACAAATTACACGGTAAATCAAATGGTAAAAAGAAAAAAAATGTTTTACTCCAGAAATATATTTCCCCTATTTCCTTAATTTTACTGAATTCTCTTCTGAAGGAATAAGAAAAAAATCATCTTTTTCGACGAGGATGGGATTCGAACCCACGCGGGCAGAGCCCAATGGATTAGCAGTCCATCGCCTTAACCACTCGGCCACCTCGTCTTCTTCCATAGGCGACAAGTAAATGTACTTAAAAACAAATTACAGATATGTACTTTTAATTTTGTCTGAAACAACGTATTAACAATTTTTAATAGTTAAGAATATGTAAAACATTATAAAGAAAGCGTGATAACTTCAAAAAAATTTATAAAAGTATAAATTCTTATGTAATAAAGAAAACGCGTTTTTTCATTTAAAAAATTTATCAGGTTAACAAGGAAATGAGGAGTTAAAATTTACTTTTTTAAAATTTTAACATAGTTCTTATGCCTAAATGATTAATTTATAATTCGAAACTGTTGTCTGCAATGCAAGTTGAATCATAAAAGTTTTAAATTCTACACTAAGTTTTATAGTGATAACTTTTTTATACAGATATTGACATTAAACAATTAAATTTGTGGAATCAATCAATAAAAGAATTTTTATATATACAGTGTAAAAAAATATTCTGAAAAACAAAGATTTATTGTTAAAGTATTCCGTAAGATAGCCTCTTATTGTAAACGATATGTGGCGCCATCTATCACAGAATAGATACACTATTATTATCTCCAAATTTTAATACAACTTTCGTTCAGAATTAAAAAGGACCCACTCTTAGAATAGTTCATTTGCTTAAGATACTTGAATGAAGTTAGCAAGATTTTTAAGAACACAAGAATATTAAAATTTGTTTGTGAACTTTGCCGAAGCTTGAAATATTTATATTAGTTTAAGATTCTGTCGCAAAAATCTGGTTTTATGAAATGATTTGCTTACAATATTTGTTTTATTCTTGTGCAAGTGGTGCGTCTAAAAAGTCCTGATATAGCAAAAAATTAATCATCGTATTCGAAACCAAACCATAGTAATATTAAAATTTAAGGTAAAATGCTAGATTTAGATATTACATATAATAGTGAAAACAATATTTATATAAAGTGTTTATGATTCAATTTGTCACACTTTTAAATATATGAAATAATATTTGCTAAAAAGCTTTACTATTAATTACCTATTAAGTATTTTTTTGTCCGACTCTTTTATGCTTACTCCATAGCGCCATCTGGTGCACATATTTAAAGGTCAGTATTTGAAACATGGGAAATTTTAAAGAAGCATTACTCAACAGGTTGATCAATAATAAATGATAGAGGGTGTGGAGTTTAGAATAACGAAAAAAGGTAATGCCTGTTAATATAATCATAACAGACGTGGCCAATTTAGATTATTTGATTTCTAAAATTCTGAAGTGTATTAAAAGTAGAAAAAGGCATAAAAGTATGACATTAAAAGTTTTTTTTTTTCTTTTACTGGCTCCATAAGTTGAATGACTGAATTCCCTTCAATCTATTGGGTTACCTGTAATTTTGGATTAATAGTACAATTTCCTGTTTAACAGGCTTGTATCCAATAAGGGTGGAGCTCAATTTTATTTTATTTTATTTTATTTTTTTTTTGTGTGTGTGTGGAGGGGGGGGGGTAGAGGACTAAAGATTTAAATTATTAAAAACTTATGACTGTTTATATTTATAGATAGCTTTTACATACATGTGTACATTTAAATATACTTTTAGACATTATATTTAAAACAAAATCTAACTATAACAATCAATAATCATTATAATCAAAGCAGACAAATTTCTACATTAAAAGATCAGCACCAAATGTACATTTATTTATTTATTTTTTTGTGTGTGGAGGGGGGGGGAGATGACTCAAGATTTAAATTATAAAAAACTTACGACTGTTGATATTTATAGATAGCTTTTAAATACATGTGAACATTTAAATATATCTTTAGGTATTTATTTAAAACAAAATCTGACTATAACAATCAATAATCATTATGATCAAAGTTGACAAATTTCTACATTAAAAGATTAGCACCACATATACATTTAAATACTAAAAATTATGCTTATTATTTAATTACCAATTATTTTTTGTTAAATATAAAACTACCAATTATGTGTTTAGTGAGACTAACAAGATAATTATTTTTCTATAGCACACCGTTTAAAATTTTTTACGTGTTTAACCTGATTAACTTCCGAACATTGTCTATTGATTCTAAAAAGTTAATTGGCAATATTGTTATTAAAGAAAGACTTGTGATAGCATGCACTGGAGTCCTGAAATTTGAAAATTTCAAAACTGTAGTCAGGCCTTTTATCATCAAAATCAAAGTTATTAGTTCCAAACTGTTTAAGTCTAAAAATTTTACATATAAAGCAACGTTTACCAACTTTTTTGGCTCCCGTACCACTTGGTTGTACATTATGCTGACCATTTTGTAAAAATGATTGTATTTCATGAAATTTGTTATTTGTCTTATACGTTTTATAGTGTGGCCATGTATTTCCATCACATGAGACAAATCACATTGAAACACGTCTAAATGTCATCCTGGATTATAATCTTACTGTAATTCACACACACACACACACACACACACACACACACATATATATATATATATATATATATATATATATATATATATATATATATATATATATATACATACATATATACATACATATGTAAGGAAAAGTAAACTAGATCTGCAAACTAATGTAGGTATTTTGTATAAAACCCCAAAAACGGTCCTCATTAAAGCCCGAGAAAATTATCATGGGTTTTCAAATCTTAAATCAAGGGCAAAAAACCTTACATCCCTTTGCTTTCTTCTTTTTAACCCCTAACCTAAATTGACCACTGGGGCTACAGTTCTCGCCCTCAGGGAAGGGTCACACAGGAAAATGGCTTCAATTCTCCAATAACTAAATCGATGCCTGTGTGTCTTTCGAGCTAATTTAAACTCTCAAGTTCGCTCTTGACTTCGAAAAAGTGCTGAACAATCTATAGCTTATTGGGAACAAAATCCCATGATCTCTCCTTCTGGGGTTCGAAATCGCCGAAAGATGTATTTTTCTTGTACCATTCAAAGCAAAGCTCTTGTCCTGTGCAGGCGGTTGGTTATATCTTTGTTTTTTGACTTCTAATAAATCTAAAGTTCCATAGTTATAGACTTGTGTTTCTGATGTAGCCACGACTGCTTTATGATTAGGAGTCCGTATTGTCCAACAAGCCAGCGGACAGTTCAAATAATGGAGGCTGATTTCCCGTGTAATAGGTGAAAAATAATTTCATTGGTTATATGATGCACATATATATTTATTATATACGTATGCAAAGAAGCAAAAATTTTAGAGGACACTCCATTTAGTAGTAGCCTTGAAAACCATGGAGCACTGGAAACTTCGTCTTTTACTGTTGCACCGCCTTGACACACACACACACACACACACACACACACACACATATATATATATATATATTATATGTATATGTACACTGTTGTGTGAACATTCATGGTTCGGTTACATCTTTATTATAAGATGAAATCCACCAAAACCGTTCCATTTTCTTTGACGCGAGATATCTGTGCCTTAATAGAGTATGTAACCATACGGTAATCTTCTCCTGGCACTTTTTTCGACTGCAACACTCAGGAAATATGAGCAGCGATATCATGGACAAATAACTGCTCATAGTTCTAATCCCGCAAATGAAACGAAAATGACATTAATTTCTACTTTATAATCAAATCCCCTGATGCATGCAAGTCTGACGCATGATTACGCCCGGAAAAAAGTAATTTTCAATGTCAAAAATCTTTTGATATTGGAGTCTTTAATTATTTTAATTTCCATGACTAGCTCCGTTTTGTCTTCGTTAACAGTCGCGAGGAGAAACCGTGACTTATTTCTTTTGCTATGAATTAATTATTAGATTAATGGCAATTGTTGCAAGATGACAAAACGAAAGAAGAAAGCTCCGGTGGAATTTATTACGTCTGGATCAAATAAGGATAACTGGATAATACGTTGTGACAAGTGAATGAAGAACTTTTTTTAAGGACCGATTGAGCTCTGTTTGTGTATATGTAAATTAAAACTGTTGAATATGGCTTTAAATGAAAGAAAGAAAAAGTAAAGATACGGTGTTTAAAGGAGGAAATGACGATGAATAATTAAAGATTATGGTATTTAGAGAAAGGAGATAAACTTTAGTCTCAAAACCAATGGACAAAACATACCAATTTTTTTCCTGTTGTAGCTTACTGGGGCTCTAATTGAGCCCGAAAAAAAGGATAGCGGAGGCCTACGTACAGACTAAAGATATTTATTTAGAAACACAATGTTGAAGTATGATAAATACAGTGAAAATGATGAATATCTACATATGAAAATGATGATCGTTGCAGGAATCAGCTTCCTAAACGTTTGAAGAGAAAAAAAAAGGGTGGGGGGAGGACACTAACTGTCGCTCGCCTGGACGTTCTCGGCCGATGTGTTTCACAGGACACTCGATCGGTCAGAAAATCTCTATCTGGGCCATGAACTCCCGGTCTTTTATATCGTCATCTGACCACAAATGTCCGTCTCAGCTGATCGGACATCTGGTTGATGACGTAATGAGGAAAACCGTCTGTAGAGCAGGTGAAAGCCAAGGGAAGTTTGCAGTAATCGGGAGCAATCTCGCAGATCATTAATCGATGTCTCCGGACAAACCTTAAAAGAACAAAATAGGAAGTATGGCTGCTTCCCTTACAATAGAGAGGATTTCTGTAGTGTGAAACTCTTTCTTCGGGATGCTATTGAAACTAACACTGGGAACACTTCGTCAGCACCCTAATGAATTTCTCAGACAGAATGATTGAGATGGTCCTCGGTGTTAACAATCCTCTATTCAGCATCTTATTCTGAGCGAAACAACGTCCTTTCACTAGGTAAAGATGAGCTCAGTTCAAATGCTCACAAAAGGCACATTTGCTATTTCTACGTTATGCCGGTTTTTCTTACGGTAGTAGATAGGTCGGTATCTGGAAATTTAATGTAACGAGAATTCGTTACACTGTATTGTAACATATATACATACTATATATACAGGACGTCCCAGCAAGACCGGATAAACGCTGCACAGCCCTATTCGTTGTTTGTGATAAATAAAAAATGCCCAAGAAACTGTACCTCTACAACCCACAGTTTTCGAGAAAAATGCGAGAGAAAATGTATGACGTCATATCCGGTTAAAAAACCCTTTATTCGAAACGTGAACTTTCATAATTTTAAAATAGGAAGATGTTCGAAATGTCCCCATCGCATATTGAGGCATGCATGCGCGCGTCATGGAATGGTTGACCATACACGTTCTAGCATCGTGGTGTCCACAATAGTAAACGTACTGCGGAGGTGAGCAGCTAAGTCCTTTTCTGAAGTAACTGGGTCTCGATAAACCAATTCATTTAGATGGCCCCATAGGAAGAAATCTAAAGAAGTCAGATCTGGAGATCATGGTGCACATGAAATAGGACCTCGACGCCCAATCCAGCGTCCTGCGTATTCGATATTAAGCCAATGATGCTCAAGAGAGCTGAAGTGCGCCGGAGCTCCATCATGATGGAACCACAAGCCACGTATTGCTGCTAAGGGCATGTCATCTAAGACATCGCTTAATACATTCACGAGAAATATCAAGTATGAATATCCCGTGAGCCGTTCAGGCAGCAGATATGGTCCAATTAATCGATTGCCTAGCATACCTGCCCACATATTTATAGACCAGCGATCCTGCGAGCAGATTGCATGAGGATTGAAGGCGGACCACTTATGGCTGTTGTGACTATTGAAGACCCCAACACGTATGAAACATCCGTCCACGAGATGCGTGCAATGAAAGCATTATCGGATTCACGTTGTTGCAATAACCATTCACAAAAGTCAGTGCGTAAGTGAAAATCATATGGTTGGAGAACTTGAACGGTTCTGTAACGATATGGGTATAGCCCCCCTGGCCGCAATAGCCTGTGCACAATACTGCAACTCACATTCCTCTCCGTGTCTAGTGCGCGTGTACCCAAGGGAGATTCTTCCACCCGAAGTATTGCGTCTTCATAAGCTGTCATAAGCCCACTGTACGTTCTTCCACCAACGTCGTGCAGATTGTTTGTCGGTGTGAAGACTCCTCTTTGTTCCGAGCACGGGTCAAAGCAGCTGATCGGATCCCAACTGTTTACCAGGATAATAGCGTGGCGTCGTAGAGTCTGGGATCTTGACAATCGGATTTAATAGACGTTAAGCCCCTGATGGATCACGTTAATGGATCCTCGAGAGTTCCGGAATCGGGACAGCAGCGAATGAGAATTCAGCTAAAAAATCTCAATTGTAACCTTAGCTTGAGTTCTCAAGTAACTGGGATCTTAACTGACCCACGGGAACGTAACTGACCTCCAGGTATAAAAAGCCTACAATTTTGAGACTCAGGCTTTTCGATATTTTTTTCACGTAGGTGCTTTGACCTCGTGGAGGCTTTCGCTTCTTTTGACCGGAGCCAGCTTCATAGTGATTAAGTTCGGGAGATTCGTAAAGTCCGCTCATATAGGGAGCGGCAGAGTCTCTGATACCGAACGGGGGATAATTTGGGTTTGCATTGAACTCTGAAAAGCCTCCCTACTTGTATGAGATTATTTAATCTCTTTTTCTTTCGATTGTGATCGTCGTGAGGAAGTTGTACAGGCAACTATCCTTTTGCAGTTCTACATGCTTTGGGAATTAGAATCCCCTTGTATATAGCCGTATTTAATCAAGTAATAAAAGCGATTTCCAATTGTATCGTGACTGTGATCCATTCTTCAGGTTACCTCTCACTCGAGAACATTGAAGTCGTCACATAGGGTACACGCTTCCAGTATTTCACCTTCTGTCGTCCAATCTGCCGATAACGTTGGCATTGGGAGAACGACGTGATGGATAGCGACAAGAATACTCTCTAGCAGCATGAATGTAATGGTAACGCATTACCATTACATTCATCGAAGATTAAATACATATTTCCATATTCCCGAGCGTAATACATTGTCACATGAAAGTTACCGGTAGCTACTACTTGTAGCCCTTTAAATTGCAATTCAAACAACGGCTTGACGTCATTTCACGTGCCTCAATATGCGCGTTGGACATTTTGAACATCTTCCTATGCAAACTTATGCAAATACTAAAAAAATGTGCATACTTCAACTAAAGTTAGCAAATGGCTAGCGAAAACGTTGATAAAGTTACTTAATGTCTAGTTACTATTGACTTTTATTAACGATGTTCATTTTTCGAATAAAATTTTTTTTTTCGTGAATCAGATAGAACGTGTTACAGTTTCTCTCGCAATTTTCTCGAAAATTATGGGTCGTAGAGGTACAGTTCCTTGGGTATTTTTTATGTATTCCAAACAACGAATCTGGCTGTGCAGAGTTGCTACTGTCTAGCTGGGGCAACCTGTATATATACACATTCTTCTATTGTGTGTAATAAAAAAGTAAGTGAATGGATTCTATGTTTCTTACCGACGTAGGAAAGAGACTCCAAATTGAGTTTAATACTTTTTGGCCTAATACACACACACACACACATATATATATAATTAGGACTATTAGCAGCTTGTGTGCACTACAGTATTTGGCCTTATTCTATCAATGCCCATACCTAGGTCAATATTCTATCTTACGCCCTAGAAAATTTGGAGCCTGCGTGCATGCATGCACTACACACCTACTGGCCCTGTATATAAATGTATAGATACACACACACACACACATATATATATATATATATATATGGTTATATAAACATA
>CM063498.1:123303041-123350541 GCA_032207245.1 Pardosa pseudoannulata
TTTACAGTCGTTAGGACCTGGTTAAAGCCAGTGGACATCAATGCTGTCGAAACTCATCCTGCAATAAGGCCGAATATACCTCTAAAGAACTCAGTGCCCTTAAACTCCAGACGTCTCAACTCAATCTACGATAGGAAAGTTTGTGTGCGAGTTTGAAGCTAGCCATTATCCGTTAAAACAAAATATGTTTACAGTCGTTAGGACCTGGTTATAACCAGTGGACATCAATGCCGTCGAAACTCATCCTACAATAAGGCCCAATATACCTCTAGAGAACTCAGTGCCATTAAACTCCATACATCTCAACTCAATCTACAATAGGAAAGTTTGTGTGCGAGTTTGAAGCTAGCCATTATCCGTTAAAACAAAATATGTTTACAGTCGTTAGGACTTGGTTATAACCAGTGGATATCAATGCCGTCGAAACTCATCCTACAATAAGGCCGAATATACCTCTAGAGAACTCAGTGCCCTTAAACTCCATACATCTCAACTCAATCTACAATAGGAAAGTTTGTGTGCGAGTTTGAAGCTAGCCATTATCCGTTAAAACAAAATATGTTTACAGTCGTTAGGACTTGGTTATAACCAGTGGACATGAATGCCGTCGAAACTCATCCTACAATAAGGCCCAATATATCTCTAGAGAACTCAGTGCCATTAAACTCCATACATCTCAACTCAATCTACAATAGGAAAGTTTGTGTGTGAGTTTGAAGCTAGCCATTATCCGTTAAAACAAAATATGTTTACAGTCGTTAGGACCTGGTTATAGCCAGTGGACATCAATGCCGTCGAAACTCATCCTACAATAAGGCCCAATATATCTCTAGAGAACTCAGTGCCATTAAACTCCATACATCTCAACTCAATCTACAATAGGAAAGTTTGTGTGCTAGTTTGATGCTAGCCATTATCCTTTAAAACAAAATATGTTTACAGTCGTTAGGACTTGGTTATAACCAGTGGACATCAATGCCGTCGAAACTCATTCTACAATAAGGCCGAATATACCTCTAGAGAACTCAGTGCCCTTAAACTCCATACATCTCAACTCAATCTACGATAGGAAAGTTTGTAAGCGAGTTTGAAGCTAGCCATTATCCGTTAAAATAAAATATGCTTAATTATTTTTATAATTTATTTTATTTCACCTGTGAAACAGATTTGGGTCAAGCAAATTTTAGTTTATTTAAGCCCTATGGTTAGAGTGGCCTCATAGGTAGTGGTCTCACAGCGAGAACCAAAGCAATAACTGCATTTCTTTCAACAAACTAATTAACGGATGTCTGATCTCTAGATTAATTCACATTATATGGCATTTGTTGACGTAGTACAGTTTTCCTTCCAGAATCATATCTCAGAATGAGTTGGATCATATGTTTGCAAATATACATAATTTGTATTTAGAAACAGAATTGCAAAAATTACAAAAGTCAGGTACTATTGTCTAATTAGCATTTAGCCCGTCATATGACGGAATCAGTAATTATTTTTATTTTCCAGAATTGTAAAGTAACCTGTGAGGTAGATAAAAAAATGGTTTGTTTTCTTTGGCTGAGAATTATCTGGTACATTCTGAATAATTTATCTTCATAATCCTCTAAAATCTGCCAATACTGTGAATGCAGTTTAGAATCACATTGAATTCATTTAGTCAAACCGTGTGGTTATGTATAATAAACAAACACACAAACGAACAAACTTTTTAATTTTCAAAGATATATAACTTAAACGCTAGATATTTATTAGTCCGTGAAATAGACTCCTAC
The DNA here is from genome assembly GCA_032207245.1 of Pardosa pseudoannulata. Lineage (NCBI taxonomy): Eukaryota > Metazoa > Arthropoda > Arachnida > Araneae > Lycosidae > Pardosa > Pardosa pseudoannulata. Next base: position 123,304,814 of record CM063498.1, read on the forward strand.
ACTTTTATAAAAAGAATTTGTTGCTAATACCCGCGATAAAAGTTTCATTGCAACAGAAAATAACCGATGATTAAATTTAAAATTATCCCATATGTACCTAGTCTATTATTTAAGTCAAATTTAAAAGAAAATTATTTACGTCATATCGAAGTTCAGTGATAAATCGTATGAAGATAATCCATACGATAATTAAATAATTTAAAATAAGAAATGATTAAATGAGATGGTTAACGGAATGACGTCATAATGCTAGAAAAATGTTATTTTTTTTATCTATTTATTATCTGATAAATACATAAATTTAATCGCCTGCTCTTAACCCGGGAAAATAGGGCTTGAAATAAAGGCATTAAACGCTCGAAAAGGGGGGAAGGGGTGAATTTGAGCGTTTTAAAGACGACAGTATTTTTTGCTGTGATATGAAGCATATTTATACGAATTTATTTTAGAATCGGATCGATAGTTTATGAGAAGATAAACTTTACTCGCTTTGAACTTTTCTAACCCTAACTCATTAAGAATCCAATATGGACGCCTTTATCAATTCCAGGCCCTACCGCTTTATAAATTAGAGGACAGACGGACAGGTAACATATTATATTATTATATAGGGGTTTTGTTTCTAAACTGACTAATTACACGAAAGTTAATAATAATTATTTTAATAAAATAGATCTTAAGTATGATAATTCTAATTTAATACCCCACTCCACCCTAAATAACTTGGGAAGATGATATGCGTACTTTACGTCTTTAAAGACGTATTACATAGGGGGGCATTAACGTCAGGTGAATTCGTGAACTCGCAAACTTTCAAAGCGTGCTGGCTTTAATAAAAGGTTGCCGTGCCTTTGGAATCAAACACGGCATCTCAACGACAGCATATTTCTCGATCAGCGAAATCTTGTAGCGTCTTGGCCACTCCCTCATCCTTTTGCAAGGAAAAACAGAGATTTTTGAGATTACAAGTGAATACTAGTTGTATAATTTAAAAATCTATCTTTATTTATACTTTATTTTTTTTCTCGTAGGAAAGCTTTCAGTCCCGTTTCACTTAGCGAAACATGCATGAAGCCGAGAAAGTAAAAGGTAGGGTGTGGTAAACCAGCGTTGACTGCCCAACAGGAACTTCATTACAAAATAGCTATCTTCACATATAATTAGGACAAAAAGAAAGTACCCATAAAAGAAGACTTTCCCAGAAAAAGAAAATTAATACAAATACATTGGTTTCAAAGCATATAAACAGTTAGACTTGAGAGAAAAGCAAAGACAAGACTATTTCTTTGTTCCAGAGCGTTCCGAATGGTAAGATTATGAGATAAGAAATAATGAATATTTTCTTCACAATAAGTAACTTCAGGTGACTGAAGTTTACACTTCAACTGACTTCACATAATGATTTTTTTGCGAAGATAGTACAATTGTGTAGGCAGTGGTGTGCGGTAGGTTTTCATGCAGGGTGTGCAGAGAACATGGATTTTCCAATAAATCTTTAATTATTGAGGCATCTGAGTTCTCCATTCTGAAACGAGTTATTTATTATGAATATAAATTTAAAGATTACAATAAATAATATATTTACCTACGAGTAGTCGAGTTATAGCTATAAAAACAGCTAAACTTATGAGAATTCTACTATCACTGAAGCAAAAATCATGTCTTTTGTTGTATGGTGTTATATCGGCGTCGAAAAAGCAACGCTTTGGGCTTCCACGAAAAACTTATATGTTCAGAAAACGTAGCACCACATGGCGCCCACCGCTGCGGTGCCTCATCCGGATGCTCATTGGTGCCGTCAAACCGAACGTCTATTCCACGTGCAGAGGATTTCATTGCACGCTGGCACAAAGAACGAACTGTTTCTTGTTCCGTCATTGGATTAAATTATATTTATTAATTGTTTTTAACATTTGGAAATCATATATTCTGCGAAAAACATCTTGACAATTTTTAAAACAAAACCAGGGATATGGTGTTACAGATATAACTTATATACTGTAAGACATAATGAATGGTAAAATTTGGACTGTTCTGTTAAAATTCGTTTCTTTAAAACAAAACAACATTGTTTTTCAGCGAATTATTTCAATAAATATAATACATCACCGAAATTACTTTGCCACACTAAAACATTTCACTTTATATTGATGAAATACTTCTTTTATATTTCCATGAAAATAAAATCTTACATTATATAAATTTAAACATTAATAGTCTGCAAAATCGTATGGCCAGTTAAGCCGTTAAAAAACCAAAATCGCTTCAGCACTTAAGTCCTCGCTCTAATACAACGCTTAATAAACCGTACCTTCGGATGATTCTGAATGTCAAGTGCAGGAAAAATAGCTGCACTTGCTTCAGTGCTATAGTATGCTGTTCTTCTCCAGTAGCCCATACATATAAAGCGGGATTTTCAATTTAGTGCGCAGTGCGTACACATCAGAACTTCCTATGTTCGTTTACTTTTGAACACGCTACGTGGTGCAGCACCTAGTACCGCACGTGTTGCGGGAAAACAAACAAACAAGCAAATCAACATAATGTGTGAATGTATTATAAATATTTATTATATATATAGATAGGTAGACATAGGTGCAGAAAATTATTGTCTCTCATAATTTTGCTAGGGTGTGCAGTGCACACCCTGCACATATGGACCGCACGCCACTGATACACACACACACACACACACACACACACACACACACACACACATATATATATATATATATATATATATATATATATATATATACATACATACAAAAATTTTTATATATATAGATCATACCTATGCGTACTACAGGTCCAGAACTAGGCCTCTTGGGGCCCGTATCAAGGAACTGGTATGTATCTCTACCACGAAATATAAAGAGAAAATGTTTTTAAGTATGTTTTCTCTATATTACTATATTCAGAATACACTCACAAATCAAAAATTCAAAAACTAACCACTTTATACTTATGTATTACAGAAATAAGAAAGGTATTTACAACGTTACTTTTCTAGACTTGCAATTCACGAATAAGTCGATGACGTCATCCTAGTTCAAACTGGTTGCGGTTTCATTTACAATGAGCAGTATTGTCGTATTTCCTAGGCGTTCACATGAAACTGTCGTTACAAGCAGATAGGAAGATTCTCAGTGCAGTTACTAATTATGAATATATATTTCCTATCTAGCTGATGGATTCCTTCTAAAACTTTCTTATATGACTTTCCAAGTTTTAAGATTAATGAAGCCTATTCTGATATGAATAACTGTAAATTTTAACATCTACTTTTTAAAAACAATTCTAACTTACTGCCTTTTAACTCTTTCTTTAATTAGAATTTTAAATTTTGGAAATTTTTGCTGTTACTGACTAGAAGGATTGTGGGACGAATCGTCCTCTTTCAGATCCCTTTTAAAATATCGAGGCGTTCACAGCGTTGCACCCTACGACTAATGCGCCAGTGGAAAAAGTCCTAAACGGCATTTCATTCCTTTCTTCCATAATCCATCGACAAACTATGACCGAATGGTAAAGTTTTTGCTCTTTGGGACCGGAGTTCGAATACCGCGTTGGCATGGGTGTTCGTATCCGTTCAGAATCTGCTTTAAGCAGTAGGTCCCGGTCTCATTAGCCCTCGTGAGGAAGACGATAGACCGTAGAGCTCCTCACCAAACCAAGGTTTCATCAATGATTTCTGAAAACTTGAATTCTCGTTAGAAAGTGGACATATTAATCAATAACGATCAGGATTTATAATGTTTGATTCTATAAAGTCTATAGTAGTTTTCAGGACTGTAGCCAGAAATTGTTTTCGGGGGGGGGGGACCAAAGAGGAAAAATATCGTTATTTGTCAATATTTCAGCAAAACAAAATTAAGGTATTGTGGTATAGCCACATTCTATGTAAAAGGGAATGCCAGGAATTGCCGGCTTCCTGACCCCTTATTTTATGGAATGGGGCTTGTCCATGTCCAAGTCACCTTGAATCTTCCCGCGCTGACCATCCGTGGGTTGCCGTTTTGCTCTCCCCATCTTTCACCTTTTGTCCAGCTTGAGCGTTGCTTGGCGCCCTAAGATTCCTAGGCTGTTCTTCCTACTTACGCTACGTTTTGGCGATCGTCTTGGGTTCCCGCTGGCGGGATTTTTCCACTGACCTCGCCATGCGCGGTGTTGAGTGGGCATCATTTTGGCCGAAATTGGGGGAGAGATCACCCGCATCATTTAAAAAAACGAGTATTTTTTAGCCATTTTGCTTTTTTCCCTATCTTTGTGTCATGTCGAGAACGGGTATTTTTCTGACAAAGTTAGCAAGTAATAGAAAATAAATAAAATTCCTTCAGCTACTCAATTAATAGGACTGTTTTATTTTTGTCAATTTTCATTCTCCTCTATTATAAAGTTCTGGATCATTCCATATGAAGACAGTGAATTGTGTCTGCCGCCATAAAGTTCCACCAAAGAACCGGTGAAAGGTTATTGCGGCTGAAAGAAGCAATGTCATAATTCTACAACCATAATTCTACAACAATAGTTCTATGAATGACACATGACAGTTATCCCTTTTTTAACTCAAATAATTAAAAATATTTGATGACAAACGAGTAAAGGCAAAAACTAACGAGAAAAGGTAAATATAGCAGAATAACGAGAAAACGTTAAATTTTCGGCCAGCGGCTCGGCAAAACTTTTTATAACCGAAGCGATTTCTTTTTAGGAACATGTTCTTATACAGCTAGGCAGATGGCAGCTACATACACATGGGACATTTTCTTTTGACGAAATGATCTTCTAGAATATCGAGAGGGGACCATTCCCCCAAATCTGCACTCCCTTGCATACGGCCTTGGTAGTTTTCATGGGAAGGAAATACAAAAGATATTCTACTAAAACACACACGTCTCTGATATATGCATTTTATATGTATTAACACATTGTGTGCGGGTACATTTCGCAGCGGAATTGTGCCGAGAGCGGGCGTTTTGAGAGTAAATTTAGCTATTCAGTTAAATCTCAATAGATCTAAAATTATTTAATTTTTAACCAACTTTTCGTATTTTATATTGAAATATATAAACAAATATATAAATAGAAATATATAAATAACAACCATAAGAGTTTTGTAAACAAAAAATATATTTTTTAGTGGATAAATTTATAATAGTATCGTAAATATGAAAAATCAAATAGAAATAGTAGTATATAGTTTTAATTTTTTCCCGTTCTGTGGTTCCGCATCGACTGATGTAAAAACTAATTTTTATTTGTCTAAATTTTTCCAGAATTTATTTAGTGGACAAAAACATTCGGCTTCGTTTTCCTGTATATACCGTTAATTTTGGACCCACAAACATTCCATGTTGTTACACTAACCCGTACTAGTACGTGATCCGCGCTCAAGTATCAATCGTCAGAAAACGTACTAGCACGTGTCTCGCGCTCAAGTATCAATCGTCATAAATCGTACTAATAAGTATCCCGAATACAATGTGTTAATATACGTATTTTTAAATATTTAAATTTTATGGTAATGCACAAATGCGTGTTTTCATAATGCCAGTAAATTGCGAAATGTTGTTTATTAATAGAAGACGAAAGTGAAAGTGTCTACAGGAAGCGTCATTTGTAACGATGAAAGTGCATCAAATTAACATAATCTTTCACAATCGAACTCTTTTACACGTTAACTGTTCGTGTTTTGATATACTGTTATGATTAAGATGTCGTGGGTTGTTACTCTATTATTATGATGAAGTCTCATGTTGAACTGTTTCTTTATCCTTTATATGAAACTAGCTGTATTCCCGTGCATTGCTACGGTGATTTTGTGTTTATTAAGGCATTTCAAAGAAACATCAAAGTAATACGCATATGTATGCAATATATCAAAACTAGCGTATAGCCCGTCATATGACGGGGTTAGTAAAATTTTTAGTTTTCCAGAATTGTAACGTACTCTATGAGGCAGGTAAGAAATGGTTTGTTTTTTGGCTGAGAATTATCTGGTACACTCTCAATAATTTGTCTATCTTTACTGACCGCATGCTAGTTGGCAACCTTAATTTATTTTGTCATATTATGTAATAGGATGGATAGCAGAGGTTTTAATGTTGACAGTGATTATTTGGTGGTATTTATGAATGATGTCCGAAATTTAGGGAATCGATAGCAAACCGTGTGGTTATGTATAAAAAACAAACACACAAACGAACAAATTTCTTAATTTTCAAAGATATATAACTTAAAAGCTATTAGTCCGTGAAATAGACTCCTAGACTGTTATGAAAAGAATTTGTTTTTAATACCGGTGATAAAATTTTCATTGCTACAAAAAATAATCGATGATTAAATTTAAAATTATCACATATGTACCTAATCTATTATTTAAGCCAAATATAAAAGAAAATTATTTACGCAATACCTAAGTTCAGTGATAAAACGTAGGAAAATAATGCAGACGATATTTAAAGAATTTAAAATAAGAAATGATTAAATGAGATGGTTAAAGGAATGACGTCATAATGCTATAAAAAATGTTATTTTCATTTACTTATAAAGCAAAAAATTGATGAATTTAATTGCCTACTCTTAACCAGTGAAAATAGGGCTTGAAACAATGGTATTAAACGTTCGAAAAAGGGGGAAGGGGTGGATTTTGAACGTTTTCGAACTCACTTTGAATTTTGTTAACCCTAACTCATCCAGAATAAAAAATGGGTGCCTCTGTCCATTCCAGGTCCAACCGCTTCATAAATTCGAAGACGGACAAATAACTTTAAAATTCTATTAAAACATTAAAGATAACTTTAAAATTTTATTTAAAATTCTCCTTTTTTTCCCCCTTCTCAATTATCTAATACTTATTTTCCCAGACATAAAATGTCAGATTTAGGGGAGTGCTAGCCGACTCAAATTCTTTTATCCGTCTCCCAATAGTAACGCTAAAATAAATGCTAATCAAATGCTAAATAAATGCTTTTGTCCACTGGCCACATTTTTCAGCTATCCCAAGAAATTATTTTCACTCCTCTAGTGATTAAATTGCTGTCTATCGGGTTTTCAAGCTAACCTAAATGATGAATGTTCAAATAGCTGACTGGCAGGTCACTTGGGACACAGCGGAGAAGGTAGGTATACCTACGCTTATTACCCGAAAGTAAACTCCACTAGGTGACGCACATAAAATCTATTCAATCTCAATATGAAGCCGTTAGAATATGGAAGCAATTTCCGCTGATGACGCTTTCCTCAGATGCAAAACAAAAGAGTTGAGATTTTTCTGCCTCTGCTGAAGTTCTCCGTTAGCTTCATCTTTCCTCCTAAGGGGCCTTCAAATCTGCTGAGCAAAAATCCAAAAACTGCTGTTGCCAAGGCCAAAGAAGATTGACCCGCGTTAGCAACCCCTCTTGTCCAATGGGGTCGAAGGGGGGGTCACTGACATACAGCCCTCGTCCCTCGGTTATTCTCCCGCTCTGGCGTTGTCCAGCAGCGTAACTCATGTTACAGTAGGTTAATTTCATATGCAGGCCTTACAGCTTTCCTTACCGATCATGGCCCATTCCCAGCTTATCTTAGCCGGTTCCACCTCTCCGAATCGGCTAGTCCTTGTGAATCGGATGTGTTTGTGGTGGCCAACCACTACCTATTTGACTGCTCTCTCACTAGGGATTAACATTTCAAGCACCCTAGATCAGGCTTGGAGGGTGCATGGGCTGATCAGCTAAATTGTAATAAAACCTTCTCATCCAAGCTATGCAAAATGTTCGGAGAATCTACAACCCCCGTAACAAGGTTGATTCCTAATATGTAACTTTCACTGTACCGTACTATTGTATTTATTTTCATGCAATTATCTTGCATTTATTATTATTATTATTGAATGTCACACAAAATATTTCGGTTGATAAACATTAGTTTATTTTAATGCACATTTATAATCATTTTTACTATTACAGTTTAGGAAACCATCTCACACGGGTGCTACTTCCCACACACCGAAGTCTTTCTTTTTCTCGTGGAACATGACAAAAACGCCACCTAACGGCGTAAACCTCAACAATTATTTTATTTTACTATCTTTTGTATTTCTAAGTGTTATTTTGTATTTGTAGGTGTTGGTGTGTAATATTTTTACTGTATTTATACTGCATTGTATATTATGAGCTGTTTTGGATTGTACACAAGGGGACATCCAAAACATCTTAAACTTTTGTTTTAAGGTAGATGGTCCTCGTTGGTGCAGTCGATCAATGTTCATTCCCGACTCCCAATAAAGCTGAGCAGGTTGTAGGTCTGAGTGGGTTGTAGGTCGCTGTTGGGTTAGAAATTTGTGAAAGAAGTGTGTACTCGTGATCATACGATCAAAGCTCTTGCTTTGTGAAAACGTTCTTTTTTAGCCTTAATAAATTTATATTGCCACAACGTTGTACTTCGCTTTTTTATGGAACTACAATTGCTAATCAATTAGGTTTTCTTATTGCGCAGTAAGACAGGGTAATCCAAATAATAATAATTTTCTTTTGTAATTGGCGAGAATAATTTCGGTGGTTATATGTATGCATGATTAGATGAAGCTCCACCTGCTTCGCCAAAAATATTGTGTAGACATTTTTGACATTTAGACATCCTGCATTGTTTGCCATATTTATATAAATAGTTTTCGTTAAAAACCCTGCATATTAATTTTATATTGTTTCATTGTTTATGCTTTATTTTTGTTCCATTTCGCTTATATTTTAGTCTGTTTTCAACTAGTTTGTAAACAAGAAACTCACTGTTTCCTGCCAGAACAATTCCTCGAATGTAGTAAGTAGTTCTTAAGCGACGAAACATCTGTCTGCTTTACTTAGCCTGTTTTCATTTGTGCATTTTATACGTCGGTCTCTCTTACTGCTTCCAGCACAAAGGTTTCTATTCCATTTGTGCTCGACTATCGTAAATACATAGTTTTCCCATTCTTCGGCGTACATTTTCATCTCTTTCGGCGATACAAAAATCCAAACGTCGAACGCTGCCATTTCCTTTTAATATTACATGCAGAGATCTGTCAATATCGTTCTCCCCCCTCTCGGCAAGGCGTCCGCACCATTCAAAATACGTTTCTCCTCCACTCGACGATCTTTCAAATAACCCAGAGAGCGCACTCCCGACTTTCTTTCGGAATTTAAAAGTTTAACTCGGGTGGCATCACTCGAAGGATGTTCTTTTCTTCGGGATATTCAGATTTCTTCGTCTTACATCCTTTCTTCTTTCGGAATTCTGGTCACGGGATTGAAAAGCTTCGGAAATGGAATGTGAGAAGTGTTTCATGAGAATTATTGTCGAATCAGACAAACTTTCCACACGCTCGTATATGCTGCAGACTTAAGTTTATTATCATATGTCGTGTGTAATTATTTATTAAAGGACAATTATTCGGGCGTAAATTAACTGAGATGATTTTTTTCTGAATATATGTATGAATATATTCACGTTATACTTAGCTTGTCTGTGACGTCCTGAAGTAGGGGTAGGCAAAGCCGCCGTCAATGATACAGCCTGGACAACTGTTTACTCTGGATTATATACTTTATTCGAGTGAATAGTTATGTACAGCTATGTACAGGTTTCAGTATATTCTAAATTTTCTGAGATCTCGTTCTGAGATAAAGTTAACACAATTACAATGCGTGGGTACAGTGAAGCTAGTAATTCTCGAACACTGGTACAGTTCGCTATTTAGTGCCGGTACGAAACGCAGCCACTATAGTCTCCGGGCTGACGACCAGTACAGTCGGCTTCCACACTGAGGCTCAAAAGCTCAAAATGCGTATCACGCTGGATTTCGGTGAAGAACACTAAGGATGCAGGACGATCCAAAATGAGAGTAAGGGTCACTCTCAACGACCTAATTCTAAGTACGAAGTAGAAAAAATATGAAGGATAAAGGGAATCAGATCCCAAAGTCGAAAGTCGACTTCTTAGCAAAAGCAGAGACGCTGGCGGTCTCTAAAGCAAAGCAAGCTCCGGAAATCGGAGAGACGAAATGGTATAGCTATCTACAAGGCCGGAGCTAGTAAGAGTGTAGTGCTTGCATGCGCGCAGGTAGCCAAATTTCTAGGGTGCAGCCTTTTAAACACCAGTTCAATGGCGGTTTAACGTAATTGCATGGCGCGCTCGCATGCATGCCGCCATATGAGCGGCGAACGTTTTAAACATTGCAATTTTTCTTTCAAGTGTTGGCATACTTTCTCTTTCGTATTTTTCTTTTAAACTATGGATCGCACAGGAACACTTCTTTGAGCAGTTTTTATGTACTCCTAACGAGGAATCTATCTGTGCAGATTTTATGCGGTCATTTTGAGACACCCTGTAAATATAGTAGATCAAAATTATTACACTAAAAATATCTCTTTAAAATTCTCTTTTTCCCTTTCTCAAGTTTTCTATATCTATTTTCCCAGCCACAAAATATCTTATGTAAAGGAATGCTCGCGACTTGCATTCTTTGAACCTATTTTCCAAACCTAACTCTGAAATAAATGCAAATTTTCTCTCTGGTCGCCACATTTTCCACCTGTTCCAGGTAAATAGCTCCCTCCAACAATGAATTGATACAATAACGCTGACTAAGCTACTCTCTCTTGAGAAGAATTTGTTTCATATCTCGCTGTGGGGCCGACTTTTTTAATAGCAAAGTATTTTTGTGATTATTTCCTTCTCTGCTCTTTCCAGAGTAACGTGCCACCTTCTTAGATCTCAAGTCAATCTTCTTAGATCTTGATTAAATTAACAGTTTTTATATTTATGCTAGATAATTAATTTTATATTAAAACCCTTTCCTTCATTTCTCATATTCATGCAGTTTTTTTATTGTTTTAAGTATTGTTATTATTCTTCAATATTATATTTTTGAGTAAGTTTCCTTTTTGTTATTAATCCTAAAGTTCTTTCTTAATGTCTTTTTTAAATGTTTTAACATCATAAATATTGTTGTTTGATAGGCCCGTTTATTATTGATATTAATTAGGCCGTTTAGTTCCTGTTGCTACAATTTTTGAAGTGAATTCTATTAACCCTTTATCTACTGCATTATGAAATACTTAAAATATCTTTATATTGTTTTTTAGCTGTCACATTGATAATTATATACAAGTTAAATATACAAGTAAAAAATCTCCCCGGGGTGAAATTTAGTTTGTTAGAACTATTTAATGAAAGTGGGACTTAAAAGTACCGTCAGTACATAAATGGTTAAGGTGATTGGTACTTATAAGTACCGTCAGTAGATAAAGCGTTAAACTGTTTTTTCGTGGTCAATCCCCTATATAATATATAATAATAATACTATATAATAATAATCCCCTATATATTAATAACCTAAGTGATCTGTCCATCTATCCTCGAATTTATGAATCGGTTGGACCTGGAATGGATAGAGGCATCCATATTGGATTTTTGACGAGTTAGGGTTAGCAAAATTCAAAAAGAGTTCGAAAACGTTTGAAATCCATCCCTTCCCCCCTTTTCGAGCGTTTAATGCCATTATTTCAAGCTCTATTGTCCCCGGTTAAGAGCAGGAGATTAAATTTATCAATTTATCACATAATAAATAGGAAAATATAACATTATAACATTTTTTGTCTAGCATTATGACATCATTTCTTCAACCATCTCATGCCGAGCGATGGCCGAATGGTTAGGGTGCTGGCCTTCGGCCCTGGAGTTCGTGGGTTCGAATCCCATTATGGCATGGATGTTCGTAGCCGTTTGGAATCGGCTTTAATCAGTATGTACTGGTATCATTAGCCCTCGTGTTGCAAAAAGTAGACAGTAGCGCTCCCAAACCAAACCAAATCAACCATCTCATTTAATCATTTCTTATTTTAAATTATTTAAATATCGTCTGCATTATTTTCAAGATCTATTGTCCCCGGTTAAGAGCAGGAGATTAAATTTATCAATTTATCACATAATAAATAGGAAAATATAACATTATAACATTTTTTTTCTAGCATTATGACATCATTCCTTCAACCATCTCATTTAATAATTTCTTATTTTTAATTATTTAAATATCGTCTGCATTATTTTCATACGTTTTATCACTGAACTTAGATACTACGTAAGATTGGTCATTCTCTGCCCCGGCCTTAGCCATCCAGAATCTTAGATATTACGTAAATAATTTTCTTTTACATTTGGAACATATGTGGCAATTATAAATTTAATCCTCGATTATTTTTTGTTGCAATGAAAATTTTATCACCGGTATTAACAACAAAGTATAGGATTCAACTACAAAACATTTTAAAAAGTGTTAAGCATCATTCTAAATATAAGTTATATTTTATAAAATATTAAATACTTTCAATTAATTCTGTGAATCATTAATTTTATTAATACTTAATTCTGTAAATCATTTTTTTTTGTTAATGCTTAATTTTGTTGCACTTGTTGCCAGTCTAATGTTTATTTTCTATCGCATTCCCGTTTATATTGTTTTAGTTACTCATTCTTCGAAGTTAAGAGATACACTTGTAAAAAGCAGGTATCAACTACAAAATATTTTAAAAAGTGTTACGCATTATTCTAAAATATATCATATTATTTTAATATAATCATAAATCATTAATTTTAATAATGCTTAATTCTGTAAATCATTTTTTTATTAATGCTTAATTTTGTTGCACTTGTTGCCAGTCTAATTTTTATTATTTTCTATTGCATTCCCGTTTTGTGTTAGTTACTCATTCTTTGCAAGCGATGCGATTGTAAAAAGCAGGTATGAATGGAAAATATTTTAAAAGGTGTTAAGAATTATTCTAAATGTAAGTTGTGTTTTATAAAATATTAAATGCTTTCAGTTAATTCTGTAAATTATTAATTTTATTAATGATTAATTATGTAAACATTTTTTTTATTAATGCTTAATTTTGTTGTGCCAGTCTAATGTTTATTTTCTATCTCATTTCAGTTTATAGTGTGTTAGTAAATCATTTTTTGCAGTCAAGGGACACAATTGTAAAAAGATGATATTAACTACAAAATATTTTAAAAAGCGCTAAGCATTATTCTAAATATAAGTTATATTCTTTAAAATATTAAGTACTTTTAATTAATTTTGTAAATCATTAATTTTGTTAATGCGTAGTTCTGTAAATCATTTTTTTTTAAATTAAAGCTTAATTTTATTGCACTTGTTGTCAGTCTAATGTTTATTTTCTATCGCATTCCCATTTATATTGTGTTAGTTACTCATTTTTTGCAGTCAAGTGATACATCTGTAAAAAGCAGGTATCAACTGCAAAATATTTTAAAAAGTGTTACGCATTATTCTAAATATAAGTTATATTTTATAAAATATTAAATACTCTCAATTAATTCTGCAAATCATTAATTCATTCTTATTCACACATCTTACTCAATTTCTAAACCCATTTCCTGCATATATCGTTTTCTATTTCTGCCTGCTTTACGAGAACTCGACGTTTCACAGGAATAAGATTCTCAAACTCTCTAAAAGAGTTAAAGTTTAACAAGAAAAGTGTCTTTGGATTGGCGATTGTTATGATCTGCGCCTACTTCTCTCAGTCACAAAACAAAGCCGCAAGAGACGTTTCTCGCAAATTGTTTGTATATGACCTACAACCCGATGGTAACATGGTATTCTTTAAAAGGTGAACACCACTGACCCACTGAACCATAGCAAAATAACTGTTGCAGTAGGAAACTTCAGATGTTGCGGGAAACGGTTTTCGTGTTATGTTTTCCCGGCAATACGTATCATTAATTTTTACACTTCCTCAGTCTGTTTCGTAATACAGAATTGAAACGATTTTTTTGCACGTGATGTAATGATGGCAGCATTTACACGCACTCGGAAAAAGGTAACCCTGAAATGTCCCTGATTTAATCTCGCACGCAGTGATACATTTTGCTTCACTCTCAGTCCTGCCGTAGACAAAAATCCCAAGCATATTGTTTGTAATGGTTTTCTACAAAAGTGTGAAACAGAATGCTTCCAAAAACGTTTCCAGTAAAGCAGGAATAGGTTTGTATTTGGTTTTGGAGAGATGTCTATTATTTTGTATCACAGGGCTAATGAGGTGAAACAGAAAGCTTCCAAAAATTTTCCAGTAAAGGAGGAATAGGTTTGTATTTGTTTTTGGTTTTGGAGAGCTGTCTATTATTTTGTATCACGAGGGCTAACGAGGCTAAACAGAATGCTTCCCAAAACTTTTCCAGTAAAAGCAGGAATAGGTTTGTATTTGGTTTTGGTTTTGGAGAGCTATCTATTATTTTGTATCACGAGGCTAATGAGGTGAAACAGAATGCTTCCAAAAACTTTTCCAGTAAAGCTGGAATAGGTTTGAATTTGGTTTTGGTTTTGGAGAGCTGTCTATTATTTTGTATCACGAGGGCTAATGAGGAAAAAACGCATTTTAAACGACTTCGAACATCCATTCTAGCATAGGGATTCCGGTAATGAAGAGCAGCACTTTACCATTTAACCATTATCCATCTGGTTAATTTTAAGGTTAAAATAAAGCAGATAACATTCTACTGCTGTAAAGATAAAAATATTAAACATGTTTCAGTCTTATTGAGGTGAAACAGAATGCTTCCAAAAACTTTTTCAGTAAAGCAGGAATAAGTTTGAATTTGATTTTAGTTTTGGAGAGCTGTCTATTTTATTGTAGTGAAACAGAATGCTTCCAAAAACTTTTCCAGTAAAGCAGGAATAGGTTTGAATTTGATTTTGGTTTTGGAGAGCTGTCTATTTTATTGTATCATGAGAGCTAATGAGACTGGGTATTAAATTCCGAACTTAAGGGAAGAGCATTATCGAAAAAATAATATTAAAAGGTTCTTACCCTTTCACCTTCGGATTCTGTAGGACGCACTGGAAATATATATTCTTCAGCACACAATTTAAAGAAGAAGCCTTGCGCTAAGAATAAAACATTTATTTAACACTTTCTGACGAAACACACACACACACAAAATTGAACATTATACATAGATTTTAAAGAACAATTCAAAACCGTAATCAAAAACCCAAAACAAAAATCGTTCTTCCTTTTTCATTGCCATTCGGCAAGGGAAAAATTTTGCAAGAAATACAAAAGGAAAAGCCATAGATCACGAATCGTTTTTCCATTTTCCACACTGGGTCTACTGCTTAAAGCTGATTACTTTGAACATCCATGCTAGCATTGGGATTCGAATCCGCAGACTCGGGTACTGAAGAGCAGCACTTTACCATTTAACCATTATCCGTCTGGTTGGATTTTAAGGTTAAAATAAAGCAGATAACATTCTACTGCTATAAAAATAAAAATATTAAACATGTTTCAGTCTTATTTGTAATTATTAGTTTAATTTCAAAGTTTCAACAAAGGCGAAATGTAAATAAACCGACTCCACTTTGTAATAGAGACTCGAAACCAGTTTGCTTATACAGTTTAAGGTAACATTAAAATTTCCCTGTTTTAATATAGGGTGGATTGATACACTGTACTCCATTCTCTTTAGATCCAGTGCCGGATTACCTATTAGGAGAAGTAAGCATTTGCTTATGGAACCCACGCTTTTTAGGGGCCTCGCAACATTAGATTTCACATGCCAAACGAATTATTTAATTTTTCTTGATAATTGATCCCTAAATTCGAAGACATGTAATTTTTACTAGTAAAGCATTATAAAGTATAACTTCAGAGATTAAAAATAGGAGTTAAAATCCTACTGATGTTAGATAAAAAGCATTTAAGCATCCTGCAATGTATTTGGCTGTATATACAGTGGACTCTACAGTGGAACCTACTTAATGTGATCTCAGTTATTGTTACCAATCGCTTATTGTTATCGAAATCACTTGGTCTCAATTTTCTCTATTCATTTGTATGTTAAAATTATCGCTTTATGGGATGGTTACATCGGTTAATGTTATCAGTTTTCGAACCTCATTTTAACTGGCAAAGGAAAATTTCCAATGTATTCAGAAGAAACCCAATCTTCACTTTCCCTTCGCTGCTGTTTTCATTTAACGAGAATTCTCCCTCTTGCACCTAGGGAAATTGGGAATGATCAAAAGAGTAGGAAATTACATGTTTCTTGAATTTTTCAGAAATACGCACATCCTGCTGGTGGTCAATGGTTGCCAGATAAGCAGAAGGCAAAACATTCTTATAGGAACTGAGAAGGAGCGTCTTCACAATTTATGCCTTGCTCGCTTACATGCAGCTTGTCGATATGGAAGCCAGAAAGCGAAATGATTTAACATTAAAACAAAAGATCGAAATTTTAAATCGTTATGACAGGTTACCAAAAATGAGTCAGCGCAATGCTGCAGCGCAGTTAAATATTTCGCAGCTTCTGAATTGCATTGAATGTGTTGAAACGGGAAGTACAACACCGCTCCGATGACTTTAAAAAACATTACGATTACGAACAATTTATCAATGAGCTTCTTGGAAAAAAATTGTAGACAGTCAATAATTGATAAATTTTTTATTATATATTATGTTTTAAACGATAATTTACAATACATAAATATAAGGTGAATTTTTTCATTTTATTTTGAAATTTAGTACGTGTGAATTAAAGGGGGTGGAGGTAAATATATCTAATTTCGCATATTTGGTTACCAAAAATGAGTCAGCGCAATGCTGCAGTGCAGTTAAATATTTCTCAGCCTCTGAATTGCATTGAAAGTGTTGAAACGTGGAGTACAACACCGCTCCGATGACTTTAAAAAACATTATGATTACGAACAATTTATCAATGAGCTTCTTAGAAAAAATTGTAGGCAGTCAACAATTGATCAATTTTTTTAATTATGTATACAATTCTTATGTTTTAAAGGATAATATATAGTACATAAATATAAGGTGAGTTTTTATATTTTATTTTTAAATTTAGTACATGTGAATTAAAGGGTGGGGGGGGGGTTAAATATATCTAATTTCGCATATTTGGTTTCCAAAAATGAGTCAGCGCAATGCTGCAGCGCAGTTTTCTCAGCCTCTGAACTGCTTTGAAAGTGTTGAAACGTGAAGTACAACACCACTCCGATGGCTTAAAAAACATTATGATTACAATTTATCAATGAGCTTAGAAAAAATTGTAGAAGTCAACAATTGATCAATTTTTTTTAATTATGTATATAATTCTTATGTTTTAAAGGATAATATATAGTACATAAATATAAGGTGAGTTTTTTCATTTTATTTTTAAATTTAATACATGTGAATTAAAGGGAGGGGGTAAATTTATCTAATTTTGCATATTTGGTTTCCAAAAGTTAGTCAGCGCAATGCTGCAGGGCAGTGAAACATTTCTCAGCCTCTGAATTGCATTGAAAGTGTTGAAACGTGAAGTACAACACCGCTCCGATGACTTTAAAAAAGATTATGATTACGAACAATTTATCAATTAGCTTCTTAGAAAAATTATGCAGTCAACAATTGATTAATTTTTTAAATTATGTATATAATTCTTATGTTTTAAAGGATAATATATAGTACATAAAATATAAGTTTTTTCATTTTATTTTTAAATTTAGCACACGTGAAATTAAAGTGTGTGTGTGTGGAGGTAAATTTGTGTAATTTTGCATATCGTTTATTTTTACTAAAATCACGGTATCCCAAACTAATCACATTAAGTGAAGTCCACTGTATAAGTCTAATTGTAAAGTTTTAAGGTTCGAATTGAATTAAATAAAATTCATTTGAGCTATTATACTCAAGTTTTCCTCCTTATCCCGTATCAGATGTCGCAATAAACTCATTTTCTCACGTAGAAGTAATTGTTTCTTACATCATTTGATGCAATTATCAAACCACAATATCTTGTTGGTTTTACCTAGTTGTTCGTGTTTAACAAGTTCTTTTACAGCTCGGCAGTTGATAGCTTTGCAGAATTCTAGTAATTTAATGTCCCACATATAGACAGAATAACTTTTTTTTTATAAATAAAGTATTGTTTAAGGAATTATGTCGAGGAGATAGAAAAACATTTCTGAATAAACATAACAACCTCATAGGTTTAAACTAGTTAAAATACCTATTGTGAGCAGTAGCGGGAAAATATAATTCTAAAACAGGTTTTTTTTCTTTTCAAATTGTTGCCACATATATAGAAGAAAAATTACTATGCTTGCTGAATAAAAATAGAACATTGAGTATAAATGAACATAACAGCCCTATATAAAAATCCCCTATATAATAATAGCCTGTTCGTCTGTCCTCGAATTTATAAAGCGGTTGTACTTGGAATGGATAGAGGTATCCATAATGGAATTTTTTTGAGTTATGGTTAGCAACGTTCGAAATCCACCCCTTTCCCCATTTTCTGGCCTTTAATGCCATAAGGAAATTTGTCACAACATCACGAACTATCAATGTCCTTCCCATTCATTTTCATGTTTTCAACAGGCAATACACAAACAAGAAACTGCCCTTCCGTTTGAAACTAAAGCCAGAATTGTCATAATTTGAGAATTTGCCCTACTGCGTGAAATCGCCTTATTATTCAAGCCCTATTTTTCCCGATTAGGAGCAGGCGATTAAATTTATCAATTTATCACATAATAAATAAGCAAAAATAACAATTTTTTCTAGTATTATAACGTCATTCTTTTAACCATCTCTTTTAATCATTTCTTATTTTAAATTAGTTAAATCATTCTGAAATAGTCTGATTATTTTCATACATTTTATCACTGAACTTAGATATTACGTAAATAATTTTCTTTTATATTTGGCTTAAATAATAGATTAGATACATATGTGATAATTTTAAATTCAATCATCGATTATTTTTTGTTGCAATGAAAATTTTATCACCGGTATAAACAACAAATTCTATCTAACTCTAGGGTGTAGTGGAAAAAATAGTTTCATTCTTTTACTGCCATTAATTATTGGGACAAAAAAATTGGGAAGAACTTAACGATAATTTTGAATTAGCTAAGAAAACTTTGAATTATCTTTCTAAATGAAGTCAACGTGATTCTAAACTGCATTCATAGTATCGGGAGACTTTAGACGTGTATGAAGATAAACTATTGAGAGTGTACTACAAAATTCTCAGCTAAAAACATCAATTTTTTATCGGCCTTATAGGATACTTTACAATTCTGGAAAGGGGGGCGGGGCAGTGATTCTCCTCAGCAGTGCTACGGCGCAGCTCTGGGGATGAGCCTCAGGGTGTTGTACTACAGTACCTCACCTAGGACAGCTATCAGCCTCCTCGTGGCGCCCCCTGGTAACTAGGAGTGTCCCTCCTAGGCCAATGATAGCCGTCTGCAACCTCAAGGGGTATACCTCCTTTAAGTATACTCGGGTTTCACGAACCCGGGGGTTTCCTGAGTGATCTTTCTCTTCAGACTTCCCTGGTAGTCACGAACTTACTTTGTAGTATTGTTCCTTACTGGGGTCGTCAACATTATTCTCGAACCATGACGGAACTCTTGTAGGCCAGCAGCACCTTGTGTGGTGGTTACCGTCGTGGCGATCGATCGTCAGTTTTCCGTATGGCTTCGGCCGGGTCGGGGTACGAATACACTTACAATTCTGGAAAATTAAAAATTTTACTGATCCCGTCATATGACGGGCTATATGCTAGTCCACAAAAATAAAATAGATTGTATGTGTGCTTGTCATAACACGGTGTGCAGCCCCTCTATTGTATGCAGCAGGCTTCTAAAACGTTTAGCGCAGGGCATATACATTTGTAGAAGGATGTCGACGTACAAATTTTATAATTTGAATTTGAATTTGTATGTTCAATGCTCTATCAAATTTTGCAGGTTCATTCCAGTATGGAAGAGATTTCCAGCCAAAAATACTGTTCCTCGCTTTGTACACACCATTAGAAAGATCTTTAAAATGAATTTTGTACGAATTTTATACACCATTTCCTATATAATAATAGCTTAAGTTATCTGTCCGTCTGTCCTCGAATTTATAAAGAGGTTGGACCAGGAATGGATAGGGGCATCCATATTGGATTCTTGATGAGTTAGGGTTAGCAAAATTCAAAGCAACTCTTTAAAACGTTCGAAATCCATCCTTCCCCCCTTTTCGAGCTTTTAATGCCATTATTTCAAGCCCTATTTTCCCCGGTTAAGAGGAGAAGATTAAATTTATCAATTTATCACATAATAAATAGGTAAAAATAACATTTTTTTTCTAGCATTATGACGTCATTCCTTTAACCGTCTCATTTAATCACTTCTCATTTTAAAATATTTAAATATCGTCTGCATTATTTTTATATCTTTTATTATTGAACCTAGATATTACTTAAATAATTTTCTTTTATATTTGTCTTAAATAACAGATTAGGTACATATGTGATAATTTTAAATTTAATCATCGATTATTTTTTGTTGCAATAAAAATGTATACCGGTATTAACAACAAATTTTTTTAATAAAAGTCTCGGAGTCTGTTTTACAGACTAATAAATATCTAGCTTTTAAATTATATAACTTTGAAAATTAAGAAGTTTGTTCGTTTGTGTGTTTTTTTACATAACCACACGGTTTGACTAGATGAATTCAATGGGATTCTAAACTGCATTAACAGTATCGGTAGACTTTAGAGGAGTATGAATATAAACATATTATTGAGCATGTAGAAGATAATTTTCAGCCAAAAACAACTCATTTTTTTATCTGGCTCATAGGGTATTTTACAATTCTAAACAATTAAAAATTTTACTAATCCTGTCATATGGCTATATGTGCTAGTTAAAAAAGATCAGAAGGGCCTCGAATAATTAAGGCTTGAAACTCGCTAAGCAAATTCACAAAAATTACTTCGTTCGAAATATTATTCGTCAAAGGGAAATGCAACTCCCAACTGTTTCTGAAGCATTACATTCTGGGAAATAAACGAAAATGTTTACGATTAACAACAACAACAAAAAACAAAACAAATAGGTAGGGGATTTAGCCGTATGACACCTTATTTGTAAACAACATTTACCATGATTAAAATGGCGCTTGAGTCATTGGTCCTCTGATACTTCATTTGTGAATTACATTTACCATGTTAAGTAATTTCGTTTCCGAATTTAATTTGTCATTAACTAGAATAAAAGAAAGCCTCACATATTACAATTTTTATTAGTTAATCACAAATTCTCTGTCGTAAAATCTAAAGTTCCTTTTGGGATAATTCTTTACAAGGTTGGAGATCCAACTTTTAACAGCATCAGACTAATAATTTCGTTTAAGCCGAAATAATCAATTCGATGTAAAAACTCCAGTTTTCAGTTTTTACACCGAATCGTCTGTCAGCCCCATATTAATTACTTAAGAGATGACCGTTTTATCCCCAAAGTTCGACCCAAACCAGAAACTGTGGAGAGAAATGACGCAACGCGAGAAAATGCTGCCGGGTCGGCATTGTATCTCTCTCTCTCTCCCCCACAACAAGAGAGAGGTGAAGTGAGTTGGATAAAAACGAGGTCAGTGGCAAAAAGCGACCAATATCAAATGGTGCGTAGTGTCTGTCTCTGGGTCAATGCGAAGGATTTTTCCGAAGGAAGATGGCGTCACGCACTAAAAATACCGACTTTTGCGGCGGAGGTGCGGTTTTCCGCCCCAGGAATGCCGTCGCACAAAACTCGATTCGGACGGCTTAACGAGAGAAGCTGACTGCCGTAAAAGGTAAACTGAAAGCGGGAGTTTTAATTTGTAGCACGATAAGATTGGAAATGAACGAAGGAACACAGACTCCGATTTATGGCTGAGAATTTTCTGAACGTGCTCCCAATTTGAAAGGGACTACGTTTTTGATTTATTTACCATGCATCATAATATGAAACAAGTTTTTAAGAAAAAACGTAAAAGTGAATCCTGCAAATGTTGCACTTTTTATGTTTCGTTTAAAGGTTTTGTTGGTGATAGCCATACATGGCCAAAGATTACTTTGGCCATTCTATTGCATAAAGTTCTTGTTTACATTCTGTGGGGAACTACATAACTCTTGTCATTACCTTTTCAATTACAGCCTTAGAAACAATCTTCCCTCCTAACCTCCCATTACAGTCGGAGAACTGCTATTGTCACCGAAAATAAATTATAATTCCTAACTACGAAACAAAGAAGCGAAACGTATCTTCTGGTTATTGGAAAATCAGAAACATATTTTTCTACTATCAGTGAATACAACTCCTATACGACTCTGATTAACTATACTGAGAAGCTCATACTCATTTAGTACTGTAGCTTAAGGAAGGCTAAGTAATATTGTACCGACTGAGGGTTCGTAATTTAGAAACAGGGATCAAGCAAAAGACTTTTATGTTTAGCCTGTTATTTCTAGAGGCATCGTCTAAACTTAAAAAACCATTAAATTATTTTACATAAACTATCTGCTATCAGTGCACCCGACAGATATTTGGCTAGGTCCACCGTCGAACACAGAACTCTCTGGTTCTGAGATCAATATCCTTGCCGAATGAGTTGCCCCGGCTCCAGTAAGAGATAGTAAGAATCAGAATACACCTTCGCTTGCCGATTGGGTAAAAATTGTTCTTTCAACACATTAACAGTGTTGCTTAATTCCATGTAAATCAAATAAAATTATTTGTTGAGTACCCTATTAACACATTGTTTGAGGGACATATTTACAACTACGTTTTCTGACGATTGATACTTGAGCGCGGGACACATACTAGTACGTTTTTTGACGATTGATACTTGAGTGCGGGTCACGTACTAGTACGGGTTAGTGTAACAACATGGTTTGTTTGTGGGTACAAAAATAACGGTATATAGAGGAAAACAAAGCCGAATGTTCTTGTTTACTACATAGATTATGGAAAAAATTAGACAAATATAAACTAGTTTTTACACCAGTCGATGCGGAACCACAGAACGGGAAGGTTGATTAAAAAAATCAATTTAGATTTAAAATTAACTTTTTATTTATCCTTGCGAAAATGATATTATATATATATATATATATATATATATATATATATATATTTGTATTTTATATATATTTGTTTATTTGTCTATTTATATATTTATTTATATATTTCAATATAAAATATGAAAAATGGGTTGAAAAATAATTTTCGATCTATTGAGATTTAACTGAATAACTAAATTTATGCTCAAAAATCCCACTCCCGGTACAATTCCGGTGAGATATGTACCAGCACACAATGTGTTAAGTGAAATTCGAGGAGCCTCATGTGAGGTTTGAATATCTAGTGGTGTAAGGGGGCTACAAATACATGCACATTTAAAAAAAATGAAACAAAACAGAAAGTGCGTTTAGAGCAGGGATGGACAAACTTTTTCGGCCGCGGGACAAGATAAATTTTTTTTTAAAGTTTTAAAAGCAATATCCAAGTACCTAATGGTTTAAATACTTCAATGGGATGAATGAAATTGAGATTTCATTTTTAAAAGTTCCTTATACTGAGGTTAAGTGATATATACTGATTTTAAGGAACGATGCTAAATGCTCATCTGTCAGTTTACTTCTGAAATTATTCTTTCTAAGGTTCAGAGTTAAAAACACTTGTTCACATATAAGAAGCAAATATACCGCTGATCTTCTGGGCGTGAGATAATGAATTTGGGATATAATATTTAAGCAAAGTAGAAAAGGAGATGGATATATAATGTATAAATATATATTTCTTTTAATTTGCCTCGGACCGGCAACTTAGAATTCTATCCGCGGGCAGGATGAAACCTTCCGGCGGGCCGTAGTTTGCCCATCTCTGTTTTAGAGGATAAAATTTCCTACTTATGTTAGCAATTTACGTTTTATAATCGTATTTAAAAATTATTATCCGTTAAGAAACCCGAATCAAACACACACACAAAAAAAAATCCTTTTGTTATTGAATTAACATTTTTAATAAATCGCATATCAACTTTTCAATTTTTTTTTGCTACCAACTGCTATAGACGGCTAAATAAAATTTAAAGCCGCATATGAGGCCTAAATGTATAAGGGGTGTAAGTCAGGGCAGTAGCCAGAAATTATTTTTGGAGGGGGACCAAGGGAGAAAGACATCTTTATTTGTGAATTATACTTCAAGTACCGGGTGACCGAGCTCCGCTCGGAGAAAACAGGTATCGAAGCTAACTCGAAGATTTAAATTTTAAATTGTGATTTATCAAAACAATACATGCCATAAGAAAATTTGTGAAACCATTATTGAAAAGATAACCGGTTAAAGTGCACCATTGTAAACTATTCTAAACAAAGTTGTTTGGAAAGGAAACTATTCTATACATAGGTAAAGTTTGAAAAGTCATAGAAAATAAAATGTAATTGATAACAAAAAATTATACAATTAAAGAAATGGTACAAAGTGAGCAGTGTAAAGATTGAAGTGTGTTGAATGGAGAAGAATTCTGACAATGACGGTAGCTTCTAGTTGTCCATTTACGGGTATAATTGAGTTGATCGCTTGTTGTTCCAAAATTCCGGCTCCTTGAAGCATTTCATGTAGAGGTGCGTTCTGCATGTTGAAAATGTAGCTTGAAATCTGATGAATGTTGAAATGTCGAACTTTGTTGACGGTGATTTGAAATCGAAATCAGTTCCTTAACACGTTCGCTGCCACTGACGTACTGGCGCGTCAGAGCGGCACCTCCTGTTATGCCGACGACGCACTAACGCGACGACGGACTTTGATAAGTTATATGCTCTGTGTTTAGTGTGGCTTTGGAAATTGAACGGCGAGGTTGTTTCGGCACGTTAGTGAAGCATTATTTTTTAATTTTTTGTGGTTGGTTTTCAAAATTTTTGTTTGCATTATTTTTTTTTTACTATATCGTTTATGTGTTATATATACTTTGCTACATTAATTTAATATTTAGAGTTGATAGAAAATAAAAATGGAAACCGATATCAAGGAATAAAGACAAATCAATAAAGACTTTTATTATTATTATTATTAATTCGTCAGAACTACAGCCAATCGATTCCTCGTGGTCGAAAACCCCCGGGTACCAATTTTCACTTGGTTTGGACGCATGAGAAAAAAGTTTGCCCGCACCGGGGTTCGAACCCGGCCCTATCTGTAGCGCCGAACTGCGTGACCTTAGCGCGTCAAAACCGATGCCAATCGATTCCTTGTGACCAAAAACCCCAGATCCCTAAGTTTACTACAGTTTATTAATTCTGGGGCGATTTTCGACTTGACAACCATTCCTCGTATTATAGTATAGGATTGATGTAAGCACTTCATTTTCAGAATACAATGCCGAAAATACAGTGTTGTATTTCCGGCCAGCAGCCTAGCAAAACTTTTATGGTGTCAGCGGTTTTTTTTCTAAGAGAATAACTGTCCTTGTTCATTAACAGCTAGGCAGATAGCCCATAAACACACAAACGTGAGACATTGTCTATCAACAAAATGGTCTTTCAAAGTTTCGGGGGGGGGGACCTGTCAACCAAATTCCTCCCCCTGCCTACGGCCTTGGTGTAAGTTAAGATAGTATAACTTAATAAAAGCTTGACAAATTATTTAAAACTTTTTATTACCTAATTTTGAGCTGAGCGAGAGGGTAGTTTATATTCCTTTAGCTTTGGAAACGGTTTAGTTAGTTATTTACTATACATGCGTAGTTTATTAATGCATTTAATAAATCTTAATAACCCTTCTCAGTCGTTTATTTACTCCTTTCTCTTTTCATTCATTAAACGCTTCATTCTTCTTTTCTTGGCTCTATAAAGCTGGGCTGTGGTCGGTTAAGAATATCTAGCTCATCTGTAGGCGTTTGTGTCAAGATAAAACAAGTGAATGTGGGATGATTTGCACACACACTTCACAGCTATGGGCTCTTTATTTTTTCTTTTACTTGGAACCTCGTTCCCACTCCACGTACAATATTTTACGACCTACCTCAGCATCTTTAAATTACGAGTTGTCGAAAACAAAATAGACCTAGTTTTTAAATTTTTTATAATTTCATTCTTATGTTTCAATGTTTAAAAGCCTGTATTGAGTTCTGCTTGTTAATATAGAGACGAATTTTTGCTATATTATTAATAGAAATTTAAGCTGTTTTGTTTTCTTTTCCTTTGAGCAGAGAAAGTATTGTAATGTACAGTAGAACCTTGATTATCCGAGCTAATTGGACCGCTAGTACCTCGGATATCTGAAATCTCGGTTAATAGAAACCATGTATAAAAATCTTCAGTGCTTGTGAATTTAACTAACTTTTAAAGTAAAAAACAATAGAGCGTTCTTTAAATGATAAAAATAAACACATATGAACTTATGTTTCGCAGCTGAAAAGATTTAAAAAGGGTGTAATATTTCTTGGAAGTTGAGTGCTTTTGTGGGGAAGAAGTGCCTGTAACACGGACAAAATGTGTATAATTTTATCCAAGCTCATTTTGGAAAGGAGAAAAAAAAAATTAAGACTTCCTTATTGACAGAAACCTCGGTTAATCGAAGCTCGGTTAATCCAGGTTCTACTGTATTTGTTCTATTTGACTTCGAGGATTATCGTAAATATTGTTCGAAAAAAAGAGAAAATAATTTAAGAATTGATAGTATGGGGAATTAATTCAGAGATTGTCCATAATTATACTTCCATAAAGTTGTCTACAGTCGAAACTATTGCTTAGGAAGTTAGGAAATGTTATGTAGGATATAATGAAAGGATGGGAATTTGTTTGAGCGAATAAAGAAATGAGTTCAAAATTTTACCTCTAGAGGGCGATTTTTGAGGAATTACACATTTAGACAACATTTTCAGCTACCATTTGAATAGTACGATAGCGTGCTCTACAGTTGACCGCAGTGTGTCCTGGGAAATGCTGTGAACATGTAAAATGCTTTATTTCAGATCATGTGTAGTTCTTGGTTATCAAGACTGACTAGATGTTTAAAATACCTCAAATGTGAAAAGTCACATGGGTTAAGGTCTGTGGATCAGAGTAGCCTCATGAAAGTGGCGGCTAATGACAAGTTTTTCTGTAAAGTGATTTTTAAGAATGTTCTTAACAAGAAGCCTAATGTGTGGAGGAATCTCATCTTGCATTAGAAATAGTAACCCATACTCTTCGTCAACGGAACTCGTGGGCTCGAATCCTACTGTTGGCAGGATATTTGCAGCACATCGGAAGCAGTTAGTGTCGGTCTCAAAAGCCCCGTGTAGCAATAAAGAGACCGTAGTTCTCTGAAACCCAAAACAGAAATATCCGTCCAATAGTTTTACAGGGATCTGTGGGATGAAAACAAAACAGTGTAAAACAGTGAATTTCTTTTTTGTGTGGTGTGTGTATGTACTAAAAACCTTCTTAATTTAATCAGACATTATAATAATTATATATCATGTGAGGATGTAACATTAAGTGTTCAATGATACGGGCGCATCCGAAAGAAACAAGCACATGAACACACCATACATCCAAAAAATTCTGCCCTATATGAATCATTATTTTTCGCACGGATCACTGTAAAAACTTACATATTATATTTGTTTAAAAATGAGTATAAAATAAAATTTCCGATTTCAAAAAACCTCTTCGAGTTTAGGATTTTCAATCTGCAGTTTCTCCGGTGCAATTAATGTACGAAAATTGTTCTTAATTAAATCAATCATTATAACAAATAGTTATCATATGAAGTTGCAATATGTAACATTTCTATTGATAATAAAAAAAATTCTGTTCAGCTTGAATTGATATTTATTTTTTTTGTTATTCTTGGATCACTGCAAAAACTTGAACATCATATTTGTTTACAAATGAACTGATGAAAAAACTTTGATTTTAAAAGAGTCTTTTCGGGTTTATAAAGTTTGCCGATAATTAGTTTCTCAGTTTTAGTCCATAAACTAAAAATTTTCTTAATTGATTCAATCAATAAAATAATCCTCTATTATATGAAGTTCTAATAGGTACTATTTCTTTCAATAGTGAAAAAATTCTGTCCAGTTCGAATCGATACTTAAATTTTTGTTATTTTAGGATCACTGCAAAAACTTGAACATCATATTTGTTTACAAACGAACTCATGAAAAAAATTTTGATTTTAAAAGAGTCTTTTCGGGTTTAAAAATCTTTCTGATCAGTAGTTTCTCAGTTTCAGTCCATGTACTAAAAATGTTCTTAATTAATTCAATCAATAAAATAATCCTTTTTCATATGAAGTCGTAATAGGTACCATTTCTTTCAATGGTAAAAAAGTTCTGTCCAGTTCTAATGTATACTTAATATTTGGTTATTCTTGGATCACTGTAAAAACTTGAACATCATATTAGTTTACGAACGAATTGATGAAAAAAAATTTTGTTTTAAAGAGTCTTTTCGGGTTTATAAAGCTTTCTGGTCAGTAGTTTCTCAGTTTCAGTCCATGTACTAAAAATGTTCTTAATTGATTCAATCAATAAAATAATCCTTTATAATATAAAGTTGTAATAGGTACTATTTCTTTCAACGGTAAAACAATTCTGTACAATTCTAATCTATACTTAATATTTGGTTATTCTTGGATCACAGCAAAAACTTTAACATCATATTTATTTACGAATGAACTGATGAAAAATCACTAATTTTTTAAAAAGTCTTTTGGGTTTATAAAGCTTTCTGATCAACATTTCTCAGTTTCAATCAATAAACTAAAAATATTCTTAATTAAATCAATCAATAAAATAATCAATGATATCAAGTTGTTATAGGCACCATAATCTAATACTTAATATTTGGATTATATTATTCTTGGATCACAGCAAAAACTTGAATATCATATTTGTTTACAAATAAACTGATGAAAAAATACTGATTTTTAAAAAAATCTTTTGGGTTTATAAAGCTTTCTGATCAAAGTTTCTCAGTTTCAATCAATGAACTAAAAATATTCTTAATTAAATCAATCAATAAAATAATCCATGATATGAAGTTGTAATAGGTACCATTTCTTTCAATGGTAAAAAAATATGTCTAGTTCTAATCTATACTTAATTTTTTGTTATCCTTGGATCACTGCAAAAACTTCATATTTGTTTACAAACGAACTGATGAAAAAATTCTGATTTTTAAAAAGTCTTTTGGGTTTATAAAGATTGACAATCAGCAGTCTCTCGATTGCAGCACATCTACTAATAGTATTCTTATTTTAGTCTGTTGTTATTTATTATAGGAGTATGTAAGGTATAGAATTTCTGTCATTATTACTCAAAAATAAGTTCTGTCCTTTCAGAATTGATGTTTATTGCTTTGCTTCGTTAGTATCACTGTAAAACTATGCCTAACATATTTATCTAAAAAACGGACTTC
The DNA here is from genome assembly GCA_032207245.1 of Pardosa pseudoannulata. Lineage (NCBI taxonomy): Eukaryota > Metazoa > Arthropoda > Arachnida > Araneae > Lycosidae > Pardosa > Pardosa pseudoannulata. Next base: position 123,334,072 of record CM063498.1, read on the forward strand.
AGCAGTTTTTCGGTTGCAGTTAACGCGCTAAAAATGATCGATCTTATTTTAATCAATGATTATAATATTTATCTAACAAACGAGGATGTATTGTATAAAATTTCTGTCAATGACACACACACGATAAAAAAAAAAGAATTCTGTCCAGTCTTAATTGATATTTATTTTTTGCTTTTCCTTGATCGTGGGTCGTAATGCCGGAAAACTCGTCCCATCAAATGCCAATCTATGTAGTTTCTCAACAAAGTAAACAACTCTTGAACTTGACCTGATTAAATCTGGAAATAGATAAAATTACGAAACACTAGCCGGCCGGAAAAAAACTCCAAAAAACAAATGAGAAAATTCACGATCGTTTGATGGGAAAGATAAATTATTGGAGATTTCAGAGATTTATGAAGTTTTGGAAAATATTTCTATGAAAAATACTTCAGGGGTAGTTAATAGTGTTTTTTTTCTCCTTCTTCATTTTGAAGAAGGTAAAAAGAGAAGGAAAGCCTAAGCTCGCTCGGTATCTTGGACAGTAAAATATTATATGCTCATAAATTAATTTTTTACATCTCTCGAGAGGGTAAGATAAATGCAGGTGTTGCTCAGATAACAATAGAGGTATCGCAGATAATGAGGTGTTTTCTGAGAACCAGTTGTATAAGAAGCTTCATTGTATACTCAATTACTTAAGGGATCTCATACTTTTAAACTCTTACAAAATCTACAATATTTTCGACCCTTACTTTCTGTTGCTTAAAAAATATAGTTTTACGAAACTATTTTTTTCACTGACTTTTAAACTGGTACTATTCTTGTATTTTGTGAAAAAACATTTTTTTTTTAAAATTTAATAAAAAATTAAGGAAAATTAAATTTACAATGATTTTTATGCTTTACAGTTATATATTTAAGCAAAATATTGCGTATTTCTTTACGAAACTATTTTTTTACTGACTTTTAAACTGGTACTATTCTTGTATTTTGTGAAAAAACATTTTTTTTAAAATTTAATAAAAAATTAAGGAAAATTAAATTTGCAATGATTTTTATGCTTTACAGTTATATATTTAAGCAAAATATTGCGTATTTCTTTCTATTAAAATACAATGTTTTGTTGAAATTTCAGGAATAGAATATGTATACGGAACGGTGGCAACGTTGTGTCACAATGTAGCCATCGATGCAATCCGGAGTAATTGATTCGGTACATGGACTATATAAAGCGTTGTTTTTCTGTCACTTTTATCAATCTGTTCTTTCAATCATTGTGTTCAATCGAAGCTCGTTTGAAGCTGTTAAACAGCTCTCTGCGTTCAATTACTTTCTATTTGTGACTTAAGTTATGATATTTCAGTTTAAATTTTAGTTCAGTTTAAGCTCTGTTCAAATTTTAGTTACATTTAAATACTATATAAGTTTATGTTGATTTCATAGTGCAGTATTTTAAAAACATTTTGAGACACAGAGAGAAAGATAGTAAGAAAGAGGAAGGAGTAGGGGAGAGATAGATATATAGACAGAGATAGATAGATAGAGACTGACAGACAGACAGAGTCAGAGAAATAGAGAGAGAAACAGTTAGATAGAGAGAAAGTCAGAAAAACACACAAAGAGAGACAGAGAGAGAAAGACAATTGAATTGAAAAATTGGTTCATTATGTACAGTACTAAATGGAACAGCCGTACAAGTATATTTATATGCTATAGTGCAGTATTTTAAAAACATTTTGAGAAACAGAGAGAGAAAGATAGTAAGAAAGAGGAAGGAGTAGGGGATATATATATATATTATATTTATTTATTTATATATATATATATATATATATATATATATATATATTATATATATATATATATATATATATATATATATATATATATAGAGAGAGAGAGAGAGAGAGAGAGAGAGATTGATAGATAGATAGAGACTGATAGACAGAGTCAGAGAAAGAGAGAGACAGAGAAAAACAATTAAATAGAGAGAAAGTCAGAAAAGCACACACACACAGATAGAGAGAGAAAGAGAATTGACTTGAAAAATTGGTTTATTATGTACAGTACTAAATGGAACAGCCGTACAACTATATTTATATACTTTGGGTTAAACTGCTTTAAAACATAAGTGAAATCAAATCTAAGGTCATATACATGCGTGTTATCATCGTATGTTCCTTCTTATATGATGATAAACGTTTCTCAGGATTCAAAAATAGATCCTATTACCTCGTACCATTATATGTGTCTATGTGTCCGTGTGTTAGTTAAAATTTAGAAAGATATGTTGTCAGTGCTATCATTTAAAAATTTTAAGTACAGTCATAAACACGTACAAATATTTAACATGCTAATGGGAAATACTATGTATTTTACCTAATTCATTAATATTACTTTTTATTTACAATACTTCAATTAATCAACCATTTATTTATAAAGCACGTTATGCCCTATGTTTTAGACCTATTTGCTCCTACCTTTTACGTATTGACATAAGAACATCGACTTAAATACATAAAATTTAGAAACATATGTTGTCAGTGCCATCACTTAGAAATTTGAAGTGCAGTCATAAATACGTACAAATATTTAACATGCTAATGGGAAATACTATGTATTTTACCTAATTCATTAATATTACTTTTTATTTACTATACTTCAATTAATCAACCATTTATTTATAAAGCACGTTATGCCTATGTTTTAGACCTATTTGGTCCTACCTTTTACGTATTGACAAAAGAACATCGACTTAAATACATAAAATTTAGAAACATATATTGTCAGTGCCATCACTTAGAAATTTGAAGTGCAGTCATAAATACGTACAAATATTTAACATGCTAATGGGAAATACTATGTATTTTACCTAATTCATTAATATTACTTTTTATTTATAATACTTCAATTAATCAACCATTTATTTATAAAGCACGTTATGCCCTATGTTTTAGACCTATTTGCTCCTACCTTTTACGTATTGACATAAGAACATCGACTTAAATACATAAAATTTAGAAACGTATGTTGTCAGTGCCATCACTTAGAAATTTGAAGTGCAGTCATAAATACGTACAAATATTTAACATGCTAATGGGAAATACTATGTATTTTACCTAATTCATTAATATTACTTTTTATTTATAATACTTCAATTAATCAACCATTTATTTATAAAGCACGTTATGCCCTATGTTTTAGACCTATTTGCTCCTACCTTTTACGTATTGACATAAGAACATCGACTTAAATACATAAAATTTAACTAAAAGCTGGGGAGTATAAAGGATATGTACTGAGACAAATATGCAAGTTAATTTGCAGAGCTTATCATCCTTAATTAAAACTTTGTATAAAAACAGATTTAAAGGAATAAACGTTATCACGAGCACTTAGGTAGCATAATATCAATCTCTGCTATATTCATCAATTACAAATTACCATAACTCTTGGTGGTGATTGCCGAGCATTTATTGTAGATAATTTTTATATGAAACATCATGTTTGATCACTGGTGAGAGATCCTGAGATGACATTTTCGAAGAGGAAAAACGATCTCCTCATAATCTCACCTTAGAAGAGAAAATTATTTTCAAAGTTGTAACTTTCCCATTTTACTTCCTTATATTCTGCGTAAAATGAAAAGAAAACTACGAAACCTTGAAAGTGTTACTAACTTCCGCCGAAATAAAATTTTCAGATTTAGAGCTAGTGATAAAAACCGCAAAAACGGAAGGGTTTTCTTTGAGGACACAATAGACGTTCAACGACTTAAAATGTGTTTGAAAATTCAATATTTCTGTACTATTTAATTTTGTAATGTAACTAAAATTCAAAGAGGGCGTTTACAATATAAGGCTGTATCTGTTGGAGTAATAATTATATTAATTATCTTATAACTAATATAAGTGGTAGAAGATGATTAATATAATTATTAATTATCTTATAACACTTATATAGTAAATTAGTATTCTAATACTATATAGTACTTTTATAATAAATTTTATAGTAATTATTAACTACAACAGACAATTCAGTTATTACTAATTACTTTAACGGATTTTAAAATAAAAAATTTCGAATTTTATAAGTATTTGAAGCTTAATAACTATTTGACAACAATTTTTTAATTTCAATGGCAACACAGGTCACGTGGATGATCATATTGTTTTAATAGATAAAAGTGTGGTTAGTTTCATTGTGAAGTTTCTGATGATTAATTGGTTTTTTTTAATTTAATGTTTCGGTATGTTTAAATATAGTTTATTGTTTTAATCGTTTATTTAATTTTGTAATGTATAGAATATCTTAAAACTTTACAATATAACTTTTCGGTTTAATTTTAATAATTGAAAAGCTAAATTAGTCATCTCCAAAGGCAAAGGGAGAAATTAAGCCATTAACAGAACATGAAACATTTTGCAGCGTCCTATCGCTGAAAAAATGCACGTACAAGCATTGCCAGAAAATTACAGACTAATTATCTATAGGCAAATTTGGTTTGGTTTGGAGTGCTATTACTGTTTTGCAACGATATAATACAGTTAAATGATTATACAATATAAAAATTCGAAAAGAATATTTAATTCAGCACTCTACCATTATTTAAAAGGCAAATGGAGAAATTAAGTCATTAACAGAACTTGAAACATTTTGCAGTATTCTATTGAAAAAATTCACGTACAAGTATTTGCCAGAACATTACAGACTGTTTAATCTAAAGGCAAAGGGAGTTTTGTCATTAACAGATTGAAACATTTTTGTTATTGCTGAAAAAATTCACGTACAAGCATTGCCAGAAAATTATAGACTGGCATTACCCATCTCCAAAGGCAAAGGGAGTTAAGTTTAACTTTGAAACATTTTGCAGCGTTATTTTTAAAAATTAATATTGGAAAACTACAATTTTACTCATCTCCAAAGGCAAAGGGAGAAATTAAGCCATTAACAGAACATGAAACATTTTGCAGCGTCCTATCGCTGAAAAAATGCACGTACAAGCATTGCCAGAAAATTACAGACTGGCATTACCCATCTCCAAAGGCAAAGGGAGAAATTAAGTCATTAACAGAACTTGAAACATTTTGCAGCGTCCTATCGCTGAAAAAATTCACGTACAAGCATTGCCAGAAAATTACAGACTGGCATTACCCATCTCCAAAGGCAAAGGGAGAAATTAAGTCATTAACAGAACTTGAAACATTTTGCAGCGTCCTATCGCTGAAAAAAATCACGTACAAGCATTGCCAGAAAATTACAGACTGGCATTACCCATCTCCAAAGGCAAAGGGAGAAATTAAGTCATTAACAGAACTTGAAACATTTTGCAGCGTCCTATTGCTGAAAAAATTCACGGACAAGTATTGCCAGAAAACTACAGACTGGCATTACCCATCTCCAAAGGCAAAGGGAGAAATTAAGTCATTAACAGAACTTGAAACATTTTGCAGTATTCTATCGCTGAAAAAAATTCACGTACAAGTATTGCCAGAACATTACAGACTGGCATTACCCATCTCCAAAGGCAAAGGGAGAAATTAAGTCATTAACAGAACTTGAAACATTTTGCAGCGTCCTATTGCTGAAAAAATTCACGGACAAGTATTGCCAGAAAACTACAGACTGGCATTACCCATCTCCAAAGGCAAAGGGAGAAATTAAGTCATTAACAGAACTTGAAACATTTTGCAGCGTCCTATTGCTGAAAAAATTCACGGACAAGTATTGCCAGAAAACTACAGACTGGCATTACCCATCTCCAAAGGCAAAGGGAGAAATTAAGTCATTAACAGAACTTGAAACATTTTGCAGCGTCCTATTGCTGAAAAAAAATCACGTATAAGCATTGCCAGAAAATTACAGACTGGCATTACCCATCTCCAAAGGAAAAGAGAGAAATTAAGTCATTAACAGAACTTGAAACATTTTGCAGTATCCTATCGCTGAAAAAATTCACGTACAAGTATTGCCAGAAAATTATAGACTGGCATTACCCATCTCCAAAGGCAAAGGGAGAAATTAAGTCATTAACAGAACTTGAAACATTTTGCAGTGTACTATCGCTGAAAAAATTCACGTACAAGTATTGCCAGAAAATTACAGATTGACTTGACATATTTTAACACTGAAACATGCAAGTGTAGCTCATCATTAATCTTCGTGTCATACGAAAATTAGTAGAAATCGTAAAATAATAGAACATTGAATAAAATAAACTATACAACCAAAGTTGTATGTACACCATTCCCACCGCCAAATCTGACAAGAACTTTCTATCAATTAGCAGATAAGTTCAGCTTCAACGGTTGAACTTTAGGAACGATAAAAACAATATGATGCACTCTTCCCTAATAAGGCATTAAAAATCTGACTCCATACATTCATACATAGCAATACCTATTGCTCTGCGTGGTCCTACACCAAATGTTGATTACGGATATTTAATATTTTTTTTTGTTTTGAAAATGTAATAATTTATTTACACAATTATTTATCCCCTATATAATAATAGCCTAAGTTATCTGTCTAATAAAGTGAACATAGATTGTCACTATTTTGATTCACGATCAAATCTAATCTTCTATATAGTAATAGTCTAAAATATCTGTCCGTATGTCCTTGAATTTATGAAGCGGTTGGAGAGCATACATAGAGGCATCCATATTAGATTCTTGATGAGTTAGGGTTAGCAAAATTCAAAACGAGTAAAGTTTATCTTCTCCTAAACTATCGATCCGATTCTAAAATAAATTGGTATAAATATGTTTCACATCATGGCGTAATATATTGTCTTCTTTAAAACGTTCGAAATCCACCCCTTCCTCCTTTTCGAGCTTTTAATGTCATTATTTCAAGCCTTATTTTCCCCGGTTAAGAGCAGGCGATTAACTTTATCAATTTGTCGCATAACAGATAGGTAAAAAAGCATTTTTTCCTACCATTATGACGTCATTAATTTAACCACCTCATTTAATCATTTATTTTAAATTATTTAAGTATCGTATGCATTATTTTCATACGTTTTATCACTGAACTTAGATATTAAGTTTTTTTTTAATATTTGGCTTAAATAGTAGATTAGGTATATATTTGATAATTTTAAATTTAATCATCGATTATTTTATGTTGCAAGATAATTCTCAGCCAAAAAACAAACCATTTTTCATCTTCTTCATACGATTCTGGAATTACGATTTACGATTCTGGAAAATTAAGAATTTTACTTATCCCGTCATATGACGGGCTATATAATAGTATAAAATATTTGTACATAAGTGACTTTGCAATGAATTTCATTTGATTCCGATTATTTCTTTAGGGTGATGTTTTTTTTTTTTTTTTTATAAACAGGAAGTTCTAAAATTGTAGAAGACGTTGAGTGGGCATATCAATAGGGCGAGAAACTGTACATACACACTCTATAAACCTCCACAAAACCTATGCTCACTTTTTAAAAGAATCATTTTTAGTCAATACTGTCTCTTACTACGTGAAACAAGGCCGTTCGGCCAAGGACACTCTTTTTAATTCGGTAGATCTGCTTTTAAAAGCCTTCCGGAAGTTCACTTGGGGTTTACCAGATGTGTACCGAAAACGTGGGCATTATACCTGTAAAAATCAAGCGGGAGGCAAACTTTTCCTACTGGTGTGAAGTGAATCCATACCTCGCTATCTTTTGCCGAAACGCCTACGTGTGTTAGAGCTGACTTAGTTTATGCCAAAACTGTACTGCCCATATCTTAGAAAATATATTTTCTTTTGAAACAGTTTTTAAGTATATTCCCCTCATTTACTGGTTTTCCCTTCTTAAATTACTGTAGGCATCATAATTAAAGTTGACATGATAACTCAAATATGGTCAAATATTGAAAATTTTTAGCTAAAAATATTGTTCTAACATTCAATACATACCTGCAAAATTTGAAATGGATGATTTCAATATTTCAACAGTTATTTACGTGTATATTTTAACTGAGGCTTTTTTTTTAACAAATAAAAAGTTAAAAATCTTTTCTTGCATGTGCATAAAATTACCTTAGTTTTAATTTTTATAAGGGCAAAAATAACAAAAAAAAACCAAACCAAGTTAGCAAGTATTTGTTACAATTACAACCGAAAACGAAAGTGTAGATCTACCATGGGAAATAAAATCAAAAATAACGACTTACCATTTTGTCCTGGTTTGAAGTAAGCATTGAGATGAATTAGCACTAAATTTTGGAATTAAAAGAAGTAAAATCCAATGAAAAAATGACTTTAAAGATTTCCATAATGACACAGAATTTATTCCTCGAGCACACTGAAAAACACATCAGAATTTATATAAACATAGTATATACAGCGCCATCTAATGGCCGGCTAATTACGGAACTCAAGACCGAGCAGCATGTTTGTTTTTCCTTAAATTCCGACCATTAAAAATGCAAGGATTTTTCCTATTTAAGGTAAAAGTGTTAATCTTTTATACTGTAGGAAACTCTTTCTACTATTAGTGATGAGTTGCTTATTTCTCATTTATATACAAATATATAAGAAACTCTCAAACGTCATTGTTTTTTACATTAAGTGTCAGCAAATAATTTTTATAAAATATTATTTTAGAGCTATATAAAAATCCATGCTAGTTTTGTGCATATGGCTTTAATAGATTTCAAAATGCTTTTGAAGCATAAATATTTTTGTTAAAAGTTATAAAGACTTTAAAAGCTATGAAAGTTTAACTATGTTTTAATTTTAATTAAAAGAATTGTTCAAACAGACGTTATTATTTTGAATATTATTTAAATTGGATCCTAAAAAACAACTGAAATATTTACTATAATACTTAAAATAAAAAAAAATGAAAGTGTACTATGTCTCCATAAGAGTGAAAAAATCATTTGCATGTATGCTTGAGTAATAATCATGTCTGTGATTTTTCATATTATATTGTTATGATTTTGGCATGCATAAATATTTCGATTATGCAACTCCGTTAGGCCTAATGTTTACACAGTATCTCGCGAGATTGGCGATATATTGGTTACTAATTATTATCACCAAAATCGCCATAAGTCTCCAAGTGAGTGACTTTTGAGATCTGGTAAGTTTCAGAGGATTACGTGTCCAGAAAGTTTTTTGGCCCTTTAAAAACAGGGCACGAAGATTGTCAAAAGTCTCCAAGTTGGTGACGGTTTTAGCGACTTATGGGGTCTGGTAAGTTTCAGAAGGTTGAGTGTTCAGAAAATTTTTCGGCCCTTTAAAAACAGGGTGCAAGCTTGTAAATCAGCCCAGTCGTATTCAGAGTCGATCAGAGCAGATTTGTGGTAAGGTTAGCTTGCTTGGTTTGGAATTCTACAGTCTACTGTTGTACTACACGAGGATTATTGATACCAGGACGTACTGCTTAAAGCCGATTTCGAAAGTCTACGAAAAAACATGCTAATAGTGGGATTTGAACCCACGAACTACGGTATTAAAGAGCCGTGCCATACCTATTCGATCATCGTTCGGCAATGTGTGGTAAGGAGATCTTTAGTTGAGGTCTCAACTTGCCTGATGCTTGCCCATACAGCATGCCGCTGTTCCAATTTGAATATTTTGTATAATATGTTTCTCCCTTGAATCAGCATTGTTGTTATTGTTATTGTCTTATGCTACTTGGTGAAACCAAGCATGATTGAGATGGGGGCACCTCGTATTAAGGCAAAGGGGTGTGCCTTTCGTTTTTAACGAACACCGCAAGGGTGAAAGTACTACTTATGCTCAAGTGCGATCTCGTAATTTTGAAGCAGGGACCAAACAGAAGATCCATAGGCTTGGTCTGCCATCCCCAAAAGTATTGACTGAGAACTTGGATGACTTTGTGACCACGAACCTATTTTACGTGCTCCAGTCACCTTTAACGAACATTCGGGTTACGAACCTGCAACCCTCCAGTTACTTTGCCTTTGCCGACTGAGCTACCGCTGCTCTGAATGAGGATTATTTCTGTTTAGTAATATTGATCTGTAATACTTTTTATTAAAAAAATTCAATAAACTTTTTCACGTTTTCTCACAAAGTACATTTAATCCGTTAGCATGCAAACTCCCAACAAGAAACTGGATAAATGAAATTTTTTTTTGCAAAATCATGAAATATTGCTATTATGGTAAATTTTCCAAACTACTTTTCTAATGAACACCATGCACAGTAGGAAAACTTTATATGACTCCATTAAAATTGCACTTCCTGCTTAGTTTAAACTTCGTAACTCTGTTTTCGCGAGCGGATGATCCGAAAATTGAAATCGTGACTGTTGAGGCATGTAATTACTGATAAATTCATTAATAAAATGAGAAATTGCTCTGTGCTTCATTCGTAAATTACAAAATTCGTTCAGTTAAACATCGTATTACTTAAAGGAATAGGAAAAAAATCTTAAAATACAGTCGATATTAGTTATTTATTTATACATTTTTAGCCTAAAAAGGGATATCAAAATTTTAAAACAGGGTGGAACAAGGCTCCTTTTAAACTAGAGCCACGAGAAAAGTCATTTTGAGCAAAAACAATTTTTGTGTTCAAATTTCTCAGAAAGATACTAACGAAACTGAAATAAATTTCTCGATTTTTCCTAATTTCATACCCATACAAATCTATGAAAAAATAGTATTGAAGAAAATGTGCAGAGCCGCGGTAGCTCAGTCAAGGCAACGCTTTCGTAGCTGGAGGGTTGCAGGTTCGGAGCCTGAACCGGCCTAAGATCAGCCGTGTTCGTTAAAGGTAACTGGGGAACGTAAAATATGTTCTTGGTAACAATGTCCTCCATGTTCTCAATCAATCCCTCTGGAGGTGGCAGGCCATGCCTATGGATCTTCTGCTTGGTCCCTGCTTCAAAATTACGAGGATCCACTTGAACAAGAAGTGGTACTTTCACCCTTGCGGTGCTTGTTAAAAACCAAAGGCCGTCCCTTTGCCTTAATAGGAGTAGCCTCCGGCTCAATCATGCTTGGTTTGACCAAGTAGAATAAGACAACAACAACAGAATCTGTGCCTATGCGAAAAAGGGTCATTATTAAGCTTCTAAGCGTAGGAACAAAGCTGCAGATATTTGTTCTATCTGTAAAATATCGATATCTAGAAAAAGTGCAAAATATATAAAGGGTTTACCAACTGCGTCTGAACTGTGTAAGAAGCCCTGAAAAGAATAAGAAACTAAATAATTCCATTAAAGTTGTCTATATATTTTTCTAAGAATATTAAGAATATATAGAATATATAATTATAATGAGTACCGGGTGACCGAGCTCCGCTCGGAGAAAACAGGTATCGAAGCTAACTCGAAGATTTAAATTTTCAATTGTGATTTATCAAAACAATACATGCCATAAGATAATTTGTGAAACCATTAGTGAAAAGATAACCGGTTAAAGTGCACCATTGTAAACTATTCTAAACAAAGTTGTTTGGAAAGGGAACTGTTCTATACAAAGGTAAAGTTTGAAAAGTCATAGAAAATAAAATGTAATTGATAACAAAAAATTATACAATTAAAGAAATGGTACAAAGTGAGCAGTGTAAATATTGAAGTGTGTTGAATGGAGAAGCATTCTGACAATGACGGTATCTTCTAGTTGTCCATTTGCGGGTATAATTGAGTTGATCGCTTGTTGTTCCAAAATCCCGGCTCCTTGAAGCATTTCATGTAAAGGTGCGTTAGGCATGTTGAAAATGTAGCTTGAAATCTGATGAATGTTGAAATGTCGAACTTTGTTGATGGTGATTTGAAATCGAAATCAGTTCCTTAACACGTTCGCTGCCACCGACGCACTGGCGCGTCAGAGCGGCACCTCCTGGTATGCCGACGACGCACTAACGCGGCGACGGACTTTGATAAGTTATATGCTCTGTGTTTAGTGTGGTTTTGGAAATTGAACGGCGAGGTTGTTTCGGCACGTTAGTGAAGCATTATTTTTTAATTTTTTGTGGTTGGTTTTCAAAATTTTTGTTTGCATTATTTTTTTTTAACTATATCGTTTATCTGTTATATATACTTTGCTACATTAATTTAATATTTAGAGTTGATAGAAAATAAAAATGGAAACCGATATCAAGGAATAAAGACAAATCAATAAAGACTTTTATTATTATTATTATTAATTCGTCAGAACTACAGCCAATCGATTCCTCGTGGTCGAAAACCCCCGGGTACCAATTTTCACTTGGTTTGGACGCATGAAAAAAAGTTTGCCCGCACCGGGGTTCGAACCCGGCCCTATCTGTAGCGCCGAACTACGTGACCTTAGCGTGTCAAAACCGATGCCAATCGATTCCTCGTGACCAAAAACCCCAGATCCCCAAGTTTACTACAGTTTATTAATTCTGGGGCGATTTTCGACTTGACAATCATTCCTCGTATTATAGTATAGGATATGATGTCTAATAATGAGTAAATGTCATAGCGTATAGCTTCAGTGTGGGTTTTGAATAACAACACGCATTCATATTAATCGATGTAAGTGCAACACAATTCTTGGTTTTAAGTATACCGAAACACCCGCTGTTCTAGTGTCAAGATTTTTTTCAATTTTTAAGTACTATACTAAACAAAATAGCTATTTTGTATTTTAGACTCAAATTTGAAGCATATTTAGGAAAATAAAAATCCTTTTTATCAGTTTCTTTTATCAAGATCTCAAAAATATTTTTAGACACACATAACTTTTTAAAACATTCATATCTTTGTATCAAGATGAAAACTAGGTGTATCAAAGCCTTTTACATAAAATTTTTTACTGACACTTAAAGTGAGTCAACAGAATATTATAAACTTCCACAACGCAAACAAAACTGTACTTGGGGAAAACTTCAAACTTCCGAGCACGATATCAGTATTACATGACCACAAGTATTGTAATTATCACTATATTTAAAATTAATTGCAAAAATTAATTCATTATAATTTTTTTCGTTTTTTAATGTTTCAAACCCTTGAGACGCCTTAATTGATTATATCTCAATATTCTTCTTTTATTCATTTTTTTAGATATAGAAATGCATTCGAGAACGTTTTTTTTTATCCACCAACTTTCGGGCACAGAAATGTCACTTAGCAGAATATTATATACTTCCAATAAATATGTAGCGCTTAATCTTTGAAAATTAAGAAGTTTGTTCATTTGTCTCTTTGTTTTTTATACATAACCACACGGTTTGCAATCGATCAGCTAAATTTTGGACATCATTCATGTATACCGCCAAATAATCACTGTCAATATTAAAACCTCTGCTCTCCATCCTATCACGTAATATCACAAGATAAATTAAAGTTGGCAACTAACATGCGGTCAGTAAAGATAAAAAAATTATTGAGCTTGTACCAGATAATTCTCAGTCAAAAAACAAACTATTTTTTTAATTGTCTTATAAGGTACTTTAAACCCCGTCATATAACGGGCTATATGCTAGTTCGATAATACTTTTTTTATGTACCAATTTTCGGGCACAGAAAAAGTATAGCATCTTATGTATTTAAGGATATGGTTTGAATTGGATTTTAGGGCTCTGGTCTACTTTTTTTCAACAAAAGGGTTAAAGAGACCGGTACCTACTGCTTAAAGTAGATTCCGAATGGCTACGAACAACTGTGCCACAGTGGGTTTACACCCAACGAACTCAGGTACCAAAGAACAGCATCCTAACCATTCAGACATCCTTCGGTGAATTTAAGGGTAAGCACAGCCTATTTTGCTCGGCCAGACAGCATACCGCTGTTTAGATTTGAATATTTTAATTTGCTTTCAATGGAGATTTTATCGCTTCTTAAATAACAGTTTTAGATGCAGCATTTTTATTTAGCTTTGCTATAATCTAAAAACCACAAAAAAATCACAAGAATAGGATAAAACTTTTAGTTTCCTAACAAAAATATCTTTTTCAATAGTTTCGGAAAAACAGAGTTAAAAAAAATGTGACAAGATATAAGTTTAAAATAAAATATTGGCTCATTATAAAACAAGGGCCAGCTCAGACGAGGGGAAATTTGAGAATAAGGAGATAAAATTAAAAAATATATAAAAAACATAGTTCAAACCGCAGTGTTTGACAATAAAAGCACTTAGAAAACTTCGCGCACTGTCGTCAAAGGAATTTAATCTCGATCAAGAGTTTGCAACACTTGAAAGAGTTATTCTTCTATTAAAATTGCTCTTTTTTCTGTTCCCTTGATATCTGTAAAGACAACATTCATTGAAAATAATAATAATAAAAAACCTCCCCTGGGATTCGGTACAAATGGGGATTATTATCTAAAGTTATTACAAAAGTGTTATTGTTTGGAAAACTTAGCATGTTGTCATATGAGCATACATAAATATTTAGCCTGGCGTTATGATATAAAGTTGGTTGGAATATTTGCAGGATATTTCGTGCTATTTAAATACTAGCCTATAGCCCGTCATATGACGGGATCAGTAAAATTTTTAATTTTCCAGAATTGTAAAGAACCCTATGAGGCAGGTAAAAAAAATACATTTGTTTTTTTGGCTGAGAATTACCTGTCAACAAAAATAATCGATTAAAATTATCACATATGTACTTAATCTATTATTTAAGTCAAATAAAAAAGAAAATTATTTATGTAATATCCAATTTACTTCAGAATCGAATCTATAGTTTAGGAAAAGATAAACTTTACTCGGTTTGAATTTTGCAAACCCTAACTCATCAAAAATCCAATATGGATGCTCTATCCATTCCAGATCCAAAAGCTTCAAAACTTCGAGGACAGACGGGTAGATAACTTACGCTATTATTACATTACGAGAAGAAAGTTTAAGGATACACAACATGAAATGTTTATGTGCCCAGGGACATCCGTACAACAATACGTGAATTTGATAAAATAAAAATAATAAAAATTATAAAAAGTTAATTGAAAAATTAGTAAAAATTTATTTTAAAAATAATAAAACAACTTTCGGAATAAGAACTTAAAAGAAAAAGCAGAAAATATTAAATTTGTTAGACATTAAAGAAAATTAGCTGCATCGGGATAGAACCGTCAACCTGAGAAGTACAACAATCAAGTGGGCGGACTTTCTACCGAACGTACAACGCCTGAACGTTGTGCTCCATTTAATTAGAGTATATGAAGGTTTAAGTAGAAACAGCCCAGAAATTTAAATATTACTCTCCGCCTTTGCCATTCTATCAAGAATGAATTTCGTATAGAATAAGAGGAAGGATAAGGCTTGAAATAATAGCATTAAACGCTCGAAAAGGGGGGGACGGGTGGATTTCGAACTCATGAAAAATCCAATATGGATGCCTGTATCCATTCCAGGTAAAACCGCTTCAAAAATTTGCGGACAGACAACTTAGGCTATTATTATATAGGGGATATCATTTTTTTCACTAGCATATAACCCATAATATGACGAGATCAGTGAAACTTTTAATTTTCCTGAATTGTAAAGTAACCTATGAGGCAGGTAAAAAAATGTTTTTTTTTTTTGGCTGAGAATTATTGAGTACAAAATCAATAATTTATCTTCATACTCCTCTAAAGTCTCCCGATACCGTGAATGCAGTTTAGAATCCCCTTGAATTCATTTAGAAATATTATTAAAAGTTTTCTTAGCTACGTCGAAATTACCGTTAAGTTCTTACCAATTTTTTTTGCCACAGTAATTAATGGAAGTAAAGGAATGAAACTATTATTTCTACTACACCCTGGAGGTAGATAGAATTTGTTGTTAATACCGGCGATAAAATTTTCATTGCAACAAAAAATAATAGATGATTAAATTTAAAATTATCACATATGTACCTAATATATTATTCAAGCCAAATATAAAAGAAAATTATTTATGCATTATCTGTATTCAGTGATAAAACGTATGAAAATAATGCAGACGATATTTAAATAATTTAAAATAAGAAATGATTAAATGAGATGGTTAAAGGAATGACGTCATAATGCTAGAAAAAAAATGTTATTTTTACCTATTTATTATGTGATAAATTGATAAATTTAATCGCCTGCTCTTAACTGGGGAAAATAGGGCTTGAAATAATGGCATTAAGAGCTCGAAAAGGGAGGAAGGGGTGGATTTCGAACGTTTTAAAGACTTGCTTTGAATTTTGCTAACCCTAACTCATCAAGAATCCAATATGGATGCCTCTATCCATTTCAGGTCCAACCGCTTCATAAATTCGAGGACAGACGGACAGACAATTTAGACTATTATTATATAGGGTATGACTTAATTTTTATTATTTGACCCGTTACATGTTTTGTTGTAGGTTCTTTGCATACAACGTGTTAAGTGACAATCCAAGGTATGTATTTAGATTTTAAAAGGTATGCGTTTAGATTTTACATAGATTGGATAAAAATTATTCGTATATCGTTTATTTCATAAGTTTTATGTGAGGAATTTTATTTATGTGACTCACCGTATTTTCTGTTACAGGATACTTTACAATTATAGATGTAACTGCATAAAACACTGGATTAAC
>CM063498.1:123355541-123455541 GCA_032207245.1 Pardosa pseudoannulata
TGGTATTGGGTTGTCAACTGAGTCACTGTCTGGCTCCGGTTTTGCTTCACCATGCGAGACGGTCTCCGACGACCTTTTTCTTTGATAGCGTGTGGACGTCCAACACCATGTCGTCTTCTGCTGGTTTCACCGTCATTCATCCGCTTTGCAACTGTACTAACAACTGTAGATCACGAAGAACCCACGAGTCGTGCAGTTTCGGTAATACATGTTCCGAACCTTCTTTTGCCCTCTATCAAAATCGCTTAGATCCACAGCCTTTCCCATCACACAGAGAAGTAAGTGAAAGAATGATTCTTCAAATTCTCCAGCAGCTATTAAATACCACTTCCCCCTGATCACGTGCCTTCCCCGTCATCCAGGCGAGTTCATTGCAAAATATAGGGGTGGTCATAATGTTTTGACTCTTGAGTGTATATCTAGAATTGAATATAAGTAAGTATATCCAATTTTCGTAAACAACAAAATTAAAAAAAAAGTACAAATGAAATTCTTAGATTCTATTTAACGCAGACAGAAAGAAAATCCTTTTATTGAGAAAAAGACAAAAATGTAAGTACGACTTTAATTAAATGACATTTTTACTGTTGCCTTCCTGTTGAAGGGAAATCTTCCTTTTTCTGTACTCGGTAAGCAGGATAGAAAAGAATAAACTAATTAAAGCAAATCAGCCCAAATTTTGCGAAAGAAGATACATTCCTTTCTCTTCGCTCAACAGACTCCCGTGGTTATTCGCAAAACCCTTAATGCGATTAACGAGGTACCTGTTTTGTCTTTTTCACAATTAAATGTTTGAAAGAGTATTATGACTCTAATAGAACAGCGTGCCCGAAATGTAAGTCTCAATAAGGTGGGTTATTAGTGACATATATTAATACAGTTCGTTGAAATGCAAACATTGATTTCTCTTATCTTATTAATTAAGTGCATATGTATCAGAATTTACCTTTAGGTGAAGTATTTCTAATAAAATAAAATGTAGAGTAATTAAATAGATCTATTGAAACACTGTAAGTAAGGTAAAAATATCTAGCCTGTTCTTACCTAAACTTTGATCTGGGTATAATTAATTAGTGATGTCATGATGTCTTTTGAATCACTTTGCGGAATGTTTGAAATATTTGAAGTTCAAATCAACTAGGATGTAAAATAAGTCACATAAATGTCAGTTGTATGTCAAAGTAAAACTCTACACTTGGCTTTTTCTATTCAATGTGAAATCTTAACACATTGTATGCGGGACACGTACTAGTACGTTTTCTGACGATTGATACTTGACGCCGGTCACATACTAGTACGGGTTAGTGTAACAACATGGTTTGTTTGTGGGTATAAAATTAACGGTATATACAGGAAAACGAAGCCAAATGTTCTTGTCTACTACATAGTTTCTGGAAAAATTTAAAAAAATAAAAACTAGTTTTTACATCAGTAGATGCGACTGATGTAACATTAAATAATTTTCGATCTATTGAGATAAACGCCCGCTCCCGGTACAATTTTGTTGCGAAACGTACTCGTATACAATGTCTTAATAAGGAAAAACCCGAAAAACGTACAAAAAATATAAAAATAACACCTTAGGAGACAGATAATACACAATAAGGTTCTAAACTGAATATATAATATTATTAAATTTTCTGCAATTGGGATTTTTTAAAGTGTAGAGTTTTGCTTACAAGTGCTACAGTGCAAATATTGTGAGAAAATTAAAAGTCCTTTGTGTGAAAATATTAATCGTTCGAAAATATTTATTATTAGTTTGTATAATAATAAATATTTTCTATACTCTAATTATTATAAATATTTGTTAGCAATTATCAAGTATTTATTAATAGTTTCACTTGTTATTTAAGTAAAAAATAACAAGTTTGAAATGTTTGTAGAGTCATAATACTCTTTCAATGTTTGAAAAAGTATTATGACTCTTATTAGTGTCCATTGAAGAACAACGTGCCCGAAAAGTAAGTCTCAATAAGACGGGTTATTAGTGACATATATTAACATAATCCCTTGAAATGCCAACATTGATTTCTCTTAACTTATTAACTAAATGCATATATATCAGAATTTACCTTTAGGTGAAATCTGTAAGTATATCTAATAAAATAAAATGTAGAGTAATTAAATAGATCTATTGAAACACTGTAAGTAAGGTAAAAAATATCTAGCCTGTTCTTACCTAACCTTTGATCTGGGTATAATTAATTAGTGATGCCATGATGTCTTTTGAATCACTTTGAGGAATGTTTGAAATATTTGAAGTTCAAATCAACTAGGATGTAAAATAAGTCAAATAAATGTCAGCTGTATGTCAAAGTAAAACTCTATACTTGGCTTTTTCTATTCAATGTGAAATCTTAACACATTGTATGCGGGACACGTACTAGTACGTTTTCTGACGATTGATACTTGAGCGCCGGATACTAGTACGGGTTAGTGTAACATGGTTTGTTTGTCGGTTCTAAATTAACGGTATATACAGGAAAACGAAGCTGAATGTTCTTGTCAACTACATAGTTTCTGGAAAAATTTAGACAAATAAAAACTAGTTTTTACATCAGTCGATGCGACTGATGTAAAATTAAATAATTTTCGATCTATTGAGATTTAACTGAATAACTAAATTTACGCGCAAAACGCCAGCTCCCGGTACAATTCCGCTGTACCCGCACACAATGTGTTGATAGCGAAAATCCCGAAAAAGTACAAAAAATAAAAAAATAACAGCTTAGGAGACAGATAATACACAATAAGGTACGAAACTGTATATATATAATTTTATTACATTTTCTAAAATTGGGATTTTTTTAAAGTGTAGAGTTTTGCTTACAAGTGCTACATTGTTTAAATATTGTGGGAAAATTAAAAGTCCTTTGTGTGAAAATATTAATAGTTCAAAAATATTTATTAATAGTTTGTATAATAATAAATATTTTCTATTCTCTAATTGTTTATAAATATTTATTAGCAATTATCAAATATTTATTATTAGTTTTACTTGTTAAATAACAAGTAAAACTATTAATAAATATTTGATAATTGCTAATAAATATTTACTTAAATAAGCAAAAAATATCTTAAAATTTTCCTTTTTATAATCTTGAACAGTTAAAGCTTTGTGTAAAAGCGAGTTTCATTATAAATATTTCGTAATTGTTTATAAATATTTATGAATAGTTTTATTTATTGTTTAAGTCAAATATGTGTTTAAAGTTTCATCTTTAAAATGTCAAATTGAATAGAAAAGCTTTGTACGAGTTTCACTGTACGATTATATAAAATTGCTATGTTTCTCAATATTTGACGATTTATTCTTGTACTCTGAAAGTGGAAAAGTACTTGACTTTTTTTATATTATAATCACATTCAATTCTTCTGATTTATTTCAAATTACAACTAAAACAAAGCTAAAGTACAGTTGTGTTTGCGGTGACCCAGGTATGCTCAATTTTACCTGTTTGACTCGCACTTTCATAAGAGGCCACCATTTTCGAAATTACTCATTTTCTTAACATCTTAATTACCAACTACCTTTAGTATCCAAGATAAAGCCTGGCTAAGAAGCGCCATAAACGTCCGTTTAAAAGTCTCCAAAAATACGCTAAAGTTTTATTGTGTCAGTGGCCAAAGAGTTCTATGATTTTTTACCCCACCCTTTGTTGATTAGAATGGAATACGGGAAATCCACCCTCGTTATTGTTCCTTTACTTCCGGTTATAAATAGATATATAAATAGATATTATAGATTGTTAATTTTTAATACACATAAAGCTCGTCAAGTCTCTAAGATCATCCCATAAGAAATAATGGATTCTAAAAGTGAAAAATAAAAATATTCTTTAAGAGACTATATTTTTTTACGGAAGTCATCCAAGACATTTAAGTTGTGCAATTAGAGATACATTTGTTACCACAAACGAAATACTTCGAAATAGAGATTCACAAAGTCATGAAAAGCTATCAGCGTCTTTGTGCCTCAGGGGGTAGGGGTGCATCCCTCAATAAATATCAGTCAAAGAGGGGTGCACTTCCTAAACTATCGACCTGACCCTCCTACCGCAAAACTCCATGGGGGAAAACACTGGCAGAAATGCACATTACATCCATTTTCGGAACGTGTTTGGAGGTCGAAAATTGTACTTGACAACCGCTTTGAAAACATCATCGGTTTGGCGGAATTGTACGCGCGAACCGCTTAGAGGGTTAAATGGAGGAGGCCTTCCAAGGGATTGGTATTTAAAGCGCCTCAGACCAGGCCTGGATGGCGCCTGGGCTGATCAGCTAAACAGCATCAAAACACTCTCTACCAAACTAAATAAACTCTTCGGTTGGCTAGTGAAAAATGCGGTGAATCTGCAGGCTCTGTAACAATGCTGAGTCCGAAGAGTTTCAATGCATTTGAATGTAAAATTTCCACTGTACCACGATGTATATAACTTTTATGTAATTATCTTATTAATTTTCAATTTTTATTATATTTTGTACGTGGTGTATTTGATTGTATTTGTATGTGATGTATTTGCATGAAATCTATCTTAGTCAGGGCCCGACTTACAGAAATGGGGTCCCAGAGCAAACCTGTTCATACGGCCCCCCACCTCACTCTGCTGTACACAGGTGGTGGATACGGGGTGATTGTTATATGTAGTGATGCTTAAACTATGGCCCACAGAGGCTTTAAAGTTGACTTACCAATGTAGTTAGTAAAATAAGATTAGTTTAAAATAAAATGAAAAATTATGAAATAAGTAAAATTGTAAAAAAAAGTTGCAAAAAAAAAAAAAATGAATCCTGGTAGGTAAGTTACTTAATCACCCGACCCAGCTAACGCCATACGGGAATTGAAGCCTAGTCGTCAAGATAGCAGTCCTGAACCAATACAAGCAAAACAAACAAAACCATAAAAAAAAACTAACCAATAAGCGAAACCGCGAAACAAACAAAAAGTTAAACTTTCCTTTCCTGTATTCAGGTAAACTTAATCCTTTTTTTTTTCCCATTTATTTTCCAATTCTATTTTTCTTTTTTTTTACAAGTTTTTATAATACAATTTCCAAACATCACATGGGCAACAATTTGATAACATAATTAAATTTATACAATAAATAAAGATAAATCGTATATGCATCACTAACTTAAAAAAACCAATACCAAAAAACCGATATACAATTCAGTACATATATAAAATACCAATTAATAAAAAATAAACAATAATCCAATAATATGAAAACCATAAATTCAACAACATTCTAATGATTTATTCACAAAATATTCCATAATGGAACACAATCCAGATCTAGACTTTGGAGAATTACAAAGATTATTAATACTAACATTTATAAAATTAATAGGAAAATAACGAGTTCTAATATCCTTAACCAAATCACAATTATAAATTATATGCTCAACCGTTCCAACATCCTTTTGACACCAACATAACGTTGGTTTATTGAAAAATCTATCCTGGTATGTGGGAGTTCCTGGAAGGTAAGTAACTTCTTCACCCGACCCAGCTTTCGCCGTACGGGGATTAATAACTTATCGTCAGGACAGCAACCCTGCACAGAACTTAAGAAACATAAAAAACTATAACAAAAATTTAAATATAACCTAATTGGAGAGTTTAAGCACTGTACATAAATCGCGAAAATGTTCGGAAAGACTTTGGTCCCCCCCCCTTTTTTTTAATTCTTTTTTATTTTTTATTTTTTTTTTTTTTTTATTGAGACGAGTTGAGAAAACATCAAATGTCCAAATATGACAGACACAAGTGCATGTTGACAATAAGTACAATTAATTCCAGAAAAAGAATATAAAAAGTAAATACAAATAGACAGATTGTACAATTTAAATAAGATAATGACATATAAACATTTTGGAAAAAGACAAAAAGTAATTTTTATACATAAATACAATTTAACAAGCTAATGATAAGTTAACAAAAAAGTCCATTATTGAGCAAAGTCCAATTCTAGATTTAGGGGAGTTACATAAGTTATATAAATTTACAGACAAAATATTTGTTGGAAAATATTTTAATCTAATATCTTGAACTAAGTTACAATGGTAAATTAAATGTTCAATAGAACCTTC
This sequence comes from Pardosa pseudoannulata, assembly GCA_032207245.1. Lineage (NCBI taxonomy): Eukaryota > Metazoa > Arthropoda > Arachnida > Araneae > Lycosidae > Pardosa > Pardosa pseudoannulata. Next base: position 123,361,638 of record CM063498.1, read on the forward strand.
ATCATTATGACACCAACAGAGTGTAGGTTTTTAAAAAAAATCTATTTTGATGAACAGGAATAGCCCCATGTCCAGTGAAAATTTGATTCAGATAAAAATTACTCTCTAATCTTTTGATGCTAACTTTGGGGAAAAAAGAGAAAACTCTTCTACCCTTATCTTCATCTTCCCATCTCATTTGCCATAATTGTAATGAAAACTCGTGAATTTTACATTTAAGTTGCTTTATAGACATACCAATAATAAAATCAGTAGTCAATGGTCCTGGATGGTAAATCATATATTAGAATTTTGTAAGTCCTTACCCGAGGAATTTTCCTGCCTGAAGCAGAATGTAGCTGCGTGTTCTACATTTTTGTCAGCACTTACATTTGTGAACAAGCTCTTTAATGATACTGAATAAGTCAAAAACTAAATGAAGAAATTGGCGATAATTTAAAGTGAATTTTAGACATACGCGTCATATTTTAAACTTGAAATGGCAGTTAATTTGGAGGCCCGGGTGCTTGCCCCGTTTGCTCTGTCAGATACCAGGCCCTGATCTCAATGTATTTACACTGCACTGTACAAGCAGTGTATGAGCTCCTGTAGTTTGTACATTTCAAAACAGCTCAAACTTTTATTTTAAAGTAGAGGGTAATCGTCAGCCAATATTGGTCATGGGTCACCCAAATCTTACACATATCAAAAATAAAAGTATTAGTCTCGTGGTATAAATAAAAAAAAAAACTTAATTTTGAAAATTATCCCTCCGTTACTTATGGCAACAAAATAGATTGCAATGGGAAAAAATGGCGAAACAAAAGTAAAAAGAAAGAAATATGTCTAATAAAACACACAAAAGAAATTAAATAACATAACTAATTTTAGCATAGAAATCCAAAATTGTATCATTTTAAAGCACATTTTAAACACTATCAAATGAATTAAGTTGCATAAAATATTTTAATTATTTTAATTAAAATAACACTATGTGCAATATATTACCCCAGGCCCAATGAAAGACAAAAACAGCTTTCTAGCTTTATAATGATTATTACCTTTGATGAATTTGATCTGGCTAAAATCTTATCAGGGTTTGCTTTAAAAATAATGTAAAATTTCGTGAAGATTTATCCATTCATTTCGAAATGTATGGGGTGTAGACAAACAAACAAACCTACATATATAACCCACGTACATACAGAGGATTTAATATTTATAGATTTCACACTCTTTGGTTTTATACTCTGTTGGTTTCTCAGATATGCATATTTTTTTCCTTTATAGTTTTAATTGAATTATACTTCTAACATGCGGTTTAAAAGTAAGAAAAAACTTCAAAAGAAACATCTTTTTACAGCATCGATTTTTTTTTTAAATTTCCAGCGAATGAAAACATATATTTAGCTAAATGAATTTAGTGTTTGGAGAACCAGAGTTTGAACTCTGTATAAAATAAACAAGATTTTGTTTTTATTGCGTATCATTTTAAAGTAATTGTATCATACATAATCTTGCTAGCAAATAGAAAAGGAGCGTCAGTTGGAAATTTCTGCTGCAAATTGTAAATATTTTTTTCCCTTTAATCTTAAGAATGCAAAGCATTTTTTTTTCACCGCGTAAAGAACGAATGTAATTAGACTTTAAATATTCAGATCTTGTGTTCCGAGAAAATTTTGTTTTTTTGTTTGAGTAGATTTATGTAAAATACTGTTTTTATAATGCTGTTTAGAATTTAAGAATAATTTTGAGTGTGTATATTTTTTATATCTTCTCTAACTGAATAATTTTTTTTTGCTTGTCAAATGTTCGCTTCAAATCATGATGTACGGACACATATCAGATCTTGGAAAAATTAGCATTGAATACGAATCAGTTGTTTAATAGGGGAAATGCCATTTCCTGAGTACGAGCATAGATAATTTTCCTGTACATAATAATACAGGAGGTTCGATTAGACCCAGATATCCTGTTTGCTGTCGATTCTGGATATCTATGCCATTAGTGGGATTCGACACTTCTGAATCCAGTATTGAAATAGAGAGCTTCTGTCTGTTCAATCTTTCAGATGCAGAGGCTTTCAATTTATATTCCATTCAAACTGAGAAACTCAAAATATAACGAAGACTGACTAGCCTATAGCCCGTCATATGACGGGATCAGTAAAATTTTTAATTTTCCAGAATTGTAAAGTACCCTATGAGGCAGGAAAAAAAATGGTTTGTTTTTTGGCTGAGAATTATCTTTCAACAAGAATAATCGATTAAAATTATCCCATATGTACGTAATCTATTATTTAAGCCAAATATAAAAGAAAATTATTTACGTAATATCTAAGTTTAGTGATAAAACGTATGGAAATAATGTAGACGATATTTAAATAATCTAAAATAAATGATTAAATGAGATGGTTAAAGAAATAACGTTATAATGCTAGAAAAAAATCATTATTTTTACCTATTTATTATGTGATAAAATGATAAATTTAATCGTCTGCTCTTAAAATGGGGCTTAATATAGCGGTATTAAACGCTCGAAAAGGGGGACAGGGTGGATTTCGAACGTTTTAAAGAGGACAGTATATTTTTTCTGTGATATCAAGCTTATTCATACCAATTTATTTTAGAATCGAAACTATAGTTTAAGAAAAGAGCTTCACTCGCTTTGAATTTCGCTAATCCTAACGCATCAAAAATCCAATATGGATGGCTTTATCCATTCCATGTCCAACCGCTTCATAAATTCGAGGACAGACGGGCAGATAACTTAGGCTATCACCACAAGCAGAAAGTTTAAGGCTGCAAACCATGAAATGTTCATACAACAATACGCGAATTTAATAAAATAAAAATAATAAAAATCATAAAAAGTTTAAAAAATAGTAAAAATATATTTTAAAAATAGTAAAACAACTTTAAAATTAATAAAATAACTTTAGGAATAAGAATTGTTTAAAAAAAAACCCAGAAAATATTAAATTAATTAGACCTTTAAAAAAATTGGCTGCGTCGGGGACAGAACTGTCAACACGAAAAATACGACGATTAAACGGGCGGACACTCTACTGAACGGACCATACCTACACATGGTTAAGGTACTAATTAGAGAATATGAGGGTTAAGTAAAAACAGTCCAGCAATTTAAATATTACGCTCCGCCCTCGCCATCCTATCAAGAATGAATTTAGTATAGAATAAGAGGGAGAATAAGGCTTGATATAATGGCAATAACTCTCGAAAAGGGGGGATGGGGTGTATTTCGAACTCGATTTGAATTTTGTTAACCCTAACTCATAAAATATCCAATATGGACGCCTGTATCCATTCCAGGTACAACCGCTTCAAAAATTCGCGGACAGACAACGCGGACAGGGTATTATTATATAGGGGATTAGGAATACAAGATCCGTCGGCTCGCTATGTGATTCTTATAATTTTCACCAGGTATCTTTTTTAATGACTGAACATAAAATTTTTAATTTCTATCTAGAAAATTATAATTATTATTGAATGTATCAAGAAAATTTGTCATATAGCCATAGAAAAAATGCAGCGTCATTTAAAACTTCCCTTTTTGTAAAAAGTCAATAACTTTTTATGATGTATACGACTTAGTTTCAGTCTAGAAAATCCGTAAATATAACTCGACAATAGTTAAAGAAGAAATGTTCATACAGTAAAACTTTCATTTATTTAACTCTAGATTGCCAGAGATTTCTTGTATACCTATATTGCTGAAAAACAGTCAAAATGACTGCATTGTGAAAAAATAACAAATATGTAAAGAAATTTGTTTAAAATTAATTTTTAATATTATATAATAAAGGAGGGCGGAAGTAACTACAATTATTCATAAACCCATTTATATGTTATAGAAAAAGTCACCAAATTCTAAAAAATTGTGTCATTATATTTCATAATTGTTTTTCTAATTGAAGTTAAAAAAACAGTCAAAATGACTGCCTTGGGCAATCTAGTGTTAAATAAATATATTTTAAAGTTGTATACGATTTAAAACAAGGCAGATTTTGCTATGAAATTAATAGAATTAAGGCATTGATTCAAAGTCTTAATTCTATACAATAGATAAAGAAATCAAATCGAACAGGATTATTGCAAGATATGATCCGACGTTTAGACTAATAATAAATTCAATGTCAACTATTACTATTTTGATACACGATCAGAACTAATTACCGAAGATTTTCGTCAAATACTGTTTTTTTTTCACTGAATGTAAAATTTTTAGTTACAGTCTAAAAAATCCGTAAATATAACTCGATAATAGTCAAAGAAGAAATGTAGTTAGCGTACAGTAAAACTTTCATTTATTTAAATAAATAACTTTTTAAATTGTATACGATTTAAAATAAGGGAGATTTTCTTAAGTACTGCAATGACTAAAAGGTACCAGATGCCTTAATTCTATGCAATAAGTAAAGAAATCAAATCAAACATGATTATTGCAAGGTGTGACCCGAAATTTAGACTAATAATAAATCAATTGTTAATTATCACTATTTTGATACACGATCAGAACTAATTATCGAAGATTTTCGTCAAATATTTTTTTTGACTGAAAATTAAATTCTTATGTTCAGCCCAGAAAATTCGTAAATATAGCTCGAAAACAGTCAAAGAAGAAATGTCGCTTCACACACAGTAAAACTTTCATTAATCTAAATAAATAACTTTTCAAGTCATATATGATTTTAAACAAGGCAGATTTTGTTATGAAGTTGCATAAAATTAAGGCATTGCTTCAAAGCCTTAATTCTATGCAGTAGATAAAGAAATCAAATCGAACAGAATTATTGCAAGATATGATTCGACGTTTAGATCAATAATTAGTTCAACGTCAACTATAACTATTTTGATAGACGATCAGAACTAATTACCGAAGATTTTCGTCAAATACTGTTTTTTTACTGACTGTAAAATTTTTAGTTACAGTCTAAAAAATCCGTAAATATAACTCGACAATAGTCAAAGAAGAAATGTCGCTTAGCGTACAGTAAAGCTTTCATTTATTTAAATAAATATTTTTAAGTTGTATACGATTTAAAATAAGGGAGATTTTCTTAAGTACTGCAATAGCTATGAGGTACCAGAGGCCTTAATTCTATGAAATAGATAAAGAAATCAAATCAAACATGATTATTGCAAGGTGTGACCCGAAATTTAGACTAATAATAACTTCAATATCAACTATCACTATTTTGATACGCGATGAGAACTAATTACCGAAGATTTTCTTTAAATATTTTCTTTTTTGACTGAAAATTAAATTCTTATGTTCAGCCTAGAAAATTCATAAATATAGCTCGAAAACAGTCAAAGATGATTTGTCGCTTAAAATATAGTGAAATTTTCATTTATCTAAATAAATAACTTTGTAAGTTATATACGATTTGAAACACGGCAGATTTTGTTATGTATTGCATTGGTTGAGAGCCTTAATTGTATGCAATAGATAAAGGAATGAAATCGAACAGGATTATTGCAAGATATGATCCGACATTTAGACTAATAATAAATTCAACGGCAACTATCACTATTTTGATACACGATAAGAAATAATTACCAAAGATTTTCGTGAAATATTTTTTTGTTTTGATTGACTGAATATGAATTTTTTATGTTCAGTCTAGAAAATCCGTAAATATAACTCGTCAGCAATCAAAGAAGAAATGTCGCTTAACATACGGTGAACTTTCATTTATTGAAATAAATAACTTTTAAAGTTGTATACGATTTAAAACAAGGCAGATTTTTTTATGAAGTTGCATAGAATTAAGGTATCGGTTCAAAGCCTTAATTCTACACAATAGATAGAGAAACCAAATCGAACAGGATCATTGCAAGATACGATCCGACCTTTAGACTAATAATAAATTCAACGTCAACTATCACTATTTTGATATACGATGAGAAATAATTAAAGATTTTCCTCAAATACTTTTTTTTGACTGAATGTAAAATTTTTAGTTTCAGTCTAGAAAAACCGTAAATATAAATCATCAATAGTCAAAGAAGAAATGTCGCTTAACATACAAGTTTCATTAACCTAAATAAATAAATTTTAAAGTTATATATATTTAAAATAAAGAAGATTTTGTTAAGTATTGCAACGGCCAAAAGGTACCAGATGCCTTAATTATATACAATAGATAAAGAAATGAATTCAAACATGATTATTGCAAGGCGTGACCCGACATTTAGACTAATAATAAATCAAGTGTTAATTATAACTATTTTGATACTCGATCAGAACAATTACCGAAGATTTTCGTGAAATATTTGTTTGACTGAAAATTAAATTTTTATGTTCAAACTAGAAAATTCGTATATATAACTCGAAAATAGTCAAAGAAGAAATATCGCTTAACATACAGTGAAACTTTTTTTTTAAAATTTAAATAAATAACTTTTTAAGTTATATACGATTTAAAACAAGGTAGATTTTGTTATGTATTGCATTGGTTCAAAGCCTTAATTCTATGCAATAAATAAATCAAATCGAACAGGATTATTGAAAGATATGATCCCACGTTTAGACTAATAATAAATTCAACGTCAGTTATCACTATTTTGATACACGATCAGAACTAATTACCGAAGTTTTCCGCCAAATACTTTTTTTCTGACTGAATATAAAATATTTAGTTTTAATCTAGAAAATCCGTAAATATAACTCAACAATAGTCAAAGAAGAAATGTTGCTTAACCTACAGTAAAAGTTTCATTTATTTAAATAAATAACTTTTAAAGTTGTATACGACTTAAAACAAGGCAGATTTTTTTTTATGAAGTTGCATAGAATTAAGGTATCGGTTCAAAGCCTTAATTCTATACAATAGATAGATAAATCAAATCGAACAGGATTATTGCAAGATATGATCCGACGTTTAGACTAATAATAAATTCAACGTCAACTATCACTATTTTGATACACGATCAGAAATAATTACCGAAGATTTTCATCAAATACTTTTTTTTGACTGAATGTAAAATTTTTAGTTTCAGTCTAGAAAAACTGTAAATATAAATCGTCAATGGTCAAAGAAGAAATGTCGCTTAACATACAGTAAAAATTTCATTAACCTAAATAAATAAATTTTAAAGTTATATATATTTAAAATAAAGAAGATTTTGTTAAGTATTGCAACGGCCAAAAGGTACCAGAGGCCTTAATTCTATACAATAGATAAAGAAATGAAATCAAACATGATTATCGCAAGGTGTGACCCGAAATTTAGACTAATAATAAATCAAGTGTTAATTATCACTATTTTGATACTCGATCAGAACTAATTACCGAAGATTTTCGTGAAATATTTGTTTGACTGAAAATTAAATTTTTATGTTCAGACTAGAAAATATAACTCGAAAATAGTCAAAGAAGAAATGTCGCTTAACAAACAATGAAACTTTTTTAAAAAATTTAAATAAATAACTTTTTAAGTTATATACGATTTAAAACAAGGCAGATTTTGTTATGTATTGCATTGGTTCAAAGCCTTAATTCTATGCAATAAATAAATCAAATCGAACAGGATTATTGCAAGATATGATCCCACGTTTAGACTAATAATAAATTCAACGTCAGCTATCACTATTTTGATACACGATCAGAACTAATTACCGAAGTTTTCCGTGAAATACTTTTTTTTTTGACTGAATATAAAATATTTAGTTTTAATCTAGAAAATCCGTAAATATAACTCAACAATAGTCAAAGAAAAAATGTTGCTTAACATACAGTAAAACTTTCATTTATTAAAATAAATAACTTTTGAAGTTGTATGCGATTTAAAACAAGGCAAATTTTGTTATGAAGTTGCATAGAATTATGGTATCGGTTCAAAGCCTTAATTCTATGCAGTAGATAAAGAAATCAAATCGAACAGGATTATTGCAAGATATGATCCGACCTTTAGACTAATAATAAATTCAACGTCAACTATCACTATTTTAATCCACAATCATTACTAATTACCAAAGATTTTCGTCAAATATTTTTTTTTTGAATGAATATAAAATTTTTAGTTTCAATCTCGAAAATCAGTAACTCGACAATAGTCAAAGAAGAAATGTTCATACAGTAAATCTTTCATTTATCTAAATAAATAACTTTTTAAGTTGTATACGATTTAAAACAAGGCAGATTTTGTTATGAAGTTGCATAGAATTAAGGCATTGGTTCAAAGCCTTAATTCTATGCAATAGATAAAGAAATCAAATCGAACAGGATTATTGCAAGATATGATCCGACCTTTAGACTAATAATAAATTCAACGTCAAATACACGATCAGAATTAATTACCCATCATTTTCTCCAGTTATCATGTAGATCGGAATAAAATCGAAATCAGATTAAGGTTAAACCCTCGCCAGACGCCCAACCGCCGTACAAATTGCCGTGCCATTTTTCGATCGAAGCGAGATCCAACAATAGAAATCGGATAAAAATATCGCTGGAGATGACACGCGGACCATAAACTTGAGTCTTTTCAGCGTAGCTAATGTTTTTCTGATAGCGCTTTCTGCTGACTTGGACACAGACAGGAGAAAAGAGGCGAGATAATAATAACAAACACTTGTACAAAAAAATAATAAATAAGAGGCGATATCAGACTCAGGTGTCAAGAATTATCCTTTTCATGTAGTTGTTTGAGCATTTTCTTTTCTATCCCCTTTTTTTGTTTGGTGTTCTCTACGCAGCGCCCAATTTTTTTTTATCGCCTCTAATTCTGAGTGGCGTGAGCTTATGTTCTCGTTCTTTACCATTTTTGAGATGTTCGTCTACGGTTTTTGCAAACCCGAGAAATGTCCAAATATTATCCGGTAGAGAATGTCACAAAAAGTTTCGGACAAATTGTTTTGAAATGGTTTTTGACAGCAAGGATGTGGTATTTGTTGCTTCGGAGAAAACCCTTTTTTTCGTGAAAAATCAGCTGAAAATGTAACCCTTAGACACCTTTTTTTTTATTTATCTGCTTCGTCACACAAAGGGAAACGAAATGTTGTTTCTGAAGTAGTTGTCGATTTTGATTCAGCTTTATTTCGGGTAAAAGTTTTTTCCGAATAAATGTTTTATAGTATCGAGTTTTTTCTTTAAATATTACTCTATTCATTTGTACTGTTTACTTTTAATGGTTTTACTTTTTTTAATAATTCAAGGTTTTCGACAAATATATCAGAAAGGGTATCGTATTACATTTTTAATTGTGGCGGAGATTAACAAAAAGAGCCTGTAAAACGATTTTTAACGTTCTGGTGCATATCGAGAAGTTTATCATGGGAGTGTTTATGTCTCAAAATTACTATAATAATTACATATACAGGACATATACGACATATCATGGTCGTAGGCAGGGGGAGGGATTTAGGGGACTGGTCCCCCTCCGAAATTCTCTATCGAACGGTCTACGAAGACCGTTTCATGGAAAAAAAAAGTGAACCATGTGTGTGGTTGTGTCATCTGCCTAGCTGGGCATAAACAACGATGTTTTTAGTGACGTTAGAAGGTGCAAATTGTATTCGGCAAGTAAAAGCAGATTGCTAGCACTCTTAGCAACTCATCGGAATAGTAATACACATTCGGAAGAATTTTTTAAACTGTTTTGCAAATATTCAAGGCGAGTACAAGGCAAGTACATACACAAGTAAAAAATTTGAGCATGTTCATTTTCTTTAGAAATTATTCTTTTTGTTTGGTTATACTTCTGTTTTAAAAATTAGAATGTACCTTTTCATTGTTAATTTTTCTATTAAATTCATTGTGCAGTTACTTCCTTACTTATTATAAGCTTTCAATTTGTTCATTATATCCAATTATAATCGTTTTGATATTTTAAAATCACATTGTATTGTGATACTCGTTAGGGGTATAGATAAGAAAACCTTACTGAAGTATCTGAACTTTTACTGAAGTATCACGCACACAAAACAATTTATTCCACCGTGGTCCCTCTCCGAACATAATTTCTGGCTACGGCCCTGCGACATATACGACCGCATAAACTCTGCACAGCTAGATTCCTCGTTGGAAGTACATAAACACTGCCCAAAGAAGCGCTCCTGTACGATCCATAGTTTACGAGAAATATACGAAAAACAAAGTATGACGTTACTTCTAGTGCAAGAAAAAACACTTTATTGAGCATATGAGCAGCAGTATATGCACGGGCATACTCTCTAACAGTTCGTAAGGTATTTCCATTACATCGGCCATACGTCAGGTACTTGTCGCAGTAGTCACAACGGAATACATGGCCACCATACGAAGACTTCCGCTAGCTGCAATATGCAGCCTTTCAGGAGTTCAACGGCTGCTTAACGTCATGACGCGATATGCGCGACGAACGTTTTAAACATTATCGTCTGGGAAGGTATGCAAATACTGTTCTTGATATGTCCAATAAAATGTTTTTTTTTTTTTTACCGGCAGTAACATTATACTTTGTTTTTCGCATTTTTCTCGTAAACTTGGGATCGAACAGGAACGCTTCTTTGGGCAGTTTTATGTACTCCCAACGAGGAATCTAGCTGTGCAGAATTATTTATGCGGTCGGACACCCTGTATATATATATATATATATATATATATATATATATATATATATATATATGTGTAAATCTATATCTGTATGTATAGCTATACACAGGGTATCTGCCAAAATAAAATTTTTCAAATCCATGACTTTTCATGACTTTCCCTGATTTAGCGGATCATTTTCCATGACTTTAAAAAGCTTTCGTTAAAGTATATATGAATAAAACTTCTGACGTACATACAAATAAAATATATGCTTTTAGAGAAATTACAGGAATTTTATCATAAAAAACTATAAACTTACTTTATAAGTGTTAATAAACTCACATACATAAAAATAAATTGTTGTATCTACATACCTAAGTTTAATCATATAGCAATTTTTCAATCAAAATGTTTCCAATTTGAATTCAGGATACTTTGGTATTATCCAGGTGACCATGAATAATAGCCAAATATAACCCTATAATGTTTATATACAATATCCCTAGAGATAAACTTATATTTTGTGCAAAAATCTTAACTAATTTTCATTAAAAAATAATTATTATATTAATCAAATTTTAATCTACAATTTAATAAAAAAACAGAATAATATACATTTACCCACCCATTCAGCTTTCTTGCTTTGAGTTTCCTTGGTGAACAAATTTTACTTGGCAATAGGGTCAATAGCATAATGCATAAATACCAAACTCCGCAACTTCAGCGAAATGACAAGTAAAAATAGGATTAAACAATTCAATGCATTTTTATTTAATCGGTAGTTTAGCGGATCCATCCATGACTTTCCATGACTTTTACTCATTTTACTTGAAAAATCAAGACTTTCCATGACAAAATTAATCCCTTGTCTAAATCCATGATTTTTCATGACTTTCCCTGACTTTCCAGGTGCGCGGAAACCATGGATATACATATACGTTCAAATATATATACAATAATTTTCAATACCCGTGTCTAGAGAGAACGCATTTACTATTGGTCAAAGAAGTACAGACAGAGGCTGGATTAAGTCTATAATGTGTCTGGAGGGAAAATAAGAATTACCGCGCAAACCCGAATAACGTAATTTATGAACAGAAGTTATTAAATTAAGTAAATAACGGATTTTAATATTACATACATATGTTTAAATATATGGTAATTTGCCTAAATAAAATATACTTCCAATGCGGCTAAGTCTTTTTGATTATTCAGGATTAATCTAGAATACCTTTTTAAGTAACAGTTCATAAAAGTATTAACTCCTTGGCATACAATGGTGTCAGGGAGACGTCAGGTATTTCATGTGCCATAGTGGAGTTTGACCTCTCCGAGACGTCAAGCGCTGCCTCCAGCAAACCTCATGCAGTATATTATTAGATCATTTAGTTATTTCATTCATGCATCGATTCTGTTTTGATTAGAATGTTCAAGAAGTCATGTGTAAGTAAAAATTAATATAAGAAGCGAAATACCACCGAAGTGTAAAAAATGTCAGTGCCTTCCTATGCCTATGTCAGTGCTCTACCTATTCAAAAATGCCTTGAAATGGTTCCTATTTACAGAAATACTAATTTACTTTATACTATTACTTAATTATTCTCCATCAACATCATGCATAAACCCCATTCAGTGTTACATAGCAATGCCAATTTCAAAATAAAATGTTCTGTATTAAATTTGCATATAACTATTAAGTTAATCCGAATTAAAAAGTATTTTTCAAGTGCATTAAATTTAGTTTTATTTGCATGTCAAGTGGTTAATTTTCTTTGATTTTCATTATAATAAGATAGAAGATTAAGTTTGATCTCAGTTCTATGCAGTCAAGAAGTAGGACTATTATTCAAGTGGTTCATTTTCTTTGTTTTTCATTATAAGATAGAAGATTAAGTTTGAACTGAGTTCTATGCATCGAGAAGTAGGACTATTGTTCAAGTGGTTCATTTTCTTTGTTTTTCATTATAAGATAGAAGATTAAGTTTGAACTGAGTTCTATGCATCGAGAAGTAGGACTATTGTTCAAGAGGTTCATTTTCTTTGATTTTTATTATAATAAGATAGAAGATTAAGTTTGATCTCAGTTCTATGCAGTTGAGAAGTAGGACTACTATTCAAGTGGTTCATTTTCTTTGCTTTTCATTATTAATAAGATAGAAGATTGAGTTTGAACTGAGTTCTATGCAGTCGAGAAGTAGGACTATTATTCAAGTGGTTCATTTTCTTTGCTTTTCATTATTAATAAGATAGAAGATTGAGTTTGAACTGAGTTCTATGCAGTCGAGAAGTAGGACTATTATTCAAGTGGTTCGTTTTCTTTGCTATTTATTATAATAAGATAGAAGATTAAGTTTGAATTCAGTTCTATGCAGTCGAGGAGTAGGACTATTATTATTTTACAAGTTTAAGTTAATTCAAAGAGTTGCTATCGTGCAACCGTTAAGCAGTTATTTTAAATGACAGTTTTTCATTACTCAAAGTAAAACTTTGTACATTCTAAATGTCTAAAATTTGTGAAATGAATCTTTTATGATAGGGAAAATTATTTTTATTTTTACATTAAATTCTACAGCGGCTTTTCTTTGTCTTAAACCAAAAATGGAAAAAAAGTTAATCACCTACGAATGTTTTAAATAATCAAAAAAAAATGTTGCCATTAAAAGCAATCTCTGTCGCGCGAACAAAAGTTAATTCTTAAAATAGCGAGGAAATTAATTCCCGTTCTTGAATAATGTATAATGCAAATGAATTAAAATATTCAAATTATCTCGAAATACACAATTGTTTTGAGGCAATATTGAGATTAGCCGGAATTCTTAGTGACTAATGCATCAAGGAATTAGAAATTCTAAAATTCCATTAAAATGATGACTTACTCTTTAATAAATAGTATTTTGAAATAAGCGTAACATTCAACAAAATTTGTATTTAATAAACAATGTTTGATTAGTTGTTTTTTCCTGCTTAAAAGGTGGATACGATTAATTAAAAAAGAACATGTTGTTTTCATAAAGTAAAAATTAAAATGACACTTTGTTACGTTTATAAAACATTTTTTCTAAAGATTAGATCTTACAATTTTAACATTAATATTACTAATAGAGAATTAATTATAAAAATTCATGTTCATAAACTGAAAGAAAATTTATTAAATCCTATTTTTAATTTTATGATAAAAGGTTTGTGAATATTATTATAGTCTGAGTAACGAATCTGTCACTCCCACTCACATACAAATAAAAACTGTAAGAAGTTGTTATCGTTTAAACTAAATTCACTAAGAAATATAGTTATTATCAGCTGTCGTATGGAAACAATAAAAGGTACAGGTCGAAACAGAAAATTCCACGTAAAACAACTAGTGCAACAATGATTTTTTTTTGTTTGAACTCATGATATCATTATTTGGTGAACTCTTTTGTCTATGATGAATAACAGACTTTTGGTATTCACCCTTTCAATGTATTTAAAGAAATCGCCCTCTTTCATGATCTTTACGATTTTTTCATACTATTTGAATTCGTACATTGCTATAAAAATCAATTCCATATATCACTTTCATTGGTTAAAAGTTTCAGCACATTTATTGTCGGGCGATAGAAAAACAGTCTTCGCCTTGCGTAGTTCAAGTACCTAGGTCCGAATCCTACCTACTCTTGATATGGACATTTATGGCTATTCCAAACAAACTTTAAGATAATTATACATGTATAAAAATTTGGCATTAGTAATCAGAAATAATCTTATTGGAAAACTTCTCCAATACAGTCATAGAATAATACAAAAGCATCTGGAGGCAAAGCATCTTGCATCAAAGGGGGAAGATATGTACATATCACCAACTCTAGACCTGCTAGTGATACATTAAGAGTCTTGCTATTGAAAGGGAGCAAGTCTCTTCAGAAATTATCCAAATGTAATTCTGTACTGACCTTTCCTGAAAGCCTCCTGCATTGTATGGAGTTCGACAAGGAAGTTTTTGTCTACACCCTGATATTTGAGTTTTTAAAAATATATGGTTTCCTGGAATTGGTGTTGTACCTTATGGACTTATTGCACTTAATCTAGCCTATATGTCTATCAAGTACGATAAGTCATTACAAAACCCGCACCAATAACTAGCTTATTATTTTTTTCAAAAGTCATGCTAATATGATTACAATATTTTATGGATCAATAAAATACTGTATAAATGGTTTTAATACTTTCTTCGGGCTTTTAATTTAATTTTAATTTTACTAAAACCAATAGTTTTGTCTAGTTTAGAATATTATGGACAACAAACAGTATAATGGTTTTTTGCTGGAACAACCGTAACCTTGAAAGTAAGAATCAATGTGAAGTATAGACATGTTTAAGCTGACCAGGTTTGATGAAATTCCATCTTCGTGCAGAACATGGAATTTTCCACGATAATAAGGCTTCTATTCATGCCATGAGACTTGTCCAATCATAGTTTGAAGGACACGAGGATAAAATAAAAAATCTACGTTGGCTTGCATATTCCCCCGACCTCAATATTACCGTAAACTAACTTCAAATTAATTTTAAAGCGCTTAATCGGGAACCGATATGCGCTATATCTCCGGAACTTTAACGATATGTCCATGAAGAATTGTACAATATTCATCTAAATATTATTCAGGACTTGCATGATTCGATTTACGAGTGAATTTTAGCTGTATTGTCTGCTATATTAGTAAAGAATTCCTAATAAAACTAGGGAGTTGTATGCATATTTATATGTGTTTTTGTAACCAGTGAAAATGTTCTCCGAATACACGGGAAATTAGCCCCTAGTATTTGATTTGCTTGGGTTGGCTGGGCACAAAGCACTCCTAATTAACTTGCTGTCTTAAAGCCTGCAAAGAAAACGAAGTGCATCATTCTGCAACTTTACATTTATTGAGAATAGCAAAGCATCGGTCTATCGATGGTCTTTATAGCGCGACAGCTCTACATAAAAAGCTGAAAGGACGACAAAATGCCGACGATTGAGGAATGGTAGAGCGCTGCTCTTAGATACTGGAATTCGTGGGTTCAAATCCTGTTTCTGGCCTGGATGTTCGGGAACTTTCGGAATCGGTTTTAAGGTGTAAGTCCCGGTTTCATTAGATGCCTGTAGCAAAAAAGTGGACCGTATTGCTCCAAATCAAAAACCAAACTTAAGGATATGTGCATCTTTCGCTGGAGTCGACCTCAAAGTAAGCGAATCACGTGATTTTGTTCCCATGAGACTTCCATAAGATTGTTCAGCACTCGAAGAACACTCCTTTTAGTGTTGAGAAATTGGGTACAGTCGAACTCGTTTATAACGAGCACAAAAGGACCGTAACATTTACTCGTTAAATCCGAGTGTTACGGGTCCTTAAGGCAGGCGTGCAACCAGAAGGGGGAGGGCTTGGGAGGTCAAATGATTTAGTTTACTTAAAATTTAATTAATACTTACGTACTTTATATTAATTAATTTAATAAATTACTTTTCTTAATTTAATAACAATTAACACCCCCCAACAAGCGAAAAATTTCTAGTTGCGCTAGTCTTAAAGGAAAGAAACAATAAACGGAAAAAAATAAAGGAAAATATTCTTACCAAAACATTTATTTTTTTCATTCATCTACATATTTAAAATTATAGTTTGTTAGCTTACTCTTTCCTGTGCTATTGTTCTTCGGAGATGAGCCCGGAAAAGATCATCAAGGCCATCCCTCTCTTCAAAAAAGGTCTGCATTTTTTCAGCGAACTCTAACATCGTAGAACCAGTTGGGGGTGGTTTCACTTTCTTTATATTCATCAGTGTCCTCATCGCTTTCGTCATGTTTTTCCGATGAATTCTCTAGTATGTCAGATACAATATTTTCGGTGGTCAGTACATCTGATGTCATCAGTTCGTCGTTGATGGATACATAGTTTTGAAATTCTTCTTTGGTCACTTCCAAATTTGCAGTTTGTAGGGAATTGTCAACCTGTTCTTCCTCAGTGGACTGACCATCTTGACAACTCTCCAGTCCAACCTTATGGAAACACTTCATGAGGAATGTTGATGTGACATTTTCCCATGCATCGTTCATCAAACGTATAGCTTCCAGTACGTTGACATTGGTATTTGATGCTGTTCCACTTCTAACTCTTCGGTCCAGAATCATAAAAATCAGTTGCTTACTGAAGTGGCACTTGAAACTTCTTATGACTCCTTGGTCCTAGGCTGGATAACAGATTTAGAATTTGGTGGCAAAAATGCAATTGCACCAGATTTGTGAACCCTCCCTATTGACATTGGAATGCTGGAAAAGTTTTCTTACAAAAGTATAAACCTCGGAGAAGATAAGACAGAAAGACTAGAGAGATGAGAAAAAATATTGCTTGCTAAAACCAGGTCTTGCTCGTTAAAAGCGACTTCTGTTCCATAGACTTCACACCAACATCCAACCAAATATTCTCGCTTCCATCGGTAAATCCGAGTTCTCGCTAAATCCGAGCTCGTTATAAACGAGTTCGACTGTATTAGAAAATAAGAAGAGGAAAAGGGAGAATTATTAATGTCTATTTTAGGGGTAATAATTTTGAAATACTATACACACATATCTGTATATTAAATGGTTAATATCAAGCAAGCATAAAAAGCCAATTAAATATCAATGCTTTTCTATAGTTTTTTTTATTGATTCATACTTTAATTATTTTTAGTATCATGAAATAGCCTTTTTAAGGATAGTCTTCTTTATCAATAGTTTTAGCATTACCAGTAAGCACGCCAAAAAAGGCATTTAAAACACGTAACATCGACCTAAAAACTATGGTAGCTGTCGTAGAGCAGTTAAATGAATGCTGCGAATAGTCATTAAAAGGAGAGCTTCTCTCTCATTTCTCCACCTATCTTCTTAACTAGAAGGAAAATTTTCCAAGATTTCTCCCTTCCCACCCCTCGCTTCTGCCAAAGGCATCTTTAAAGTCTTTGACGTTTAAGGAACTTTGTCATTTTCGGAGCCCAACGGAAAAAAAAAGCGAGCAGGAACAATTTACACTGGATCGCAAAACGGGTAAAATTTTTAAGATATTTCTGCTCCCAACTTAATTTTATTCGACAGTAGTAAAAGGTTTTGACTGCCATAAGATTTTAGAATAAAGCTGAAATATCGTACGTGTACTTAACGATCGGAAGATCGTTAGTTCCCACTTTTATTCGTTATGGACGAAAAGTTGTGGAAGCTCATCGTCATTTCTGGTGACTGGATTGCTTATAATATGTAGTTATTTTTCTTAAGGATATCATAGATTCTCTAAACTGACTGTTATTGTGTTTAACCGATTTACATGGTTGTGAAGTCCTTTAAGCGACTCATACTCAGTATATCACCTTTTTATAACTTTTTTTAATATTGAAAAATCATAGAAAAATATTCTAAATCTTTGGATATAATTTCTGTTATGTTCTTTCTTCAATTTTTCCTCAATTAATGGAATCACCAGGTTTTACAGATAATTGAAGTTCCAGAAAAGTTTGCTTTGCCTCAGAAAATCCCCAATTCAACTTTTGTCACCTATGATATCACATAGTTACTTACAAACAAACTTATTATATTTTAGATATTTAATCCTTTTCCCCTTTGAATATTGATTTTTCTTGTACTAAAGAAAAACATTCTCCACGATAGCTCAGTTTCTCTAATGATACTCAAAACAGAAACACAAAATGGATTGCAACCACATTATTAATTTACTTGTTCAGAGAGCTACAATAATATTTCACTTGATGCCTTAGAATCCACCCATTCACACACACACACACACACCGAACAGTTACATTATGACTCATAGATGGCTCCTCAGGGGTGAACATCATTTTCACACAGTACAAGCCGTTGATTTCAGAGGTAAATCAAAACTCATCCCTTCCAATGAATGTAAATTAATTTTTTAAGTAGTTCATATTTTAAAGATCATAGATAACATTTATAAACAAATTTCATTCAATCCCAAAGAATTTCTAGTGGTGCCCCAAGAAAAGTTAATACAATTGCATATTAACAAGATAAAGTAAAAGTAACATAACATCTGAATGCTTCACTAAACATTGTGTACAATAAGAAAGTGCCAGAGAAGTAAATGTAAGTATGAAAGATTGACAGCAGTTTTATTGAAACCCTAATTTAAAGGTATATAAACTTTCAGACACGAAAATGTCAGAAAGTAAATGATCAGAAAGTAAATGTAAGTATGAAAGATTGACAGCAGTTTTATTGAAACCCTAGTTTATATAAACTTTCAGACACGATTTCAAATAATTTCGTGTAACCACATATGTGAAATGATATACGATTTCCTTTTAATTATTCATTCAGGATATATGATATTTGGAAGATACCGATCTCGAGCAGCGTTTGAAAGCCGTATTTGTTCCACACGAAATTCAAAATTTAGAAACATATCAAACGATAGATACTGAACAATGGAAATACTGACAGTACACAATGAAGTTCAATTGACTTTAAAGGGAAAAGCGGAAAACTCTTCACGAATAATTAAGTACAAGAAAATAAGTCTTAATTATTTAACTAACAGAGATTTTCAAAACTGGACCATGTGGACTCACATGAGATTTTAAAATAAAGCTAGAGTACGTGTTTTTTACAGTGGAATTCGAGTTTGAACAAGGTATTGCGAAGAGTGCTTCAGAAAGTAATGCTGCCGAGTTAATTTCGAATGACTCAAAAGAATCTGAGCAGAACGATGGCCGATTGGTTAGGGTGCTGGTCTTAGGTACCGGAGTTCGTGGGTTCGAATCCCACTGTGGCATGGATGTTCGTAGCGTTCGGAATTGGCTTTAACCTGTAGGTCCCGGTCTCATTAGCCCTCGTGTTGCAAAAAAGTTGACCGTAGAACTCCAAACTAAAAGAAGCCGATACTGATTGCTTCGGGAAATGTGTTTACTAGATGTTAATTTACATTTCAAGAAAGAAGAAAATATGTTATCAATCTTAATAACAACTGCTCTCTGTTGCAGATGGAAAATATTCAGTTTCTAGTCACTTTCATAGCATCTGACGTTAATGCAGTATATTATGGAAAATACTGCTTATACAGCCTTATAGAAGTTTTTTGTGTACATAAGAATTGTTTTCATTAAAGGGGAAATAGCTCACCAAATGTGACAATCATTAATTGTTGACAAAATAACATACCTGAATGTTAGCTTTCCGTACGAATTAGTGCATTTTACCGACAGAAATGGTAAAAGGAGATGCCCAGGGAAAGGTGTAATATTTAAGTCCTTTTTTAAAATTTGGCTAATGAAGATCTTTGTTTGCTGCTCCGCTCAAACACACTGACTAAATGAACCTGGCTAGTAGCAACAGATAAAATTCTGGAAGATTTTGACTGTTTTTTTTATGTTGGGAGTATTTAAAGTGCCTTGGATAATTGAAAATCCCGTTCTCTGTGAAACACACCCTGTCAATAGTTTCCTCATTGAAAAAGATTTAAAAGAGGATAAAACTTAACAGTATGTAAGTATATTAAACATAAATACATTTGTGAAGTCATTAACATTAGAACCATGGGGTCAATCCCACCCCAAAAAATTTTGATTTCGATTTCTTCAAAAAGTTATTATAAGTTTGGTTTGGAGTGCTACGATCTACTTTTCGCAACACGAGGGCTAATGAGATCGGGACCTACAGCCTAAAGCTGATTCCGAACATCCATGCCAGAGTGGGATTCAAACCCACGAACTCCGGTACCGAAGGTCAGCACCCTAACCAATTGGCCATCGTTCGGTAAGTTATTATAGGAATTTAAAAAAAATCTTGGATTTACCTAATTTTATACCATATAAAATCTGTAAAAGTATTATAAGTGAAACACTGATCACTCTTTTGTTCTTAATACTTATATCGGCGTTTTTGTCATGTTTCACGAGAAAGAAAAAGAATTTGTGTGTGAGAAGTGGCATCCGTGTGAGACGGTGTTCTAAACTGTAACAGTCAAAATGATTATAAATGTGCATTAATATAAACGAATGTTTATCAAGCGAAGTATTGTGTGTGACATTCAACAGATTTGGTTATTCTGACCCTATTATAACGAGCTCGAAATTTGCAATTGAAGGTTTTTTGGAGTGGAAATGCTTTTTCAGTCCTTTTTTCATTGCTCCGAGTGATTAAAAAAAGGACAATGCAATGTTACCAGAACAATACCTCTAGGCCAACTCAGTGGTCAACTTTTAATGTTGGGGAGGAGGGAGTATAATCAGAGGAGTGTCACGAATAGGGGCAGCTGATAATTTTGTTATAGTGTTAGTAGACAGTATTGTAAATCAAATTGACTATTGTAATATTTTGATAACATACCTTTCTTTAAATAATTGCCAAAATACTAATATGTAGAAAGTATATAAAAAAGAAATATAAAAAAAAAGATATATAAAAAGAAGAAAGTATATATAAAAAGAAATTGCCCAAACCATGCATGAACTGTATAAGAATGTCTCCTGGCTTGTAAGAAAATACATTTATTTATTTTATAAAGACTGAAAAATTAGTGCGTAAGCCAATAGTTCCCGGGCTCTGAAATACTTTTTAACAATGCCCTCATACTTAAAGTACAACACAATTATTTAAATGCTCAAAAGTCATTGTATGACTAGAGTCCAAAATCCGGTGAATTCACCACTTCAGTTCTGTAGAAATGGTCTTGTAAAGTCATGTTCAGTCAAACCCCTAAAAAGGGCCATTGCTGTCTGTAAACATCAAGGCCGGAAATGAGGCAACGAGAACGACTAGGTGCGGAACTCTAAAAATTTCTTTTTTTGGCGGTTGGCAACAGTGAGGTAGAGAGCGGCCGGCGAGTAGCGGATGGATTTATTTTTGGTGGTGTGAAATGTACCTAAAAAGGTTGCTGTGTATAAAAAATGTCTGTGGGCTGTGAAATGTACCTAAAATGTTGCTGTGTTTAATAAATGTGTATGTGTGCTGTGAAAATTGGGTTTCTTGACTTCAAAACCACTCGGATCACATGGATCGAATCTTTACTCTGTCTTTCTCGGAAAAGCAGGAACATCTCTCTCTTTTCCCGAAATCCTCTATCTCTTATACATCATAGGTTGGGCCGAACGATGGCCGAATGGTTAGGGCACTGACCTTCGGTTCCGGAGTTCGTGGGTTCGAATCCCACTAAGGCATGGATGTTCGTAGCCGTTCGGAATCGGCTTTAAGCAGTAGGTCCCGGTCTCATTAGCCCTCGTGTTGCAAAAAAGTAGACCGAAGTGCTCCAAACCAACCATCATAGGTTAAATCATATGTTTAAGAGTTTTCTTAAGAGTCAGATTAACAAACAATTTAGTTTCATAAAAGAGGGTGATTCCTGAATTGATCTATCAAGGCTCCCTTTTAATTCAGTGTATCAGCCTTTTCATTGCCCAAAATTCCACAATGGGCAGGAATCCACTGGAAAAAATTTCTGTGTGCAAATTTCTCAAGCAAAAGCCTACAATTTAAAATTCTTAATAAGAAATCAAATACTTCCGTTAAAATTGTCTATACAGTGTTCCCTCGCCACTTCACGCTTCATGTTTTGCGGCTACAGTGCTTCGCGGGTTTTTCCAAAATATTTAAAGAAAAAAAAATACAACCATTTCGGCAGCCACGTTGCGGAAAGAAGCACTGTTTCAAGTTGATGCGCGAGAGAGAAGGATGTCAAACAAAGAAATGAGTTGATTCAGAGTACATACCACTGACTCTTGAGATGATAAAGTCTGCAAGTGAGGAAGCAAAGGAAGAGGAAGACGAAGAACAAACTGAAAAGCGCGGATTTACCCTGGAGAATCTGCAACAATTGTGCAACATGGCAAGAATTTGCAAAAGGCATTGAAGACAATATGGTTCCAGCTGTCAAATTCAGCAATCACGTTGACGAGGTTATGTTCTTTTACAGGGCAATTTTGAAGGAAAAGGAAAAACAAAAGGCAATAACTGCCCATCACCATTTTTCTCTCCAAGGTAAAGCTCCCTACCTCTACCGTCAGCGCCTCAAGCAGAAAAGCCTCCGAGTGAGCCTTAACCTTCTACGAGTCAAGTGAGAGCCTCTCCTCCGCCACCAACACAAGACTCTTCGCCTCTCTCAGAAAGCAATGTTGATTAATGTTTATTACTCTATAAGGTTTTGTAATTAACCTTATTAACTATCTCTGACACGTTTAAGTAAATACGTATACTGTTGTAATTTTGTGTAAATTATAAATACTGTTTACATATTAAAAACATTCATGTACCCGCATACACGAAAATTCCTAGGGCCAAATCCTACTTCGCGGTTTTGCAGTCTTCATTGAAGGTTCTGGTTTCCATTAACCGCGGAAAATGAGGGATCACTGTATATTTTTCTTGCAATATACAATACTCCATATTGTAATTTTCTATTATTTTTTTTCAATAGCAAAAATATTCTTGTATGTGTAAGTCTATATTTTTCAGTTAGAAAAACATAAGCATAACCAAACAAGATAATATAAGCACTAGTTCTTTTTTTTACCTTAAATAGACAAACATATGGCTTACTACAAATAAAAATAGAACAAAATAAAAATATAGAGCTAAACTATTGAAATATTTTTTAGCTTTCGAATCTATGATACATTTTAACGAATATATATTTAAACTTTTTAATATCGAATCGTTTTTCTAATAAAAATAAAAAAATAATAAATGAACATGAAGAGAAATTATTAAATTGAAATCACATTGCACATTGAATATGAGAACGAAAATATCACTTTTTAGTTTCATAGAAATTATTTGAATTTTCGTTCCTGCTTAAGAAACACTTTATCATAAAATTTAATTGCATATCAATATAATTTCCAATTTTTTAACAAAATAAAATTTATAAAAAGTTGAAGATTTTAAATCCTTAAAGATTTTTATTTCTTAATATTTCAAAATTGCTTATGACAGGGAGCCGAACTAGCAGACAAAGAATAACTCATCAAAAGGAAGCCACCACTAAACTCGTTTCAATTGTTCTGCCACTATTTCTGGCGATCTTTTCACTTAATTAGCCTAACTCACTGCAAGAACATTCAGCAGATAAAAACAGTTAGGTCTATTTTTATTTATTACACGTTCAAGTATTAGTTTTATTTTTTAAACCTCACACAGACAAAAGTTTATTTAATTAACATAAAAATAATTCTAAATTATTGCATTAGACAAATTTAACATTAGTTTGTAGTTCGAAGAAAATCATTGCAATTCTGTGTAAAAATTAATATATGTATTTGCCGTATAAATACAATGTATTTTTTGTATAACAAAACGGATTTAAATTAATCGGGGTTAAATTGACCCAGCCAGTGGTTTTATGTATACCGAAACTGCCACGGTTATAGTGTTAAATTAATAAGTTAACAGAAATAACATCTTTCTCTTCTATTAATTTATTGCAGATATTACATTATATGGATCCTATCTGCTCTTGACTGAACCACATAAATTGAGTTCTACTGAAGTTTTATTACAACATAACCAATGCATAACTCTTTGATACAGTGATCTCCGTATCTGAAAAATATCCGCAAAGAAAGCCCAAAAAGTGTCTCCAAAGGCAAAAATACAGTTTTTTTCTAAACGAAGAATATTTACACAATCATTTGATAAAAACTTTCTTGGCAACTTATACTTCCAGAACGCTTTTAATGGAATTTTTAACATTTTAAGCGACATTTATTATTAATCTAGAGTCAATTAAAACAAAATCCTTTTAGTGCTTTCAATGAATGATGTTTATTCACAATTTTTTTTTTTACTTTGTAAAATCATTTAAAGATTTTTTCAATGTAACACTTTTTTTTTTCTGGTAGACTATTGTGTGTGCTTCTGATATGAAAAAATGTTAAAACTATAGCTTTTTATTTTATTGAAACTTTCTAACTAAATCAATAATTCGAATTTAAGTAATTAAATTAGAGGCAGAAGACACAAAAAAATAAATTAAAAAGAGAAAATTTGGACTTTTACAACGTTAACAATCATATGTACATTTATTCCATGGTTTGTATTTTCTTAAATAGACAAATACGTCTCTCTCTATATTATATGTACATACACATTATATATGTATATATATATCCACATATATATCTGTCTGTAGGGTATCATCAAATTTTAATTACTTTTAATATCAAGAAATTAAAACCTAGATATCTGCAAAAATTTATTCTGTATATGAATAAAATTTTATGGGCCATAATGTTGTTAATTATTCCTATTAAAGTTTTTTTTTTATCTCAGGAAGTTTTAGATTATGAAGTGATCTGCAGCGTGTAAAAATTAGAGTACACACACACACACACACACATATATATATATATATATATATATATATATATATATATGTATATATATATATATATGTACATACATGCATATATTTATACATACACACACACATATATATATATGTTATCGTAGCATATATATGTATATATACATACATGCATATATATGTATATATATACATACATTTATACATACATATATATGTATATGCACAACATATGTATAATATACTTTATATATATATATATAAATATATATATATATATATATATATATATATATATATATATATTTATATATATATATATATATATATATATATATATATATGTATATATTTATATATATATATATATATTATATATATATATATATATATATATATATTTAGGTTGGGGAAAAAGAAATCCATTATTTTTGCGTGAAATTAATGACTTTATTTAACATATTTCGGATTGTCCGATTTGGGTCAAATATGCACCGTTTTGTTGTATAATTTATTGCCATTTTAAAGGTAGCTTCATAATGCCTCTCTCATAGAAGTCTTGGTCCTTATTGGCGAAAAACTCTAGTAATCGATTTTCACAATCTTCTCTTGATCCCAATTTCTTATCACTCAGGAAGTTTTGCAATGCGAGAAAAAGGTGGTAATCGCTTGGTGCTAGGTCCGGATTATATGGTGGATGCATTAAAACTTCTTAACCAAGCTTCTTGAGTTTCTGGCGAGTCACTACAGACTTGTATGGCCTGGCGTTGTCCTGATGGAACACAACAACTCTTCTGTTGGCCAATTCCGGACGTTTCTGGTCAATCGCTAGCTTCAAACGGTCCAGTTGTTGACAGTAGAGATCTGAATTTAGTGTTTGGCCATACGGAAGCAACTCATAATAAATGATTCCCTTCCAGTCCCACCAAATACACAGTAGAACCTTCCTGGCCGTTAGTCCCCGTTTGAGCTGCTTCACCGCACTTTGATCATGATAGTTTTCTCACAATATAGTCGTATTTTACCTATTTCTCATCTCCAGTCATCATCCGTTTAAGAAATGGGTCGATTTTATTCCGTTTGGCCATTGCTTCGCAGACGGAAATTCGATCCATCATGTTTTTTAGTGTTCATTGGTGTGGCACCAAAACATCGGGTGTCTTTTTGAATTCAACTTTGCACAAAAGGTTTAAAACTGTTTTATGGTTGATCTTTAGCTCCTGGACGATGCTACGAATACTAACATGTTGGTCAACTTCGATTATCTCTGTGATTTTATCGACATTTTCCACGAAGGACCTCTTGTGCAAGGTGCATCTTTAACATCAAAAATGCTTGAACAGAATCGACGAAACCAAAATTGCCGTTAATTAATGTTACAGTATCGGCACCATAAATACATTCACAATTTCAGCCGTGGCTTGCATTTCGCCTTTATCAAAGAAAAACTGTAAAATGTACCGAATTTTCTCTTTCTTGACTTCCATTTTTTAACACCCTGTAACTCAACTGAATGGATCAAACATAAAACTGTAAAAAAATACATTTAGTGTAAAATGTCACCTTGACAACGAGCATAAATTTGAAATTGTTTGATCGAAACTTTAAGAGATAACGATCACCACAACCATCTACCAAAAAAATAATATATATATATTTAATAATATATGATATATATATATAAATGTGTGGTGATGTGGAAATATAAGTTTAGACCGAACAAGTGATGTAACCATCCAATCAAGGAAAACCATCCTTGATGCGAGCGTCAAAGAAAGAATGTGAGAGGAAAACCGATGGATTAAATATGACTTAAGCGAATGAGATTTATTTTGTCTTCATGTCCTATTGTTATATTTTGTTTTCATTAAATTTTAAAAGGACAAATACTTATTATGCCTCTCTGCACCAACTCTTTTAGTGATTCTCCTATGCATATTTGTTACGCAATTATTAGGTTTATGGTTTACAATGTACCAAAACATTCAGTAAATTTTGCAAATATTTTGAATCCCTTAAAATCACTCCCAGATTTTTGGTGGCTACCCAAAATAGGTATTCGATTGAGTAAGTAATGATTAAAAGAATATCTTTTATTCTTAGTTTATAGTTAGATTAATAAACATACTAGTAGGGTGGCTCGTCATTTGAGTTTAGATCTTATGTTAGTATGCTTCTTTTACAGTTAGAAAAAGGAAAAACCGTCTCCAAGTTGCCATGCTAAAGCTTCAAAATGAAAGGAAATCACTTGATAAGTCCATTGTACTTTTTACCAACAACTCGTGAAGTTTTTTTCAAGGTTATTTTTGGATAAAGGTAGCTTTACACTGCATTAAAAAGGCAAAAGTCATTTTACGGTGGTAATTGGTATATTTTGGAAGAATTTAACTTTATTCCTTTTAAAGGTAACTTTACACCTCGAGAATAAAGAAATAAAAAATGTTGTAATGGCTTAACTGATATAGTTTTGTTTTATTAAAGTAGCTGTGATGAAACTTCAAAGTATACTAAAAACATGGTAACTAGCTGATAAGTCTTTATAGCAGAAAGCGTACCAATAATTCGTGAAGTAGATGTTTTCCACTTTTCTTCTGGCAGAAGTTAGCTTTGTACCCCATTAAAAAGACAAAGTCATATTGCAGTGGTAATTGGTATATTTTGGAAAATAAATTTAACTTTATTCCTTTTAAAGGCAACTTTACACCTCGAGAATAAAGAAATAAAAACATGTTGTAATGGCTTAACTGATATATTTTTGTTTTATTAAAGTAGCTGTGATGAAACTTCAAAGTATACTAAAAACATGGTAACTAGCTGATAAGTCTTTATAGCAGAAAGCGTACCAATAATTCGTGAAGTAGATATTTTCCACTTTTCTTCTGGCAGAAGTTAGCTTTGTACCCCATTAAAAAACAAAGTCACATTGCAGTGGTAATTGGTATATTTAGGAAGATAAATTTAACTTTATTCCTTTTAAAGGTAACTTTACACTTGGAGAATAAAGAAATAAAAAATGTTGTAATGGCTTAACTGATATAGTTTTGTTTTATTAAAGTAGCTGTGATGAAACTTCAAAGTATACTAAAAACATGGTAACTAGCTGATAAGTCTATATAGTAGAAACCGTACCAATAATTCGTGAAGTCTTCCACTTTTCTTCTGGCAGAAGTTAGCTTTGTACCCCATTAAAAAGACAAAGTCATATTAGTATACTTTTGGTATATTAATAATTGGAACATAATTGGCAGATAATTGGTATAGTTTTGTTTTTTATTCAAGTTTCAATACGAAGTACGAAATCAATACTTAAATTAATTGAAAAAAGTTGGAGAAAAAGGAAACTTAAAAATTCTTCCAGAAAAAATTAATTATAAATATTTTTTTCTGACTTATCCAGAGAGAAGGAGAAAATGAGAAGGTGCTACAACCTAAGTATAGAGTTTAAAATCTCTCTGGTACTTAATCTAAAGTAATGTTACTTAAGTGAGCAGAAACACGCGAGTGCAAAAAAATGATTTCTTTATATTAGGTGTTCGTTTGCTTCACGCAATACTCTAATGGATCAATTTGCTAAAAAGAAGAGAACACTCTGAATATTTGATTTTTTAAAGGGGCCGCTTTCAAATAATTTTTCGTATTAGTCACGGATGCACTGTTTCTTGAGTTTTTGAAAATTTAGAGAAGTTATTATTTCTGAAAATACTCTGTATTTACTCGATAGAAAACTGGTTTAAATAAAACATATTCGAAAGACAGAAATACCAATTATGCTTAAATTGGGGAAACGAAATCCTATAGAATTTTGCTCTAAGGGTTTCTCATTTGATTTTTAAATTCTAGACGTTATTTTTTTACTGGCTTCTGAAAGCTGCCCTAAGAATACTTTTTTAAAGCTATCTGTTCGAAACTCTATTTCTTCCTAATGCGAAGCCAATTAAAGCAGTATTTTGCATCAGCTTTTTTTCCTTAACCTAAACATTCTTTTAAACGCAACCTCCTTTGTTATGTCGAATAAAAAAGAGAGATGTTAAACTAAAGCTGGACTAGTGGTTCTACAGAAGAACAAAAAATATGTTGTGTGTCAAGATAAGTAATAAGTAAAAACGTAATTTACGAATCAATTTTTTACTCTTATTGGATAAGATTGTTTATATTTGGGTACCACTTGAAAATAGGGTTCCATAATTAATAATTATTTGTTATAAGAGTTTAAGAACATATGTAGTAAAAGGTTTATTGTTTTGTTATTTTTTGTGCTAGAAATCGAGAAATATAACGGAAGGAAATATTTATACATGTTTGTTTATATTAATTTTACAGTATACATATTGAGAATGTTGTGAAAATTTAATTAAAACTTAACTACGGGCTTTATTTATATGTGACCATTTTGTAACTAAAATGCTTTAAAAGAAGGAGTTTTATAATTATTTGATTTGATTTGATTACTATTTCGTGATGAATGAAATGGATTTGTAAGTTTTGAGAGGTACAAATAAATTTACCCTTTCCGGTAAAATGAGGAGTCTAGCTCGTCATTAATTTTTTCATTCCATACCGCACAATGACGAGCTACACTCGTCATGCGATTAAAGTTACTGTTAAATATGATAATTAATTTAGTTTAAAATTTCTAGTGTACTGAATTTGGCAACACTTTTATCACTTGTGAAAATCACAAGTCACTATTGCATATTGTTTACTTAGAATTTCTTGGTACAAGTCATTGCCAAATTAATGAGTCAGAATAAAAGAAAACCTACTAAGAAATGCCGTGTGTGTTACAAGAATCAAATTAAAAGTGAGACTACTTGGCGGTGTAAACAATTAAGAATTCCTTTGCACTTTGTTTTGAAAAGTACCACTAGCTTGAAGACTATTATCTGTATACCTTATTAATGTTTTGCTTTGATATTTTCTTAATTTTACTGTTTCTGATATTATTTAACACTATGTAAAAAGTGGATTTTAATTAAGAATATGTAAGAGTTGTAAAATGAAACAAGTTTTTTAAATAAAAATTAAATGGTTATTTCATGCACAGTTTTTCATTATTAAATCATACCGGAAGGGGTTAACTAAAATCTGTGAGAGAAGTTTTATCCACACTAGTTTTTCTCAATTTAATCGTTGTTGGCATTTTCAAAATTGTTTTTAGAATTTAGCTATTAAGAGGAAAAAAACCCTATCCCACTTCAACCTGTATACATTGAAAAAGCAAAGGAGTCAGTTTAGTATTTCCTTTCTTAACCCCTTAACAGTTTCATTTTTTTTTTTCACGAATTTGATCTAAAAAATGTCAAGTTATTTTATTGCATGTTTTTGTTCATTTTGCATTTTTAAGCTGGAAAATGTTATTAAAAGGAATATTTCTGATTATTTTAAGCACGTATAACAACTTTTCTACAGGAAATAAAGTAATATTTTCCCTGGAAGTTGTCTTTTCTCTCTCATGTAAGACACACAGGGAAGTTACATTTACAGTTTTGCATATAAAAAATACAAATATTTCCTTTACCATTATACACAATTATTTTCAAATGCAAATACTACAAGTATATTTATTTAACCTGCTTTTTCAAAGATAAAATTTAGTACGATAAATCTTGAAAGAGGGCACACGGTATAATCTAAAGTCACAGTTCGGACAAAAATATCTAGTCTCATTTCTAATTTTTTGCCACTGTCATTTTTTTTTTCAGTGAACACACATAGCACTGGTTTGCAGATTTTAGTTTTCTTCTGTAGGTGTAATTACCTCTAAAAAGTCTCTCTGGGTCAGTCTCCCAAAAACTCAAGCCAAAATCTCAAAGATAAAAACTCGTGGAGTAATGCAAAACCTATCAGAAAGCCCGTGCTTTTAAACCAAACAGAATACATTTCGAAAAAATTTTGTGGACATCTGTACGACTAATTTGACATTAAAAATACAAAAGATACTGCTAAAATATTGAGAATGACAAAGAAAATCAGATTGCCCGTACGGCTAACGGGCAAATCATTAAAGGCACGGTAACAGCGCCCATACGGTATACGTGCAAAACAGGCAAGGGGTTAATGCAGAATGCGCGGTGCTCATGTGACCTAAACATTTTCAACCGATTTATTTTTGTTTAAGTTCACGTGTGATAAAGCCTTTAAAATGGTTTTTAGTCATATGGAAACTCCTAGTTCTGTCAGATTCGCTGTACTTTGGCATCATTTTAGGTGTACCACAAGTTGTACATTTGCATTCCACCTTTTGGGGTGATTTCCGAATAACTATAATACTGGCGTTTGGAATAAGTCATGTATATTATGTCATTTCATGTAATAACATGTCAGTGATTATCCCTGGCTGACCAGTCCTCGGAGACTTTTATCTGTCTGCGTGAAAACGTACTCGTCCAAAATACTAAATTAATAAAATTTTGATTTATAATACTCCAAAAATAAAAACAGTGTAAGTTAAATTTAAATTTACATAATTGGTGTTAAATGTTTTCTACAAGCAACATCTACTAACACTATTCTGAATTATTACGAAAATTTACGATACTTTTTACGTTGATGCCATAACATTAAGATCAAGATTCCATAACCATTGAATTTTAGCAATACTGAGGTGTTCTCAGATTTTTCACTTGTTATGCCTATCAGCGGTGCGATGCCATTTATTTATAAAAGCTTGTAACAATACGTTTTACTGGATTTCTTAAATCCTATACTATAATACGAGGAATGGTTGTCAAGTCGAAAATCGCCCCAGAATTAATAAACTGTAGTAAACTTGGGGATCTGGGGTTTTTGGTTACGAGGAATCGATTGGCATCGGTTTTGACGCGCTAAGGTCACGTAGTTCGGCGCTACAGATAGGGCCGGGTTCGAACCCCGGTGCGGGCAAACTTTTTTCTCATGCGTCCAAACCAAGTAAAAATTGGTACCCGGGGGTTTTCGACCATGAGGAATCGATTGGCTGTAGTTCTGACGAATTAATAATAATAATAATAAAAGTCTTTATTGATTTGTCTTTATTCCTTGATATCGGTTTCCATTTTTATTTTCTATCAACTCTAAATATTAAATTAATGTAGCAAAGTATATATAACACATAAACGATATAGTAAAAAAAAATACTGCAAACAAAGATTTTGAAAACCAACCACAAAAAATTAAAAAATAATGCTTCACTGACGTGCCGAAACAACCTCGCCGTTCAATTTCCAAAGCCACACTAAACACAGAGCATATAACTTGTCAAAGTCCGTCGCCGCGTTAGTGCGTCGTCGGCATACCAGGAGGTGCCGCTCTGACGCGCCAGTGCGTCGGTGGCAGCGAACGTGTTAAGGAACTGATTTCGATTTCAAATCACCGTCAACAAAGTTCGACATTTCAACATTCATCAGATTTCAAGCTACATTTTCAACATGCAGAACGCACCTCTACATGAAATGCTTCAAGGAGCCGGAATTTTGGAACAACAAGCGATCAACTCAATTATACCCGCAAATGGACAACTAGAAGATACCGTCATTGTCAGAATGCTTCTCCATTCAACACACTTCAATCTTTACACTGCTCACTTTGTACCATTTCTTTAATTGTATAATTTTTTGTTATCAATTACATTTTATTTTCTATGACTTTTCAAACTTTATCTTTGTATAGAATAGTTCCCTTTCCAAACAACTTTGTATAGAATAGTTTACAATGGTGCATTTTAACGGGTTATCTTTTCACTAATGGTTTCACAAATTTTCTTATGGCATGTATTGTTTTGGTAAATCACAATTGAAAATTTAAATCTTCGAGTTAGCTTCGATACCTGTTTTCTCCGAGCGGAGCTCGGTCACCCGGTACTATAAACAAAATCATGGGTGCTTGAAATTGTTTTAGATATTTCATGGATTCGTGGACCCAAACAGATTGGCACGCACTGAGCAATAAGATCATACCTCATTTTTAAGATACATGTTTGTACATTAGTATAACGTGACAGAGGAATATTAATGGCATACAATCAAATCAAGTGCCAACCTTCATACAGAGTAGATAAAAATATAACTATTTTACTTACTTAAAGTAAGGATTCCCAAAACACATACTGGGTCACAAGTGCTTGCATGTAATAATATTCCAGCTTGAAACCTATTTTGATTAACTGGAAACTGTTTGTAACTGATCGGATCGGTTTCAGCAGTACTTCTCACTTGTCCTTTATTAGCAAAATACAAAATTACACTGCAATGCCTTTTCGAAACAAATAACCTAAGGGGCTTTTAGTTTGAAAAAGCTTAAATTGGTATAAGATACTCACTCCCCCCCCCAAAAAAAACAACTTCATGCACATTTTTTTCGACGAAGATAGCGGAAAGGAGCAGAACACATTACGAAGAGAACAATTCCTAATTGTGGGATTTTCAATCGTCAATTAATTTAACTGAACTAATGTATTGAGATGCTTAATATTGTTTCCCGCTTTAAACATCTTAAAACTAAGAAAGAAGTTTAAAACACAACAACTTAAATTTGTTTTAAAATTTTATCATGGTGATATTTTCATAATGTTCAAGTTAAGTAATAATGTATTGGACATCGTTAGATACAAAAAAGCAAATAAATAATAAAAAAATTCTATTTAAGTAAAAAGTTGTTTTTAATTTTGTTTTAATGCTAAAGTTGTTTCTTAAACTCACCATAGAATGTTTTAATAAGTTAATTAACAAAATTAAGATGAAGAGATGAAGACTTATTTTCTAGCGTACCCTTCATAATTCAAAATTTTCGTTTGTAAGCCAAAACTGGTACTTTAAAATATTAATTTATCACTATACTAAAACGACAGCTGTCATATGATTGGAAGTATTCCAGATTATGCTTTGTACCCTAGAAAACTGGCCTGAAATCTGGGTTATTGTGGCTTTTGATTAATGAAAGTCCTCATATCGACTAACTTTTGCCAGACGGAATCACCTAACAGTTTGTAATCAATGAATTTAAAATAGTTCATCTAATATGACTAACTGCATTATTTAGGATACTTCATTTCTTAGCTATAGGAAAGTAGCTATAGGAAACCTAGTTTTGATGAACTGTTTTTGATTGCAAAGGGAGGGATACCTTCGAAGCACTTTTTAAAATATATTTAGAAATTTAATAACAAAAGAAAATTCAAATAATAATTTCAATAATAATTTTCATTAATAATTTTAATGACATAAGAAAATTCATATTTCCAATCAAAATGAGGTATAAATACATAAACTAAAACTTAATTTTTATGAATTTTTAAAATATTGGCAATTTGTTCTAGGGAAAACTTTGCATTTTTTTTTGCTTAACCTACTATAGCAATTTTAATGGATAAGATTAGTAATAGTTATATAGGATATAACTAACATATTTTAAAGCGTATCATAAATGTAGTAGACATGTCTAAAAATTAGCAAAATTTTTCAAATTTTGTATAAAAGTTAAAAATTTATTTGTTATATTTTTTATGATATTAACACATTGAGTGTGGACACATTTCGCAGCGGAATTCTACTGGGAGCGGGCGTTTTGCGCTTAAATTTAGTTAGATCGAAAATTATTTAATTTTTTAACCAGCTTTTCGTATTTTATATTGAAATATATAAACAAATATATAAGTAGAAATATATAAATAACAACCATAAGATTTTTGTAAACAAAAATATATTTTTAGTGGATAAATTTATAATAATATAGTAAATATGAAAAATCAAATAGAAATAGTAGTATATAGTTTTAATTTTTTTCTAATTATGTTCTGTATAAAAATCTTTACTATCGATGTCACTATTACGCGAAACTCTGAGAATACGTCAGCGAAGTTTTCATCTCAATTATCTTCGTTAAATTCACTCATTTTTGCAACGATAAATAAAAAGTTAATTTTAAATCTAAACAGATATTTTTAATCAACCTTCCCGTTCTGTGGTTCCGCATCGCCTGTTGTAAAAACTAGTTTTTATTTGTCTAAATTTTTCCAGAATCTATGTAGTAGACAACAACATTCGGCTTCGTTTTCCTGTATATACCGTTATTTTTGTACACAAACAAATGTTGCTACACTAACCAGTACTAGTACGTGACCCCCACTCAAGTATCAATCGTCAGAAAACGTACTCAAGTATCAATCGTCAGAAAACGTTTTAGCACTCAAGTATCAATCGTCAGAAAACGTACTAGTACGTGTCCCGCACTCAAGTATCAATCGTCAGAAAACGTACTCAAGTATCAATCGTCAGGAAACGTTTTAGCACTCAAGTATCAATCGTCAGAAAACGTACTAGTACGTGCCCCGCACTCAAGTATCAATCGTCAGAAAACGTACTAGTACGTGACCCCGCTCAAGTATCAATCGTCAGAAAACGTACTGGTACGTGTCCCGCATACAATGTGTTAAAATAAATAAATAAGGAAAGATTGGATTTTAATTCATAATATAGTTGGGAATTATACAATGTTTTGAAAAAAATTACAGTTCAATATTTTAAAAACATTCATTTAAAACAAATATAATGCTTTTTTACGAACTA
The DNA here is from genome assembly GCA_032207245.1 of Pardosa pseudoannulata. NCBI lineage: Eukaryota > Metazoa > Arthropoda > Arachnida > Araneae > Lycosidae > Pardosa > Pardosa pseudoannulata. Next base: position 123,397,023 of record CM063498.1, read on the forward strand.
ATTTTCAATTTTTATTTTTATTTTTCAATTATTGTTACTTCAAAATACCTCTAAAAATATTTGGGTATTTTTTTGTATATAGATTGAATAATTTATAATAAAACTTTTTGCTTCTGTACGTAGAATTTTCATGAAAATTTCGTCCTTTGAAAACTTAAATTAATTAAGCTTTAATAGTCTAAATGAAATAGAAATTTAAAACTTACACCCAGATTTATTTTAATATATATTAGGAATGTTTAGTAAACATTTTGTAAGAATCTGTAAAAGATGAAGCCGCAAGGAAAATTTTAAAAACTAACCAAAATTGTATTATAAAAAAGGAAATATACAAAATTACTAATTGATATTAAAAAGTTTTTAATGTGATTAATTGAACAAATTTCGAAGTTTTGAGTTAGTAAGTTATAAAAACACCTCATAATGTCCATCTTCTTAACACTTCGTGTGAGCAACATATTTTTACGTTTTTTGTTATCTGTCACTGGAGCGTGGGTCACGCAAAAATACGTATTTAGTAGATTTGTGGTGGATACCCGCTAACCACCATAAATACTAAATACGTATAATTATATGTTTGTGTGACATTATATGCGCCTTGTTGCGATGCAACGGTTTGGATTTTTTCTTTCCACAAGTTATGATTGTCGAGTTATTCGTTCTTTTGTTGCGTTATTTCGTCTTCAATCGAATTCTTCAATCAATAGCTCAGAACGTACAAGTCGTGTTTTGTCAATTTGAAGCTTGGTTTTATTTATTGTTGAATACAAAATTGATAATAAATAGTTCTAATTGTACTTGACATGAAAAAATACTTTTGAATACATTGTAACATTTTAAAAATCGTTTATTTTTGTGATTTCGTAAAAATATTGTTTTTATAGTTAAATAATCATACAGTATATATTAAAGTGTAAAATAAAGAAAGTTTCGTTCATAAAAACAAACTAGTTTTCGATTTAATGCGATTTTTCTGAATAACTAAACTTTCGCGTGATTCACGAAAAAACGTCCGCCGCACGCGTAAGTTGGCGGTGAAGTATACCAGCATGCCAAGTGTTAAAACAGATTCTGAATGACTTCAAACGTCTCTGTTAGTATCGAGATTTGAACCCGCAAATTAGTGTACGGCAATGAGGAATTTTCACGTTTTCTAATTTTGATTTTAAACGATAGAAGATAAAAAAGTAAGCAGGACAGTAGCTATTTTTCTTTCATTTGGGGGCCTAATGAGTGATTTCTAATGGGTTTTATAGCGGACTCTTTAACGTCTCTCAAAAACGCTACTTTTTCTCCGCCGAGTTTGTGACGTCATCGTTCATGTAGACACCGAGCGCCTATGCTGTTTACATGTTAAAAGGCGACTTTTAAATTTGTTTTTGTGTAAAGTATCGCATATAATAGAAATTTTTTTGTTATGTCTGTCATCAAAAATCATACTCTAAATATTGTATTGTGCCACTCTGTGAAAATACAGCAACTAATTGCAATGAGAAGATATTTTTCAGCTTCCCGAAAGACCCACATACACGTAAAATCTGGACGACTGCGATGAAAAGGGATGAGAAATTAAAACCCCAAATTATCATATAAATCATCTTTATGGGTTTGTGAAGACCATTTCTCGGTAAGTAAATGCTTGCTTTTGTTTAAATATTACTAATTTAGAACAATTAAATTATATAAAAATACATCTATACCTTTAAAAGGATTGTTGATTAACCACTGCTATTTAACTTTTAAAACTGCTAATTTTCGAGTATTATCACAGAGTTCAAGTACAATAAATATTTTATAAAGCATATAAATATCGAAAAACATATAAATATCTAAAGAATATAATTATCTAATAAATAACTCGGGGGAGGGGAAGGTTATGTATTTTCAAGGTATTATAAATATTTTCTTCAGAGATGCATACTTTCTTGTGTATCAAATCACAGTGATATTCTTAAATAATGATATTACTTTAAAAATTAAATTTAATTTGAGAAATTTTATACATTTTTTAATTTGACATTAATATTAAAGGCAATAAAATTGTATTGCTATTTAAAAATGTATAAATAATTAAGTAAAGCCGTTTAAAGATTTTAAATTTCTTTTCATCATGTTTAAAATATCTAAGAATTGATTTGGTTTTGGAGTGCTACGGTCTACTTTTTGCAACACGAAGGCTAATGAGACCGGTCTCATAATAAATACCTCCTCAAATTTTTATTTTAATATTACATCCGTCTCTATTTATAAAAAACGATGCTACTACAAATGTGTGTGTATATGATATATGTATATTTATTTGACTTGTTTGTGTTTACAAACAAAAGAGCTGTGTTTAGCATGAATAAAGTATTAATACATGTTAAGTAAAATTGGAAAAAAATATAAATGATTTTACATAACTTTGGGTTTTAATTCCTCGTATTTCTGCTCCCATAAAATCCGGGTTTTTTGCCAAGAAAGAAAACATTGACATACTGTCAATTTTCGGGAGGTTGTCTGATTGTCCTTTGGTAAATCCAGGTAGAAGAGACATTTATGACAAATTGAGATAACTAAGCTATCTAGATCGATAAAATAAACCTTCAGGTTTAAATAAAAATAAATTTCGATAGCTAGAAAATTTCAGGAACTTGCAAAAACAAAATCGGAAAATAGTGCGCGCTTAAAAGCAATACAAAAATATTGGTCTGCATGAACGATGACATCACAACCAATCACGGAGCTTTTTGATGTCACGTGATTTTCGCTTAACTTTAAAATTAATTTTTTAAATGATGGACCCAGTTTTTTACATTTTTGAGAACGTTTTTGGAATCTACGAGTCTGAACTTATCAGAAAAACTCTAAGTTGTTCGAATCCCCCACATGTGCAAATTCCTCATTCCACCAATTATCTTACCAAATCTAACCAATACGACGCTCCTTCAGTCATTAAATCATAAGGAGAAATAAATAAATAACAAACCCTTATTTCATATCTATAAACTTTCTTAACTTGGAACGAGGACAAAAAAACTTTGTCTTTACATTGTACCAGACAAAAATAAATTAAACGGGGCCATTTTATATCTTTTAGTTTCGTAATCTTCGACAAATTATGCAAAGTTTTATATTTTAGATATAACATATCTTGTCTGCGTGGTAATGAGTTCTTTCACCAAAGGATATATTTCTAAAATTCTAGATAAAACTGCAAACTCAATAAGGTAAAAGGGGGAAAGCGTAGGCGTTGAAGTTATGCTCTGGCAAAGAATGTTGGTATCAGCTTCACTGTCAAAAGTTATCGCAGATGAATTATGAGTACTTTTTTTTCCACAAGAAAATTTCGCAATTTCCTTTTTAGTACTTTTTGCATGTCGAGAAATAACTCTTTAAAAAATGAGACATTTTTGCTATCAGAATAAACTAACCGGTGTCACTTTGTACTCATAATTTTTTTTTATTAGTTAAAAGTTATTGGGGGTATAAAAGTTAGGATGAAAAATTCTTTTGATGCTTTTCCCTTTTCATCACAGATTTTTGGTATATTTTTCTCACTTACTCTGACCAAGGAAACAACCCATCCACTGGTAAAATATGCGTTAACTCAAATTTCCTTTCTAAAGAGAGGTATTATTTTGATCTAATTTCTTTCATTCTAAACAGTTGACAAACTGAGGCAAAAATTTCAAAGCAAGTCATTCTGAACGTAAAACCTTTTTAACCTGTCCCATGAAAAATAAAACTGAAGTATAACTCAGACAATAAAAGGGGACTGGCCAACTTTTCTAGCTTTAGACCGGATCATACTGATGATACTTTGTATGATGATCATTTCAATAAACGGGGATCTCAAGGAGATTTACCCCTCCCATGGGTTTCTACAGTTGGAGGGGGTGGTGACTGGAAAAAGGAGATTGTAACTTCGACACTATTTTTTTCAAGTTTTTAATGAATGCTTGTGCATAAATTATCGAGTCTCTACAATGAACCATGTGAATTTATTTACATACATGAATACTTACATAACACGTACACACACAGATATATATATATATATATATATATATATATATATATTTGTATATTTGTTTCCAAAGACATTTTACTCAGTTCATAATTGTACAGGGTAGTCCAAAATTATTAGCTAATTTCACGTTTTTTTTAAAATAACAACAATAGAATGAGGTAGGTATATGCTTACTGTTTTCTTGGAAAGAATATTTAAAACGGTTGTAAAGAACAAAATTTTAAACACAGATTTCAAACTCTATCTTAGAATATGCCATCTTCTCTGATGAAGCAAATTCCCATGCTTGTAATTATGTTAATTGTGATTACCATGGTATCCGGTTAACTGAATCTTTTCATGAAAAAGGAGAAAAAGCAGACTAGCCCGAAACTGAATGTCTGGTGCGCAATGGCTCTAGATGAAATTTTTGTTTCAAGACAAGTTGTTTTATATTGTTTCTAACTTCTAGTCGAACGTCTAGCGAAAGCCATCTCAAGCGTATAATGCAGACTGCCTGTGCCAATTATAAAACATGGCAGTGAGTAAGTCATGATTTGGGTGTTGCATCCTTAGACTCACATATTACTTTAAAACGCCGTATTACTGACAAGGTTGTGTGACAACTTTGGTAAATCATGCCATGGTAAAATATTTGCTCCTCAATAATGATGCTGTGTTTCAAGACCTTACAGCAAAACTACTTGAACATTCTGTTTTTGTAAGAATGAAGATGAAATAGCCCGTCCCCTGAGCATCCTGGTAACCAGATCTTAAAATTTGCCCTTTCTGGTCTACTTTTGAGACACAGGTACATGATAACAAACTAACACTATCATTTTTACTTTAACTTACCACTTTTTGCAGAAAGATTCCGTGTCAAGCTGTTTTTGTTTCTAAAGCCAATTTAAAACAATTTTAAGCAGCACAATTTTAAACTCTTACTTAGAAAACGCCATCTTTTGAGATAAAGTGTCTTTCTACGACTATGGTTTTGTTAATCATCATAACTGTCGGATCTGGTTAATTGATTCTCCTCATGCAGTAAGAGTAAAAGCACATACTATCCCGAAACTGAATGTTTGGTGAGCATTGGCTGCAGATGAAATCTTCAGACCATTTTTCTTCATCTAACACACATTGACAAGTATTACATATCTAGACATGCAAGAGCATAGGTTCCCAACTTAGGCAATACTGCCCCCAATGGGTACTTTATTAGTCACGGATTCAGGGGCAAATGGGGAAGTTAAGCAGTTAGGATAGAGGGAATACGTAGCTATCTGTTTTGAAAATTAATAAAATGCTTTAAAAAATCTTTAGTAATTGACGACCAAACACTTATCTAGATGTATAAAATTTTTATCTTATCGTTATCGCTTAAAATAAGCATTAAAAATTTAATTTAGCATTAGATATATGCATAACTAATTTAATCTAGTATTACATGTTACATAACTTGAACGCTTTGTCTGCTTATTTAGCATAATGGTTATAGGATATTGACATGAATATACCAAGTTGGATTTTAGATCCTTGATAATATTACATTAGCTGTAATAAATGCAACATTTCATAAGTTGTAAATTTCGGAAATTCTAACGTTGTTTGGCCACCTCTGAGCTAGACTACAGAAATTTTTAAATGCATTTTCTTCCTTTGGAATGATGTTAATCAAACTGCATCCCGGAATCAATAAATTGTTTATACTCCACCAGCCTCATCAATATATCGATAATATACTTTTATTTCTTGATTTTATCTTTATTTTATGCTTTTAAATGTTTTTAATAAAAATTTTAAATTGAATATAATGCCAGTTTTTATTAATTTTGACTTTTGTGACAATTTGGAGATAGAGAAACATATAAAATAGATATAGATAATATGAAACAGCATTTTAATGGTTGGAATAATTAACTATTATGGAAGAGGGAAAGGAACTTATTTTTTCCTTGTAAAAGAGGTGTATATGAAAACCAAAAAAGGTTGGGAACCTTTGGGCTAGAGCGCTACGCTTATCCTCAATTTGAATGGCGCCTGCCTCTTGTTTTCTTTCAACAAAACGGTGCTTCAAAACACTGGGGGTTCCATGCTTCAAATGTAGCTGGAAAAATATTTCCTGATTATTGGATTGTGGGGTGGTACCATGACCGCCAATATCCCTTGACATCACAGCCCTTAACTTTTCCTTTTGGGTTATTTTAAGTAGAGAGAACTTATCTATAGTTTTAGATGTCAATGACCCAAAAAGAGGAATCATTGAATTCTTTGGAGAAATATCTGATAAAATGTAGCATTACAGTTAAAACGTGTAAAACTGAATATTGGCTGGATATTTTGCATGTTGCATATGGAGATCATTCGAGAGTTGATTAAAGTTTAAAATTTACTTTGCAAAACTCTTTCAAAATCTTTCTTAGAAAACAATACACGTGAATGTACCTCATTTTGTTTTCTTTTTTTAAATATGAAGTATGATCAATAATTTTGGATCACTATATATTATTTAAAATGTAACTGAAATATAAATTGATAGTGTTCAATAGTCATTTTAAGAATAATATCTTATCGAGAAACAAAGTACTTAATGAATGAACCGGATTATCATTTATAATGATAAAACTTCTTTCTCTGATAAAAAAGAGAAGAAATGTTAAGAATCTATCTTAAAACTCAAAGATAACAATGGAAAAACAATTTAACTACCCGAGCAGGAACCGTGAATTTTTTAATATTATCTCTTTAACAGTATCGCTCCTTAAAAATTTTATTAGATGATCTTATTTACTTTCTGACTGAATTGTAGATTGTCAGAGCATCATAACAATCTCTTAGAGTTGTAAAGTAATATATTGTGATTAGAAATTTCACCTCGAGGTATCTCGATGTCAAGTACCCTACAACAGGAGAAAAGATAAAGATTGTAGGCTTTTATCATACAACTGAACAAATATGACACTTCATGAGTTATTAGTGATTGGCTTCTAAATTTATTTCCTTTGTTTTTAGAATTTGATGTTTCTTCTACAGTACAACCAATTATCAAGTATCGAATTTATAGTAAAGGGAAAAAAACAATTTTTCTTCTATAATAGCAAATATTCCATCAAACATCTGGCTGACATCTAGAATGCCACATGAACGTCGATCAGATATCCAATAAATCCTGTGTGCTGCTAGGAATATAACTGTAATTCTTAATTAAACAATTATGAATTACTACTGGTAATCCGTAAGAGTGCACAAGTAAAAGAGCATAGTATATCTGTATTTATCTTTCCCCCCATACTTTACTAATCCGTATTTTGTTGACGTGGAGAAGTATATCCCTACTTTAAGTTATTCTATGAATATTTCTGAATGTAATATGTCGAAAATATATGGTGGTGTTCTACAAAGGGTAATTGCGTTGTGTAATTTAGATTAGTCAGACAATCAGACATTATTACCTTCTCTAAATATTTAAACCAAGTCACTTATTACACTAAGAAGTTACTTTATCAAAATGCCTGTATCTTAGTGTGCTGTCCTAGAGTTGCTTGTCCTGGTTGATATAAAATTAAATTATATTAAATAATTATTTAAAAGAAGACTTGATCAAAATATTTTTCAAATAGTTTAAATTTAGATTATAATATTTTTGCTCCTTTGTAAAATTTATTATGCATTTCTCTAAAGAATATTTCACTCTATCACGTGGTATAATTAGTTTAAATGCAGATCGCCCTGTAGTAGAATTATATCATTGTACTCAGTACCTCGTATATACCTATTCTCACATATTTACCATGAATTTTTTTCTGCATTTTAGATAGATAATACGCAAGCATGAAAATAATTGAAAAGAAATTTAGGGCAAATATTGCACACCCAGAATTTATCTTTAATTATTTCTTACATTTTTACGAATCACTACAATGAGCATAAATTTAAGAATTCTGTTTAGGAAAATAAATTAGTAGTTACTATTACAATTTCTCTATGTATTTCAATTTCTTATAACAGCTAGCTGTATTGTTACTAATCACATGAATCGTCAATTTTGAAGTATTTTTAAATAATTTTTGTATGAGTCTTATATCTCTTATATCTTATTTTCAATTTAAATATTAAATTCAGAATGAGTTCTTTTGAAAGTACGAAATGTTTTTAGCTCTGTATTAGTCAGTCTATGGCGTTGTCGTTAGACACAGACATCAAAACTGGTACAGTATGATAACGCCATACCGTACATATTTTGATGCCTGTATCTTAGTGTGCTATCCGAGAGTTACCTGTTCTGGTTGATATAAAATTAAATAGTCTTAAATAATTATTTAAAAGAATACTAGATTAATAGGTTTCTCAAATAGTTTAAATTTAGATTATAATATTTCTGCTCCTTTGTAAAATTTATTATGCATTTCTCTGAAGAATATTGCACTCTATCAGGTGGTACAATTAGTTTAAATGTAAATTGCCTTGTAGTAGAATGATATCATTGTACTCAGTACCTCGTATATACCTATTCTCACATACTTACCCTTAATTCTTTTTGCCCTATAGATAGAAAATACACAATTTATGGCTGAAAATAATTGAAAACAGTTTTAGGGCAAATATTGTAAACCCAGAATTTGATAAAATTTAATCCATACTGTAACTTTAAATATGTTTTACATTTTTATTAATCACTACGAGGAGCATAATTTTAGGAATTCTGTTTAGGATAATAAATTACTAGTAACTATTACAATTTCTCTATTTATTGGAATTTCTTATAACAGCTAGCTGTATTGTTACTAATCGTATGGATTCTCAATTTTGAAGTATTTTAAAATAATTTTTCTACGAGTCATATCTTATTTTCAATTTAAATATCAAATTCAGAATGAATTCTTATGAAAGTACGAAATGTTTTTCGTTCTGTATTAGTCAATCTATTGCGTTGATGTTAGACACAGACATCAAAGTTGGTACAGTATGGTAACGCCATACCGTACATATTTTGATGCATGCATCTTAGTGTGCTATCGGAGAGTTATCTGTTCTGGCTGATATAAAATTAAATTATATTAAATGATTATTTAAAAGAAGACTGGATGAAAAGGTTTCTCAAATAGTTTAAATTTAGATATAATGTTCTCGCTCCTTGGTAAAATTTATTATGCATTTCTCTGAAGAATATTACACAATATCACGTGGTACAATTAGTTTAAATGTAAATTGCCCTGTAGTAGAATTATTCCATTGTATACAGTACCTCGTATATACCTATTCTCACATACTTACCATTAATTTTTTTTCTGCATTATAGATAGAAAATACGCAAACATGAAAATTATTGAAAAGAAATTTAGGGCAAATATTGTACACCCAGAATTTGATAAAAGTTTAATCCAGAATTTAACTTTAAATATGTTTTACATTTTTACTAATCACTACGAGGAGCATAATTTAAGAATTCTGTTTAGTATGATAAATTACTAGTTACTATTACAATTTCTTATAACAGATAGCTGTATTGTTACTAATCGCATGAATTCTCAATTTTGAAGTATTTTAAAATATTTTTTCTACGAGTCTTATATCTTATTTTCAATTTAAATATCAAATTCAGAATGAAATTTAACGAAAGTACGAAATGTTTTTTGTTCTGTATTAGTCAATTTATGGTATTGACGTTAGACACAGACATCAAAGCTGGTACAGCACGGTAACGCCATACCGTACATATTTTGATGCATGCATCTTAGTGTGCTGTCCTAGAGATCTGTTCTCGCTGATATAAAATTAAATTATATTAAATAATTATTTAAAAAAGACTGGATCAAAAGGTTTCTCAAATAATTTAAATTTAGATATAATGTTCTTGCTCCTTTGTAAAATTTATTATGCATTTCTTTGAAGAATATTGCACCCTATCACGTGGTACAATAAGTTTGAATGTAAATTGCCTTGTAGAATTATATCATTGCACTCAGTACCTCGTATATACCTATTCTCACATACTTACCCTTAATTTTTTTGCACTATAGATAGAAAATACACAATTTACTGCTGAAAATAATTGAAAACAATTTTAGAGCAAATATTGCACAGCCAGAATTTGATAAAAATTTAATCCAGAATTTAACTTTAAATAGGTCTTACATTTTTACGAATCACTACACGGAGCATAATTTCAAGAACTCGAAGAATTAATTTAAGTTTAAGATAATAAATTACTGGTTGCTATTTCAATTTCTCTATTTATTGCGATTTTCTACAACAGCTAGCTCTATTGTTACTATCCCACAAATTCTATTGATACTATTGAATCAGTTTTGAAGGCTTTTAAAATAATTTCTCTTCGAGTCCCATCCCTGATTTTCAATTTAAGTATCAAAAAACGTGCCCTATCGGGAATTCTATAAAATGCAACTTTAAGTTCTTAACAGGTTTTTTTTTCTCGTAAACTCTGACAAACCCTTCCTCATTCTAAGACTTCTGTTGAAATTTAGATCTGAGAGAATGCGAAAAAAGGAATGTTTTGTGGGTCTTTGACAGCTCTTATAAGAAGCTGGTCGAGAACTTGTCATAAAAATGTCGATTCCTTTTCTCCAGTGTATACGCGTAGTGACAACTGACACTCGCTTCTAGGCCAGTGGAGGGACAAAAAAATCAGATTATCAAAACTTTTGATGACTTACGCTTGCGCCGGATTTATTGTTTTATTCAAGGGAATGGTTATAATAACAAAATACACGCGACGTATTCCTTGAATAGAAGTGTTTTAACTGTAACCACGTCAATTCTGGTGCATGACATACAATATCAAGCTTTTATTTTTATCTCAGCACTGTGGAGGATAAATAAGCTCAGTCTGGTACTGAAATCAATTTATGTCTTTTTTTTTTAAAGGAAGATTGTTAATTTTTTTCAGATGTGGGGGGAAACTCTCAAAATATTAAACTGTTTAGATTTTATGTGTGAACCGCGGTAGCTCAGTCGGCAAAGGCAGCGATCTTGTAACTGAAAGGTTGCGGGTTTGGAGCCTAAGATCCGCCTTGTTCGTTAAAGGTGACTGGGACACGTAAAAAACGTTCGTGATCACAATGTCCTCCAAGTTCTCAATCAATACCTCTGGGGATGGCAGGCCAAGTTTGTGGGTCTTCTGCTTGGTCCCTGCTTCAAAATTACGAGGACTTACTTGAGCGAAGTCATTATATCACCTTAATGGTGCCCATTAAAACGAAAGGCGCTCCCCTTGGCTTAATATGAGAGCCTGCAGGCTCAATCGTGCTTGGTTTGTTTAAGTGGCATGAGAAGCAACAACAAAAACTACTTAAAATGAACCTTTATTATAATAAAAATGTTAATGTAGAATAACTAGTGTACATTGCAACAAAGAACAAGTGTTATAAATGTGTACACATTGTTTACTTGTTTGTAGGAATAAGTTGATGTATTCATTTAAGATATGTTAATACCTCTTGGGGGTGGCAAGCCAAGCCGGGGATCTTCTTGGTCCCATCTTCTAAATTACGAGGACCCAGCGGGAGTAATGTTACTCTCGTCCGTAGCATAACTTAAGCTCCCCGTGCTACTCGGGTGGTACTAAATGGGTAACAGCTTTGCAGCCTGGTATAGACTATGTTAAGATAATGTCTGTATCGCCAGCTGTATTGGAATAAAAAAAAAGATTTTATGTGGAGCCTTCCAAAATTCTTCTGTGTTCATTAATGATGGCTGGTGCACGTAAAATAGGTTCATGGTTAAGATGTCCTCAAACCCAAGATATACTACTGAAAGTGGCAGGACAAGCCTAGGGTTCTTCTGTTTGGTTCCTGATTCTAAGTTACAAGGATTCACTTTATGTTGTCTTAGGGAGTAATTTTGGTAGCCTGTATTGTCCTCTTTTAATAGACAGATAATTCCACAGCATTGTACAGGCGAATGAATAACTAGCAAGTGCCCCCGCGTTATTAAAGCAATTATGGTATGAGAGGTCCCCATTTAAAGACTTTGGGACTAAAGTGGTTAAAGGAACAAAAGACATTGAATATGAGTTCGTCTGAAATTATGATATGTATTTTGTCCCTAATTAGTCAATACTGTGGCATACGACTGCTATACCGTACCAGGTTTGAGGTTTGTGTGTTAGTTCCCCTGTACGATAATTACCTGCTCCTGTTGATTTAAAATTAAATTATATTAAATATTTTTTTCGAAGAAGACTAGATCAAAATTATTTAAAAAAATTTTAAATTAAGTACAATTTTCTAGCTCTTTTATAAAATTTATTATGTACTGCCCTGGAAAATATTCTACTTTATCAAGTGTTAAAATTTGTCGTATCAAGTGTTAAAATTTGTCAGTAATAGAACCATATCATTTTAATCTGTACTGCATATATACTTCCTTCCTACATATTTAACACTAGATTGCCCGAGATTTCTTGTATACCTATATTGCCCAAAAACAGTCAAAATGATTGCATTGTGAGAAAATAACAAATATGTAAAGAAATTTGTTTAAAATTAATTTTTAATATTTCTTATATTATTTACAATTAAACAAGTTATTAGTAAATATTAACAATAAAAAATTTAATTTTAAAAAATAATTTATGCATTATTATTTGTACATTTTATGCAAATGAAAGTGGAAATCTTTTTATGTGTACATCTTCCTCAAACATACTTTTGATATTTTTCACATATATTATTTGTTTTGTTTTTGTGGCAAAGTCGTACTTGACAAAATTTGCGTTTGTGAGAATGGGTTGCATTTGATGATGTTGCAGTTGATCTTTGTGGGTCTTCATGTTCTGATAAATTTTTCTGTCTTGCAACTCTATATTCGTTGGAAAGAAATTTCAGAATTTGTTGCATTTGATTCTATATCAGAGCACTCTACACTTATGTTCGTTAGCTTTTCCAATAACTCATTTCTGTTCGACATTTTTTTCATAAAGTTAGGGCGCAAAAGAAATAAAATAAACAACTTGTTAGAACAACACTTTATAAAGATTCGAATAACTAGTACTACTTTAGCTTATTGAGCAACTGACACTTATCAAGTATACGCCCAAATCGATAATTTATCATGCATCGGTATGTTACCGTAATCGAAAAAAAATGTTATTTCAATACAAAACCGGACAGGTCTATATAAGAAATTTACTCAATTCAATAAATAAAAATCTTTTGATTATTTAAAATTTCCCAAGCAGTCAAAATGACTGCTTCTGGGCAATATAGGTATAACACACACACACACACACACACACACACATATATATATATATATATATATATACGGAAATAAAGGAGGGCGGAAGTAACTACAATTATTCATAAACCCATTTATATGTTATAGAAAAAGTCACCAAATTCTAAGAAATTGTTTCATTATATTTCATAATTGTTTTTCTAATTGAAATTAAAAAACAGTCAAAATGACTGCCTTGGGCAATCTAGTGTTAATGTACGCAGTACTGAGTGCAATGATATGGTTGTAATACTAGCCTTTTTGCATTTAAACAAAATTTACTACGTGATAGAGCGGAATATTCTTTCGGGTAAAGGGCGATACATTTTACAAAAGAGGGAGAAAATTATATCTCATTTAAAATTATTTGTGAAAAATTTTAATCAGTAGTCTTCATTGCAAGTAATGAAATTTTAACGATATAAAATTGAAATATAAGTCACGCTTAACTAGAGAATTTACTGCTCTATCTCGGGGTAAAATTTGTTTAAAGAAATTTGTAAATCTTAACTCCCAGAAAAAGAGCAATTTTCATCATAAGTTAATAATAGAAGGAGGTACACAATTTGACCAGTACTAAGATGTTTATAATTTAGTCAGGATTGAATGACCACACAAGGAAGTTTCTATAATTATTCTATAAGTACATATAAAGTACCTATGCTTACATACATGCACACACATTTACATAAATTTATTTGTTTGTCTATCTATGTATGTACAAATATATCTGTGCTTGTATACACACATATATACATATATCTTTTAAAAACAATTTAAATGTTAAATTCGTTTATTTGTTTTGGCAACACCAGATATCAGAGTTTGTAAATAGAGTACAAATGCATTGGTCTAGAATTGCATTCCTGAAAACATTAAATGCAATTCCCCAATGTCGTAATCTAAAAGTTTAAATAGAATTGAAATTGAATCAAAATAAACAATTTTATATGGAAATATTTTGACATCAAAACACAATATTGAATCGAATGTTTATGTTTCCGGGTTAGTAAGAGATTTATTTTGAAATCCTGTCTTTGGTAGAGACAATTGTCTACAGAGATAATGCTTGAGAAGTGAGATTAAATAAAGATATTTTTTTTTCTCATTTATGCTAGTACTATTATTCATTTTTTTCTATATCTACTGATATTGTGCACTCGAATTTGCTTTCGTTTGGAACGCTAAGGACAACGTTTTGCGACACGAGGTCTGATTAGCCCTCTTATCATGTGAAATTCAATAAAAAATCATTTTATTAATGTCTATATTTAAAATGGCATTCCAAATTACGCAGAAAAAAATTGATCATCATGATGCAATTGAGTAGAATTTAAGAAGACCGATATAAGGCTTGAATGGTAGATGAGATTATGTTTGTTTACTTAAAAAATTAAACAAAAAAGTACATTAGAAGGTAATTTTTGTACTGATATCAACATTTTATCTTGTTAAATGTAGCACTGATGCAAGTAAAATATATATATGATATATGGTAAGCTGAAACAATTCAGTATCGAAAGGGAATTATTTTATTTCATTTCTTGGTAGTAACGAAACTTAATGTTAATAAAATACACAGAAAATGTAAATGTTTTACTGATTATATAAAATCGTCTTATAAAGGAAATCTTTGATAGTTAGATTTGCTTGTTGATGTTGTATGAATGTTCATCTTCCAAGTTAGCAACGAAATTAATTTTTTTTGGCTGATATAGCCTTTCATGTATTTCTTAGTAAATTTAATTTAGCTTTAATGTAAACTTCAAGAATATTTTTTCTAGATTCAACAAAGAAATTATAAATTGTCCATTATAAAAGATATTAATTTTTTTGGCTGATATATCTGTGAATGCCACCAATTTCAGATTCTAATCAAGAGGCAAAAAAAAAAAAAAAAAATAGTAATTTGAAGATATTTCTTGCTATGTGATTACTCAAAAGGAAAAATGTACCCTTTTCTCAACGACTGTATGAAATAGTTGTGAGGCGCCAGTAAAGAATGCAGGAGACGTTAAGAGAATGCGGGTAAATTAACTTAAACAGCAGTGAGTCGTTACTCCTCGTCCAATACCGTGATAATTAAGACACGGTCTCAGTCGACGAAATATGTTCCTTTAATTAAATCTTTACACACTCTAATGGAATAATAGAGCACTGCTGCACCAGAAGATATTTGGGGGAAATAATTGCTTTATACAGTGGCGTACCCAGACTTCTATCATCGGAGAGGTTTTAGAAATTTTTGTATGGGAAGCCCCGTCATTTTGTTAAATGATAATAATTTGTACAAAAGCGTATTTCATTATACTTTGACATAATTCATATAAAACAAATTATAATTTAACATTTGTTTTATATCAATTTTATATCAATCAGAAGTTTTTAAGTTACGGTGAAACCTTAACTTAAAAACTTCTAGAAAAGTAAAAGTTTTAAAAAATTAGGGAAATTTTTCAGTCTATTGGTCCTCGGGGGGAAATTGATCCCCCTTTTTTGTACAAAAATAAAAGAAATTCTGACAACAAAAATGCGTACTTTTAACACTAGATTGCCCGAGATTTCTTGTATACCTATATTGCCCCAAAACAGTCAAAATGACTGCATTGTGAAAAAATAACAAATATGTAAAGAAATTTGTTTAAAATTAATTTTTAATATTATATAATAATGGAGGGCGGAAGTAACTACAATTATTCATAAACCCATTTATATGTTATAGAAAAAGTCACCAAATTCTAAGAAATTGTGTCATTATATTTCATAATTGTTTTTCTAATTGAAATTAAAAAACAGTCAAAATGACTGCCTTGGGCAATCTAGTGTTAAAGATTGAAAGTTTATTTGTTATTATTAATTTATTTATTTTAGGTATAAGACGATTTTCTCATTTTAATATTAATAATTCTACTTGTTTTATTTTCTATTTTAGGCAAAGATTACAAAGATGCTGTCAGCATATTTGAAAATTATTTTCATATTATTACTCTATTGTTTATTGTTTCATTTTCACAAATAAAAAAAATCTCATGCAATTTAATTTCTAGATTGTACCAGTGTGTTTTTGTACTGTTAACCGATTTGTTGACAGTATATTCTGTTTCGTTCATTGTGTAAAATACATAATACACATGTCTATATGTATTTGCATATTATCAATGTTTATTAGTAAGGCGTGTTTGTGTACATATAAAATTTGCAGTATTAGATGCATAAATAGATAACCGTATAGATAGATAAATATAGGTATTTGCATAGGGAAATAAAGTTAGATATTTACTATTTTCTTTTATTATGATCTTTCTTTAATCTTATTAGACTAGAAAGTTGGTATTCACAGATAACTGTGTTTTGTTTGTTAAACCCCATATCTATATCTCCGGTAGCTTAGAATTATTTAGACACTTTACACAAAGTAAATTTCTAAATGATTTTTCAAAATTTCATCAAAGAAATTTTAAAACTTTTTGCATGTAATAAAATATTATTTTTCCTCCTCTAATATAATTTTTTTTGTAATAATAAATCATAAAAAATTAAATGCTCCCAAAACAATTTTATTATATATCTCGGTATGAAATTACTTGAATGGGAAAGAGTACCCCGTTTTCAAACGTCTTTAGGGAATTGTTAAATATAGGTATTTGCATAGGGAAATAAAGTTAGATATTTACTATTTTCTTTTATTATGATCTTTCTTTAATCTTATTAGACTAGAAAGTTGGTATTCACAGATAACTGTGTTTTGTTTGTTAAACCCCATATCTATATCTCCGGTAGCTTAGAATTATTTAGACACTTTACACAAAGTAAATTTCTAAATGATTTTTCAAAATTTCATCAAAGAAATTTTAAAACTTTTTACACGTAATAAGATATTATTTTTCCTCCTTTAATATAAAATATTTTTGTAATAATAAATCATAAAAAATTAAATGCTCCAAAAACAGTTTTATTATATATCTCGGTATGAAATATCTTGAATGGGAAAGAGTACCCCGTTTTCAAACGTCTTTAGGGAATTGTTTAAATAAGCACTAGTAAAAATTCAGCAAACGTCAAGAGAATGAGCACATATTAACTTAAACAGCACTGAGACGTTAATCCTTATCCAATACCGAGAAATAATCAAGCCGTGGTCTTAGTCACCTTAATATATTCCTTTAATTAAAACTTTAGTATGTACTTCAATAGAGTAATAAAGCATTGCTTCAGAGAGAAGCATTAGACAGAAATAAATGCCCTATAAAAATACTTTGACAAGAAAAATATATATGGATCAATATATATATATATATATATATATATATATATATATATATATATATATATTATGGGACTAGAATTAAAGAATAAATAATGAGATTTTTGAAATTTATATCTTTAACTTTAGAATACTATCTTCTCTTTGTCCAGCTATGCCCTTATTGTAACATCTGTAATACAAAATTAAAAAAATTCATTTTAAAGCAAGGAAAGGAAAGAAATACATCCGTTTTTATTAAAAATATTTATTGCACATCAAACTTATTTTCAGCCTTTGAGAGTTTATCATTTTTATTGCAAACCTTCTCAGACATAAGACTAGCATTTTAGGGTTAACATGGGGGCCATTAATTGTTTTTTCTCATTTTAATCTTAATTATTCTTTCTGTTTTCTATATGCATTTCAGGAGTTCAGAGTTAATTAGAAAAATTCCTGCAGAGTAAATTTCAAGATGATTTTGTGTAAATTCAACAAGAAAATTATAAATAATTTTCCCAAAGTAATATATTTATTTTTTACTTCGTTGACATATTCTTTTGGTGTCCCCAATCTTCCGAATTTAATTAAATGGTCGAAAAAACAATTTTAATTTATTTCTCACTATGAAATTACTTGAAGGGGAAAAAAGCACCCCTTTCTTAAACGTCTGTAGGAAACAGTTGTTGAGGTGGCAGTAAAGAATGCAGGAGACGTTGACAAAATGCGGGTAAATTAACTTAAACAGCTATGAATAGTTACTGCACATTCAATACTGAGAGATAATTAAACCTCGGTCTCACTTGCTTTAAATATATTCCTTTAATTAAAACTTTAATATGAACTCCGGTAGTGTAATAAAGCATTGCTCCAACAGAAGATGCTTTTGGGATACTACTGTACTTAGTTTTAAGAACAAAAAATATTGTTAGACTATGAGACTACTTTTAAACATCAACATTCATTAATCATAGTATATTATGCATTTTAAGATTAATTTCTTTATTATTTATGCAATTAATTTTTTCCTGTTAGCTCATAATTTTCGGACAAAATGGTAGAAGTGCTATCGCATTAAAAGATTGAGTTATTCTGAATGAAACTTGAAAGTATCTTTTCAAGAATTCATCAAGAAAATTATATGATATTTCTGCAAGCAGTGGGATGGTATTCCCTTTTCTCTATGCTGATATAATAATCTGTTTATGTCCTAATATAATTAAATATTTCCAAAATCCTATTCTGATTTTTTTTTGCTATAAAATCAATTGAAAAAATTTGCACCTTTCTTAAACACCTGTATGATATAGTTTTTGTTGTACCAGTAAAGAAAAAAGAAGTTAACAGAATACTGGTAAATTAACTTAAATAGCACAAAACATAAAATAGTCGTTACTGTACATCCAATACTAAGAAATAATTTATACACTGTTTCAGTGGTCGAAATATGTTTTTTTAATTAAATCATTAGTATGCACTCTGCTAATAAAACGTTGCTACAAGAGAAGAAGCTACTGACTAAAAATAATGGCTTTATAGCAAAATTTTAATAATAAAAACCTGTTTAAATGAAACTATTTTCAGACATTCTAATGTGTTTTTGAAATTTATTTGTTTTTGCGAAAAAGGCAATTAAGTTGTTTGGGTCGGCTGATCTGAAGACGGCTTTTCGGCCACATATGGAAACGAAACAGCTGATTCAGGCGGGAGGTGACCGCAAGATTGCATCATCCTGGTTCTGGAAGTTTCCCGAAGAATCGCGTAAGGGGAACCGGGGCCGCTATAAAAGAAGAGTGACGGTGCCAAAACGAGGCTTTTTCTTCTTGAGGCTTCTTCCTGATAGAGCCTTCGTAGCTCGAGAAGAACTGCTCGTATTTCCGATTCTGGAGTTTGCTTGATTAGAGACCGCCAGCGTTTCTGTTTGCTAAGAAGTCGACCTTCGACTTGGGAATTCCATTTCCGTTATTTTGCTATTTTTTTATTTTACTTCGTGCATAGAAGTAGGTAGCCGAGAGTGACCTTTTGCATCGTCTTGCATCCCGAGTTTTCCTTCCCAAACCCCAGAGTGATACGCACTCTGAACTTTCGAACCTTGGTGTGAAAGCCAACTGTGCTAATCGTCAGCCCGGAGGTGATAGTGTCAGCGTTTATTACCGGCACTAATTACGAACAATTCCAGTGATTAGAAGCACTAGCCATACTGTATCCGGTATCCCACGCATCCTTATTGTGTGAATGTCATCTCAGCACGAGAGCCCAGAATATTTACAAATCTACTGAATCTGTACATAGCTGTACATAATTTATTCACCAGAATAAAATATTTAGTCTAGATTAAACAGGCTTTGCCTACCATATCTCCAGTACGTTACAATATATACATATATATGTAAGTATGTATGTATATATATATATATATATGTATATATATACACACACATATATATATATATATGTATATATATATATTATTAGATCATTTATTTCATTCATGCATCGATTCTGTTTTGATTAGAATGTATAGCATTTAATAAAAAATTGGTTTCTTGTCTTATATAACACTTTAAGGGATTTACTGAAGAATTGAGAATGTCTACCATTTGTCAAATTCTATATGTACATTTCGGGAGTTCAAATTTAATTGGAATCTTTCATGTACAGTAAATTTTAAAATGATTTCTCTTGATTTCAATAAGGAAATTATAAAATATTTTTACCAAAGGAATATGAAATTTATGATTTTCACTCCGTTTTTCCTCTTCTGAGGCACTCTATTAGTGCGTACAATTTCCTAAATTTAATTAAATGGTAAACAAAAATTAATATATATTTCTCGCAATGAAATTACTTGAAGGGAAAAAAAATACCTCATTCTTAAACGTTTGTAGGAAATAGTTGTTGAGGCGTTAGTAAAGAATGCAGGAGACGTTAAGAGAATGCGGGTAAATTAACTTAAACAGAATTGAGTCGTTACTCCTTATCCAACACCGAGAGATAATTAAGCTTTGGTCTCAGTCGCCGTAATATATTTCTTTAATTAAAATTTTAGTATGCACTTCAATAGAGTAATAAAATAATAAAACATTGCTTCAAAAAGAAGTTACTAGTGAGAAATAATTGTTTTACAGCAAAGCTTTGACAATAGAAGTATGTATGTAAATTTTGTATGTATGAAATACTACAGTTAAAGATTAAAAATTGTGATATCTGAAATTTATTTCTTTACCTTAAGAATGCTATCCTGTTCTTGTAAATTGCTGTTACTATTGTTACAACTTTTGAAAATCCTTTTTAAATCAAGTAGAGTAAAATAATGCACTCATTTTGATTTCAAAAATTATTTATTGCATTTAAATTAATTACAGCTTTTAAGAGCTTATTATTTTCATTACACAATGTCTTAGATTTTAGGATAGCATTCTAGAATTAATGTAGGTCATATTAATTTTTTCTCTTATTTGAATTTAAAAAATTCTTTCCGTTTAATTAAAAAAAATTACAAAGTATTCAGTTTTAGGTCGAAATCTTAGAATTAATATTAGCAAAGTGAAAAATGCTTTTTATCATTAAACCTTTGTTTATGTTTTAGATTATTACTAAAGACTTAATCTAATACAGGCATCTAATTGCTATATTGATTCAGTTCATTTTGATTTGGTTTTTTTAATGCTTCTTACATACTTTATTTTCTACAAGTCATATGTATAAAAATCAATGTAATCTTGTGTCATATCGTTTAAGATGCACCATAGAATAGGAATTCAAATTTTACTCACTAGAAGCGTTGCTTTCAAGCCTGGACTAAAATTTCAGCAACGCACGAAGAAGGCCACAAAACATTCTAACAAGTATCTCCATTGATTTGGACTGATTTAGAACTTTTTAACCTGATATTTATCATAACTATTAATACTAATCATTTTAACTATCCGCCCTCTGTAGCTGATTGATTCTATGATCAACTTTTTGCTACACAGAGGTTAACCAAGTCAAAAAATTTAAAGACGATTCCAAAAGACTATAAATATCTAATCCAATGTAGGTTTGGTTTGGGTTGGAGTGCTATTGACCCTCCAGAAGAATGTAAAGAAAATTTATATATTTTACATTTATAAGGTCCATAGATAACATTTATAAAATAATTACATCAAATTCCGTTGAATTTCTTATGGTGACCTTCAAAGGGTTACAGCATACTTTTAAGATTAGTAGTTATTTATTATTAGAATAGATATTAAAGCACACACTACATTAATTTATGTTTTGTTGTTTTTGCTAAAGTGTGTCTAAAACTTTATACGCCTGCTCATTTAGGAATGTTAAACCTTTAACAATTTAATTTCGAGTTCAAAGGGCTAATTTTACAGGGCTTTTCATAGAGAGAAAGATGAAAGGAAATGCTTGAAATCAAGACTGCAGCTTTATCAGAGTTTCACGCCCACTCAGATAGAGTTACTAGGAATTACGATCGCCAAGGCGCAATAGTGTAACAAAACATCGTAATTCTCAGTAAGCGGAAAGGAAAAAATAACGCAATTTATCTCCAGAGGAAATGCTAAGAGCATGCAAATGCACTTAACATTTAAAAAATACACGTGATTGCCGTGAGATACGCGTGATATGTGGATATATTTCAAAAGCTCAATCCCATTTTTCCTAGAGTTCAAAAGCGAAAAATAGGTAGTCAAAATTCAAATTTTATCATTATGGGAACGATGGGTTTTTAAAATGAAAAAGTTTGAACAAAGCATAAATTTGATTCTGTTCCAAAAATGTCAATCTACCATACAATTCATAATGAATTGAAATTTTCCTAATTCAATGATTATTTAATACCACTAAAATTTGATTTCTCACGTACATCTTTGCAATTAACTCTTAAAATTCATATTGTTCAGTTTGATGTCTTTGTTATTCCCTGATTGCTTTTTATGTCAGTGCCTCCCTATGCTCCCTATGTGCCACGGGTTTAACAAGGTCAAAACATGAAAGGAAATGGTATTTTCATTATAATAAGATAGAAGATTTATGTTTTTAGTTTCAAACGGAAGGGCAGTTTATTGTTTGCCTATTGGCTATTGTAAACATGAAAATGAATGTGAAGGGCATTATAGTAGTTCATGACGTTGTGACAAATTGTTATATTTAATACATGCAATTCACATTTAGAGCAGAGGAGTACTATTAATAAACGCGTTGGAGTATCCATGGTTGCAGTTTTCAGACAGCCTATAATGTGATTTCACGTAGTAGGGCAAATTCTCAAATTATGACAATTCTAGCTTTAGTTTCAAACGGAAGGGCAGTTTATTGTTTGCCTATTGGCTATTGTAAACATGAAAATGAATGTGAAGGGCATTATAGTAGTTCATGACGTTGTGACAAATTGTTATATTTAATACATGCAATTCACATTTAGAGCAGAGGAGTACTATTAATAAACGCGTTGGAGTATCCATGGTTGCAGTTTTCAGACAGCCTATAATGTGATTTCACGTAGTAGGGCAAATTCTCAAATTATGACAATTCTAGCTTTAGTTTCAAACGGAAGGGCAGTTTATTGTTTGCCTATTGGCTATTGTAAACATGAAAATGAATGTGAAGGGCATTATAGTAGTTCATGACGTTGTGACAAATTGTTATATTTAATACATGCAATTCACATTTAGAGCAGAGGAGTACTATTAATAAACGCGTTGGAGTATCCATGGTTGCAGTTTTCAGACAGCCTATAATGCGATTTCACGTAGTAGGGCAAATTCTCAAATTATGACAATTCTAGCTTTAGTTTCAAACCGAAGGGCAGTTTATTGTTTGTCTATTGGCTGTTGTAGACACGAAAATGAATGGGAATGGCATTATAGTAGTTCGTTATGCTGTTACAAATTACCTTATTATGTTTAAATATTTTCATAGCCACTTTGGCCATTCAGAGAGTAGCAATATCGTCAATTTTAGTACCGTATGTCTATGGGTTTTATTTATATAAATTGTGTATAGGATGATTAAAAATATGGGAACTTAACAATTGATAGTATGTGAATAAAATATAATATCTAAAATGAAATGTAAATGTGCTAGTACAATTTGAAATAAAACACTTCTTAATCATTTAAATGATTTTCCCGTATTGATTTACCGGTAGCAAAAGAAGACCATAATGTCGTATAGCCACTTGCGCATCAACGACCCTTCTTCATCGATCTTTGCACAGGAATAATCGGCGGTCACTTAGTAAGACCTGTCTTCTTCCTTGACCAGGGAGCTTATGCAAGAGGTGATTTTAGACTTGTTGCAGGATGTATCTGTTTGAGGTTCCTGCACAATTGAGCTCCAGTCCATTATGGTCTAGAGGTATGACACTACCTTAACGTAACCTTTCCGGACAAATGGAACATGGAAGTGATCTCGTAGCATATGTACCACGATCCCCCAATTTAATCGTGTCTTGAATTCTTCTTAAGGAAAAAACCTAAGAGGTTGATGTAGGTCCCGGTTTCATTCGCCCTCGTGTTCCAAAAAAGTAGACCGTAGCACTCCAAACCAAACTAAGAGGTTGGTTTTTGAGACTCCCTTAATTCAGCAAAGGATCAAATTCATTGTTTCTTTACTTTTTCTGAACTATTCCAAAGTTTACCAACCTTTCCTTCTTCACTATTCTCCTTGTGTTACTGCTGACTGCCCTCTTTTAAGCGATTATTTTAAATTATCCATTAAAATTGCTTTTCTAACGATCCTCCTCTCACTGTTTGTTCTATTAAGTTACACCCTGTAGCGTATTTGCATTTCTTATTCAGACTAAGATGAAAATTGTTAGTATTGGGGTGAGCTATCAAATGTTAATGTTTACTGTATATCTTTCAGATTACCCTCCATTAATATTTTCGAAAGCAACGTATTTTGAGTTGAGAAAGGTGTTACCCAGTCGCACACTGCACCGGGGTGTATTGGACATATAGTAGGCTTTCCTACACCAGGGAGGGGTGAGTAACAACTACATCAACAACACAGATGGCTTTATACCGCTATACTAAAAAGTAATTAAGTCATGGTATATCTTTATTTCTGTACACAGACAGTAAAAAATCTTATGTTCCTTAAAAGAAAATGAAACTTTTGCGCATACGTTTATAATTTGTTTTTCTGTATTATGTGACCTTATCCTTATTTTCTAAAATTAAAGAATTGGAAAAAGAAAAAAAAAGGGAACTGATATGAATGCGAGGTAAAGACAGCCATTTGAACAGAAAACTTATTTCTACAATTTCCGTTTGTTTACAAGCTTTGTAATCCCAGAAAGATCTTCTTAGTAACCCTAGAAACGTTTATAAAAGCTTTTAACAAAAACAATGCCCATCTCAGATATATCTGTAAAAATATTATGCTCTCCTGTACAATTTTAAATTTGTGACATAGTGCAGTTTACTTCCAATGAACAGATTTGTTTTATATAAATTGAGTTTAAAGTAAAGGAAAATTGATATCCAATTTATTTAGAGGCATACTAAATATGCATTGAAATATAAAATAATTGGCTAATATGCCGTGCACTAAGAAAACTTTTAATAAATGCCCTTGAAGACTCAAATTTTATAAAAATGTTTTAAGTCAACATTTCTTCTCTCGTGAATTGTAGCGCTTAATGTTACAGCATTATTTATGACCATTAAAATAATGCAGTTAAGAATTGAATATTTTAAAAACTGAAATCCAAGTCCCGTATCCTTTTAGATTTATTGGCTTAAAATAAATTCATAAATTCTTGCTTCAGACAAATAGTATAATTAATCCTGCTGAATATTATTAATATTTTGTAAAATAATCTTTAACAGGATTAGCACTTCGCCTTTTTAAAAGAGTATCAAGCTATGAGATTAACCCGATATATTTCACATTGTATTTAATGCAGGCTCAGTAATAAGGAGTTTTAAGCAAACTGAACTTTAAATATCATAAAAAGAAAAAAACTTTGTGTTTAAATCCATGAAGTGTAATGCGAATGTTTACATAACAAATACAATAATCCTTTAAGTCTTTCAGTCCTCATTTTTTAATCCTTTTTATCCCATACATCTAATTTTATAAATTTAATTATTTTTTATTGTTTTCATAAAATACGATATGCTTTTGTCATGTAAGGGTGTATATATAATGGCTTGGTTATAATTTGAGATGAAACTACCAAATTTTGAACTGTATTTTGCTCTGCTGCAAGTTCACTGTCACCCTATTTAGTATTTATTTGCCAGTTAAAAAAAAATTAGGCGTTTTATCACACCATCATGATAAATACCTATACCGTGAAAAAATATTGTCACGAAACCTTTTTTTACGAAATATATAATATAGAAGTTTTAGGACCAAAGTCGTTTAACAACTCACCGCGAGTAACCCATGGCTCCAACCAATGGATGGACGCAATTTTCCGTTTAAACAGAGATTAATCGCGGTTAACCGTTAAGCGACCGGTCCTTATTGTTTTCTCACTGTTTTGAAAGTAAATATAAGAAATAGACCTCGAAATTTTAAATTCTTGCTACAGTGTACTTGCGTTTTATAAGTGTATTTAAAATTATTTTGACATGCCAATAAAGAACTCGTTTGTTATACCATAAAAAGTGTAGTTTCGGTAGAAACTAGCTAAGTTTTGATTTTTGCCAATGATGTAGTTTTGATGGCAAAAAGTAAAAATGCACTGATTGAACTTTTCAGTAATTTAATCAGAGAAGTCAGTGTTTTTTGTCTGGAAATATATATGAAAACACTAAATACATCAGCATGGTTTGTAAAGGAACAGATACTGATGCTTAAAGATTAAGAACCGATCTATCCAAAGTACTTTAACAGCTAACCGCGATTAACTCATGGCACCAACCAATGGTGGCATGCAATTATCCGTTTAAACAGAGATTAATCGGGGTTAGTCATTAACCCTCTAAGCGGTTCTCACGTACAATTCAGCCAAACCGATGATGATTTCAAAACATACAATTTTAGACCTCCAAAAACGCTCCAAAAATGGATGTAATGTACATTTTTGCCAGTGTTTTCCCCCATGGAGTTTTGAGGTAGGAGGGTCAGTTCGATTGTTCCGGAACTGCACCCCTCTTTCACTGACATTTCTTGAGGGATGCACCCCTACCCCTGAGGCACAAAGATGCTGATAGATTTTCATGGCTTTGTAAATCTCTATTTCGAAGTATTTCGTTTGCGGTAACAGATGTATCTCTAATTTGCACCACTTAAATATCTCGGATGACTTTCGTAAAAAATATAAATAAGTCTCTCAAAGAATATTTTTATTTGTACTTTTAGAATCCATTATTTCTTATGGGATAATATTCCAGACTTGACGAGCTTTATATGTATTAAAAATTAACAGTCTATAATATCTATTTAGATATCTATATATAACCGGAAGTAAAGAGACAATAACGAGGGTGGGTATCCCGTATTCCATTCTAGTCGACAAAGGGTGAAGGAAAAAATCATAGAGCGCTTTGGCCACTGACACAGTAAACCTTTAGCGTATTTTAGGGAGATTTTTTTTCCTCGATGTGTTCCACTCGGAGGGTTAAATGACTTTGGTGAGACCGGCCCTAATTGGTAAATATCATTTGAAAAAGTCATAGAACTTAAATACTTGAGTTCAATTGTTACTGAAAACAAGCCAGGAATTGATCAAAAGCTTAGAGCAGGGTATCGCAGCATTTTTTCCTTAAGAAATTATTAAAATCTAAAGTAATAACACATAAAACGAAGCTCCAAGTATATAAAACTATAAACAGTTGTTTTTGGGTTGCAGACCTGGACTTCAAGTAATAAACAAGAGAAGATGTAAACCTGGGAGAGAAAGAATTTGAGAGCTATGTTGGGAATCATCATATAGAGTAAGTTTGAAGGAGACGCTACGATTATGAAATTTCAGAACTGTTTAGAGAAAAAGACATCATAAATTATATAAAAGTAAAGAGAATTCCATGAGACATAAAATTGTTCAGAAATTTTGGAGGCAAGAGTGATTCTTGATCCTCTCTGTTCTGTACTCACTGTTTTGAAAGTAAATATCAGAATAGACCTCGGAATTTTAAATTCTTGCTACAGTGTACTTTCGTTTTAAAATTATTATTTAGAATTAATATGTTAATACCCCATAAAGAACCGGTTTGTTACACCATCGTACAAAAATAGCTAAGTTTTCGCTTTTGCCGATGATATAGTTTTGATGGCAAGAAATAAAAATGTACTGATTGAACTTTTCAGTAAGTTAATCAGAGAGGTCAGTGTTTTTTGTCTGGAAATAAAAAGACTAAATACACAAGAATGGTTTGTAAAGGAACAGATACGAATGCCTAAAGATCAATCAGTAGATATCATCTGAAAAAGTCAGAGTTTAAATACATGGGTTTAATTGCCACTGAAAATAATGATATTATACCAGAAATTGAACAAAAGCTAAGTGTTTGGAATCGCAGCTTTTTTCCCTTAAGAAATTATTAAGATCTAAAGTAATAACACAGTAAACGAAGCTCCAAGTATATAAAACTATAAACAGACAAAAAGTTATTTTTGGGTCGCAGAACTCGACTTTAAGTAAAAAACAAGAGAAGATGTTGTAAACCTGGGAGAGAAAGAATTTGAGAGCTATGTTGGGAATCATCATATAGAGTAAGTTTGAAGGAGACGCTACGATTATGAAATTTCAGAACTGTTTAGAGAAAAAGACATCATAAATTATATAAAAGTATAGAGAATTCCATGAGACATAAAACTGTTCAGAAATTTTGGAGGCAAGATTGATTCTTGATCCTCTCTGTTCTGTACTCACTGTTTTGAAAGTAAATATCAGAATAGACTTCCGAATTTTAAATTCTTGCTACAGTATACTTGCGTTTTAAAATTATTATTCAGAGTTAATATGTTAACATGTCAATACAGAACCGGTTTGTTACACCATCGTACAAAAATAGCTAAGTTTTCGCTTTTGCCGATGATATAGTTTTGATGGCAAAAAATAAAAATGCACTGATTGAACTTTTCAGTAAGTTTATCAGAGAGGTCAGTGTTTTTCGTCTGGAAATAAATATAAAAAGACTAAATACATGAGAATGGTTTGTAAAGGAACAGATACGAATGCCTAAAGATTAACTAGTAGATATCATTTGAAAGAGTCATAGAGTTTAAATACTTGAGTTCAGTTGTCACTGAAAATAATGATATTATGCCAGAAATTCAACAAAAGCTAAGTGTCGGGAATCGCAGCTTTTTTTCCCATAAGAAATTATTAAGATGTAAGGTAATAACACAGAAAACGAAGCTTCAAGTATATAAAACTATAAACAAATAAACAGTTATTTTTGGGTCGCAGACCTGGACTTCAAGTAATAAACAAGAGAAGATGTTGTAAACCTGGGAGAGAAAGAATTTGAGAGCTATATTGGGAATCATCATATAGAGTAAGTTTGAAGGAGACGCTACGATTATGAAATTTCAGAACTGTTTAGAGAAAAAGACATCATAAATTATATAAAAGTATAGAGAATTCCATGAGACATAAAATTGTTCAGAAATTTTGGAGGCAAGATTGATTCTTGATCCTCTCTGTTCTGTACTCACTGTTTTGAAAGTAAATATCAGAATAGACCTCGGAATTTTAAATTCTTGCTACAGTGTACTTTCGTTTTAAAATTATTATTCAGAATTAATATGTTAAAATACCATAAAGAACCGGTTTGTTATACCATCGTACAAAACTAGCTGAGTTTTCGCTTTTGCGATGATATAGTTTTGATGGCAAAAAATAAAAATGCATTGATTGAACTTTTCAGTAAGTTAATCAGAGAGGTCAGTGTTTTTCGTCTGGAAACTAAAGACTAAATACACAAGAATGGTTTGTAAAGGAACAGATACGAATGCCTAAAGATTAATCAGTAGATATCATTTGGAAGAGGCATAGAGTTTAAATACTTGGGTTCAATTGTCACTGAAAATAATATTATACCAGAAATTGAACAAAAGCTAAGTATTGGGAATCGCAGCTTTTTTTTTCCCTTAAGAAATTATTAAGATGTAAAGTAATAACACAGAAAACAAAGCTTCAAGTAAATAAAACTATAAATAGACAAAAAGTTATTTTTGGGTCACAGAACTCGACTTTAAAGTAAAAAACAAGAGAAGATGTTGTAAAACTGGGAGAGAAAGAATTTGAGAGCTATATTTGGAATCATCCTATAGAGTAATGTTTGGAGGAGACGCTACAATTATGAAATTTCAGAATTGCTTCGAGAAAAAGACATCATGAATTATATAAAAGTAAAGAGAATTCCATGAGACATAAAATTGTTCTACAATTTTGGAGCCAAGAGTAATCCTTGATCATTTAAGACAGCTGAAAAGTGTTCCCAGTAGATGGAAATTTAGTATTTATTCCAGCGTTTGTTTTGACAGATAGGTAAAAGAATTTAATTAGGGGAACACACATTTATGTGAAATTTTATTGCTAGGAAATTAGGTATTAATATGAGAAAGGGAAAAAGAATTTTAGATATTTACTAAATAAATATCAAAATAAATAATATGATTACATTTATAAATAAATTTGATGTATTACATTTATGTATATATATGGATGTTTATTACAATGCATATAAGTGTGAAATTAATTTTGATGATGCATCATACAATTAAAGTAAAACAATTGTGTATAATTTAATAGATGTAAAAAGAATTAATGTGACGTCCAAATGAGATAAAAAAATATCTAAAGGAAGTATCAATATATTACTATAGTTCGAGTAGATAATATCGAAAATGCCTCTTGAAATTTCGAATTCTTAAGGATAAATTTATTTACCTCTTCGCTCGTCTTCAAGTCAGCTGGTCCCCGAGTCATAATTATATAGTTCTAAAATTACTAGTTATGGCAGACGTACTTAAATTCTGACGCAAAGGATGCTTAATGTTACTCCATACCGCAAAATATGGGTAATCTTATTTAAGTGAAATGTCCGCACAAACGAGAAATTATTCTGACGGTAGTAACGGTTATGTCACTGGCGAAGCTCATTAACAATTAATTTCCCCCACAGAAATGAGAAGAGAGAAGCATTTCCACGGCGAATCTAAAAATATTTCCTTAAGTCCGCCTGTTGCTTTAAAATGTTTTTAAACGCCCACAAACTGAATTAATATCCTAATTAAAACATATTGCGGTGATTATTTTAAAAATGTAATGTTTTTATGAAAAGCCTGTCGTGACGCTTAGATATTTAAAGGCCTTCGTACCTTTTAACTGCAAAAGTTGACTTCATTTTCGATTTTATGCAACTTCAAAGAATTTAATCTAGAAAAATGAATATTTTTCTGAAGAATTTCCTTTTTCCAAATAAATTACTCTTTAATAAATAAAAAGAAATAAAACAGCTATGTTCTATGAGACATTTTTTTCCTGTTTTAGAATAAATTTGCAAAAGTAACAGTACGAGATTTTTCCAATTTTAGACAAAATGTCCTGGCGTCCACTAAATTATTTTTTTTACTCTTTCAACTTTTTTAAAAAACTTAAAGGTCTTCAATTTTAAACAAAGAAATCCTAAAAGGTAGAATTCCGTAACAGTAAGCCCAACGTATAAGGAACATTTTCTTAGAACCTCTTTTCTACCGTTTTTCATGCTAATTTATTCTTGTATAGCAAGCCTCCATTTCAATCTGTAAAAAATTTTACCTACCTAGGATCAGAAATAAACTGCCAAAATGACATAAATCCAGAAATTAGAAAAAGAATTACTGCAGCCAATCGCTGTTTTTTGGTTTAAGATCATTACTGAAATCCTACTTGATAAAAAGAAACACAAAGATATTACTGTATAAGGTATTGATCAAGTCAGTTTTGACTTATGTCTCGGAGACTTGGACCCTAACAAAAAAAAAAAAAAAAAAAAAAAAAGAAGAAGAAGAAGAAGAAGAAGAAGAAGAAGAGAGGATGTTGGCAACCTTCGAAAGGAATATCCTGCGAACCATCTTTGGTGCTGTCTTTAAAAATAACAACTGGAGAAAAAGATATAATTTTGAATTATATAAGATCTTTAACAGTGATGATGTTATCAAATCTATAAAGCTGAATAGAATGAGATGGGCAGGACACATAATGAGAATGAGCCGAGAACGAACAACTTTGAGGGTTTTTAATGCACTCCCTTCCAATAAAAGACCAAAAAAAAGGGCCTAAGAAACGGTGGAAAGACTGTGTGGATGAAGATTTTGCCATTTTAAAGGTAAAGAACTGGAGATCAATTGCTGGGAGAAGGGCAGATTGGGAAAAGCTTCTAAGGAAGGCTCAGGCCCACAAAGGGCTGTCGTGCCAATGCTGATGATGATAGCAAGCCTCCGAAATTTTAAAAATCGGGTAAAATGAAAAGTTTCACAATCGTCCCTTCATTTTTAAAACTTTCTTTTTTAGAAACTTTATCTTTTCCGTGTAGACAGTCTTTCTCTGACTAAAAAAAATGGTGCCAAAGAGGTTGCATGAGTCACTTACTTATTTCGAATTTTTTCTAAGACGAAATGTGGGAATGATACCTCTAGATCTGTTTTACTTTGACATTACTGGTACCGGAGTATTTATTTGTTCAGGAGGTTCTTTAACGCTTCGATGTAATGGTCGGGACCGAATCACCTTTACTTGCTTCCTTAGTGGGCACCTTAGATCTTTGACCTACTCTGATGGCCCCAAGGGTTTTGCGGTCTGCACCAGGTGTTTTACTGAGCTTGTTTACCAGAACATATTCATTAGGCGGTATCTTGCTTACAAATTTTTACTGGCTCTGGATTTTTTTAGGGAGTACAATCTTATATACCAGTTATACTGATATACCAGTTTCATAAGATTGTACTCTTGCTACCAGAGTCTGAGAATTACTAACAGTAACAAACAATTGGTTAATTAAATTTTTATCTATATTAGTCAGTAATTGAATTTATAAAAGGAAGAATAAATTTGGAACTCTACGGTTTTTTTCAACAGAAGATTTACTTACATTGGAATATACAACTTATATCCGATTCAAAACGGTTAAGAATACGTCAATAGTGGGATTTCAACCTGCAGATTTTCAAACTGATTCGGCCTTTGTGTTACTAATTTATTAAAGATAAATTTTAGTTAATTTTTTTTTTCAGTTCAATACAATTGAATGAACTTATCAGCTAATCGGTTATACATTTTGCGTTACCTAATGTTTTACTTTGGATACAGCAAACGAAAACTTTGGTTCCTTGTAGTTCATTATAACGGTGTTCGGCTGATGGTTACTGCCCAATCCCGTTTCTCAACTGACTTGATTTATAAATCAAGTTTTTTAGAATTGTAATGTTAAAT
This sequence comes from Pardosa pseudoannulata, assembly GCA_032207245.1. Taxonomy (NCBI): domain Eukaryota; kingdom Metazoa; phylum Arthropoda; class Arachnida; order Araneae; family Lycosidae; genus Pardosa; species Pardosa pseudoannulata. The sequence goes on from CM063498.1 coordinate 123,429,870, forward strand.
TTTTTCAGCCTGGAGTTGAGGAGGAGAGAAGGGGCCATCATATTTTATTTCGTATCAGGGTGATCTTTTCTAAAGTTTGTTCTTGTTATGGAAGATTTTCCCACAAAATTAAAAACTTTAAAAACAGAAAATACATCTGAGAATGTCTTTACAAAGTTTTAGGATTATAAGTTTAATAGAATTTAAGATATATAAGATATATGAGTTTGAAGTTACCAATTCTGAAAAAAATGTTTATTCTGAAACAAAGTTAATTTAAGATTTTTGTTGAAGGTGTGGCACATGCAGAAAAATTGAGATAACTGAAATTAATATTTACGTATGTAATCCCTGTAACAATTGCGTCTTGAATCAATTGAGATTTTAACACTAGATTGCCCAAGGCAGTCATTTTGACTGTTTTTCAACTCCTCTTCTTAGCCCACTCTCCTGTTTCTAATCATGGATCTTGTTGGTGCTTCAACCACATTTGGCGAAATTGGCGTGCTTGCAGCTTGCGTGCGTGGCGTGCTTGCAGAGTGGCGTTTGAAATCTGGCGAGGGGATCGTAACTCAAAAAACTGATACATAAACAAAAACAACATTTTGAGGAAAAATTTTACAAAAATTGAATATTTAAAATCTAATTGAATTAACAAAGAAAACACAAAGGAAACACATAACATTCATACTAAATAGACTGAAACATTCACTTAATCACAAATTAAATAAACTGAGTGTGATTTTCATCACAAATTTGTGATTTAGTGTAAATTGTAAAATTAATTTAAAAGAAACTGTATTTTGAGTGGAGGTTGAAGAGGAGTTGTAAAATTGAAATTTTTTTTTCAAATCTCTTATTTAATTTCAATTAGAAAAACAATTATGAAATATAATGACACAATTTCTTAGAATTTGGTGACTTTTTCTATAACATATAAATGGGTTTATGAATAATTGTAGTTACTTCCGCCCTCCTTTATTATATAATATTAAAAATTAATTTTAAACAAATTTTTTTACATATTTATTATTTTTTCACAATGCAGTTATTTTGACTGTTTTTGGGCAATATAGGTATACAAGAAATCTCGGGCAATCTAGTCTTAAAAACGTTATGAGATATTGTTTAAAATGTCTCAAAAATTTTAAAAATAAAAAAAATCTAAAAAATACATAAAATTATTTTTTTGCAATAAATTTTAAACAAATAAAAAAACAAATATAATTACAACATAAAATTATAAACAAATATAATTTATTTTAAACAAAATAAAAAAATGGAGTGAAAAGTTTATCATAACATATACACTGGATATGTTGTCTGGAATGCTACACTCATTTCTTTACATCACGTTTGCTAATACATCTGCGATGACTGTTGGAAGAAATTAAAAATTCTCGGGCAAGTCTGGGTGCCATAAGGTCTTATTACGTGTCAACCTGCAGGCGTTAAAAATGAAACGGTTTCAGTTTACAAGTATTTTTCCCGATGAAAAATCGTTATAGTGGAAAATTTTCAACCCATATTTTTGGTTCAGGTTGACGTGAGATAAGGCCTGTAATAAGTGGAATTTTTTTCCATTCTTATAGAGCAGGGTTGGAAAAAAATCATGATTAAAAAAAAAAAAAAAATAAAAAAAAATCAGAATTATTTGATTTTTTTCTGAATTCTAATTTTAATTATTGTTGTGTTATATTTTTTGCAATATACATAGAATAATTTGTTATAAGTAACAACTTATCTATCTAGTATATTCTACACACTGATTACCTAAAATTAAATACATAAATTTTAATCTAAATACATTTCATTATTTTATAATTGGATGGTGCAAACTATATAAGATGTAAATTTAAAGAACAAATTAAATATTCATTTAATGCAAACTATTTATTAAAAAACAAAAAATTCACAATTATTTTAATACTTTTTAAGCAACGAATTATGGATTTAACTGTTTCAATAAAAACACTAGTTTCGATGTCGTATCCACTCCTAATTGGTTACGAAGGTTAGAATGAACAATACCAAAAGAAGAAAACTGTCTTTCCATTCTAGCAGATAATGTGACGGCTGTTGTTATTTGGAAGACAAACTGGATTTCGAGTTCTGTAATACACTCTTTACCCCCTAATTACACAAAATGAATTCCACTAGTCATAACTAGTCGTACCTACCTCTACTACATATTTTCTGATAACAACCCCTAAATTCGTAAAAAACATGCTGTCTATTTACACTTATTTACTTATTGGTATTTCTGTGCTGACTGATTCCCAATTCTCCTGTCTTTCGAATTTAAGTTTTAAGAGAAGTGAAAAAAAAAATGATTTAAATCATTGATTTTTTTAAAAGAATCAACTGATTTAAATCATGATTTAAATCAACTGATTTAAATCATGCCAACCCTGTTATAGAGTATAGAGAAATAATTTTTTCACTTGGAAAACTGATTTTTTTTATCATTTTGTGAACAGTTTTTACATGTAACAAGATTTTAAGGTATCTATTATACGTAAAAAATATAAATAAGTATGTTTTTAAAATATAAGAGCGTACTGAAATACAGAAATAAAATAATTGATGTAGTTTGTTTTTTTTATTTGAAATTATGAAGTTTTAAAAAAATTATGATTTTCAAGAGGTAATATTCCATCTGTTCACTATTTCTTTAATTCTGACAATTCAGTTTTATGCTTCCAGTGTAGCTTAAGATTGATACTAGATTTTTGGGAGAAATTTTACTATTGCAATAACCCCTTAGTCATTCTGTCCAATCTAAGGTAATTAATGTATTTCAGAAATATCACAAGTTCTAGTAACTTTACCCAACTTCAAAATCACTAATTAATAGCGTGTTCGCAGAAAATACTAATTCTGGTATTATGATTCTTAATGCACGTATACAGTCCACTGAAATTTCAGGGATTTCAACATGCTAATGTGAAATAAAAGTTTTGCTTATGAATACAAATTAGCAGAAAACTGAATCGTATTTTCAGTCAAAACGTAATGCATATCCCCTTCAGCCCAGTCTTATCTAAATAAACTTATTTTATAGCTTTGGAAATTTATGTGCTTGTTCTTGAACTATTCCAATGAATCACCTTTAAATTGTGATTAAAATTCATTGATCGCCATGGTGAAGGTCTTTGGGTGTGGTGAGCAACTTGTAACTACACCCTCGAGAACATATTTATGCATGGCCTGTGACCTTCAAGACGAATAAAGGAACGAGTTTCTAATCAAAACCGAACGCTACAGCCCTGTGATTGAACCTCCGGCTAAACTTTTAATCTTTCAGGAACATAAGCGTGGCTCCATTTCATTACTAAAATTGCAGTGATGCTGAAATATGTATTGAGGGAAAGAGAGTTGTTCAAGAATCAGATTCTGATTATTGGATTGCAGAGAGGGGATATTTTAGCAGAATAATTTACATATGGCTTGAAAATGTAATGTAAATCGTAAATAAGACGAGATTAAACCTAGGAGCAATAGCAGAAATAAAATGTAAGGTTGAAGATAGGGGAAGAATGGGTTTTAACAAAATAACATTACATATCCTAACAAACAATTCCACCAGTGTGATGCAAATAGAAAACAGTAGAAATATAATATATACAAAAATAACAGGAATTTAATCCAAGTTATAACAGCAAAAGGTAGAAGCCCTAGGAAAAGCCCAGAAGGGAATAGAAGATAAAAGACAGCTGAAGAATAGGTTTTAATGAAATAACATAAAATATAACATTTCCAGTAGTGTAATGCAAGTAGAAAATAGTAGAAATATAATATTCACCAAAAAATAACAGGAGTTTAATCCCAGATATAATAGCGAAAGGTAGAACCATAGGAAAAGCCCAGAAGGGAATATAAGATAAAAGATATCTGAGGAATGGTTTTTAATGAAATAACATAAAACACCATAACATTTCTAGTACTGTAATGCAAGTAGAAAATAGTAGAAATATAATATACACCAAAAATAACAAGAGTTTAATCCCAGATATAATAGAAAAAGGTGGAAGCCCCAGGAAATATAAGATGGAAGACAGCTGAGGAATGAGTTTTAATGAAATAACATAAAATATCATAACATTTCTAGTAGTGTAATGCAAGTAAAAATAGTAGAAATATAATATATACCAAAAAACATCGGTTTAATCCCAGATATAATAGCAAAAGATAGAAGCCCCAAGAAAAGACCAGAAATGAATATAAGATAGATGACAGCTGAGTAATGGGTTTTGATGAAATAACATAAAATATCATAACATTTCCAGTAGTGTAATGCAAGTAGAAAATAGTAGAAATATAATATAATATAATATACACCAAAAATAACAGGAGTTTAATCCCAGATAAAATAGCAAAAGGTAGAAGTCCCAGGAAAAGCCCAGAAGGGAATATAACATAGAAGACAGCTGAGAAATGGATTTTAATGAAATAACTTATAGTGCAGGCATAAATTACCGGATCTATAATATAAGTAGAAAATAGCAGGAACAATATATAATAACTATAATACAAACCAAATATAACGGAATCTGATCTCTAGGAGAAATAGCAAAAGTAAAATGTACGGAAAAGACAGCTGAGAAAAGAATTTTAACCCCTTAAAGCATTTGCCCGTGTCTGACACGGGCAAAATTCAAAATAAACATGCAATCACATTATTTACATTTTGTTTGAGTAACAATTTTTTTATAACTTTTAACTCTTTTTCCACTGTAGTCACCCCCTCCCCCAGATCTAAAATTGCAAAAAATAATTTATTCTATACCTATACATTTTTTAAAGTCATAAAATATATCATTTTTTATCAGTTTTTCCGAAAAAAATTCGTGCTTTAAGGGGTTAATGAAATAGATTATAAAATATCATAATATATATCTAGATTAACAGGAGTATAATGTAATTAACAGGAGTTTATCCCAGATGTAATAACAAAAGACAGAAGTTCCAGTAAAAGTCCAGAAGAAAATATAAGATAGAAGACAGCTGAGAAATGGATTTTAATGAAATAGCTCATACTACAGGCATAAATTTTATTTGTTGTGTAAATCATGTCTATTTTGTTTTATTTATTAATTTACAGGGTATCTGCCAAAATAAAAAATTTCAAATCCATGACTTTTCATGACTTTCCCTGATTTAGCAAATCACTTTCCATGACTTTAAAAAGCTTTCGTTAAAGTATATATTTATTCATATATACTTTAAGGAAAGCTTTTTAAAGTCATGGAAAATGATCTGATGTACATACAAATAAAATATATGCTTTTAGAGAAATGACAGGAATTTCATCATAAAAAAACTATAAACGTATTTTATAAGCGTTAATAAACTCACATACATAAAAATTAATTGTTGTATCTACATACCTAAGTTTAATCATATAGCAATTTTTCAATCAAAATTTTTCCAATTTGAATTCAGGGTACTGTGGTATTATCCAGGTGACCATGAATAACAGCCAAATATAACCCTATAATGTTTATATACAATATCCCTAGAGATAAACTTATATTTCGTGCAAAAATCTTAACTAATTTTTATTAAAAATAATTATATTAATAAAATTTTAATCTACAATTTAAGAAAAGCCAGAATAATATACATTTACCCACCCATTAAGCTTTATTGCTTTGAGTTTGCTTGGTGAACAAATTTTACTTGGCAATATGGTCAATAGGATAATACATAAATACCAAACACAGTAACTTCAGCCAGATGATAAGTAAAAATAGAATTAAACAATTCAATGCATTTTTTTAATCGGTAGTTTAGCGGATCCATGATTTTCCATGACTTTTACTCATTTTACTTGAAAAATCAAGACTTTCCATGACAAAATTAAGCCATTGTCTACATCCATGATTTTCCATGACTTTTCCTGACTTTCCAGGTGCGCGGAAACCATGAATTTAGTCATCAAAAAGTAATCTGCGACGGAAATATTAATAAAGCAAAATATTATTTGAGAGCACACTGCATTTTCAGCTAAAATTTTTTATTAAAATTAATTTTAACGACATCATCGTATAACAAGTAATTTTAATCAATTGCGTGTCTTAAATTAATTACTGATTAAATCTGTTAATTTGTCCGAGTTTTTTGTTTGATGAAGTATTGTCTATCATAATACGCCTCGCATTTTTGCAGTGGATTAAAAAGTCTTTCAGGCGGATTTCCTTCAAACTGTAATCCACTTTGGAATATTTCAAACAATTTCAGCATTTTATTATACGACGGTTTATTAATTTCTTTATCATGATATTTTTCATCTTCATTGCAATTTTTTGCTATATTGTTTTTATTTTTCCCCGCTGTTCGTAATGTCGAATTCTGTTAGAGTTTCCAAGACCTCAACTTCAGAATCCTGTGAAAGCAGGGACATAGAGAGAAATTTGTCCCTTTTTAACTTATAACTCAGAATTAATATAGAAATTTTTATATATAATACATGTACAGTAATCCTTATGGGGGATTACAATCCCTAAATCCCTCTATTTCGCCATGCCACTGAGTGAAAGGAAATCATGTTTCACCATATCATCATTAATTTCTTCTTTTATCCCCATCTGCATCCACATTCTCTATTTTCTCTAAAGAATACCGTCCTGCCAAACTTAATGTCTTCCATACTTGTTGAATTCTCGTTGCTGACAAAGAATCCAGGTTTGGGGAAACTGTTGGAAATAGCATCCGGGACATCACAGTTACATGCTTTGGTAATCGTAATCTTTGTTAAAATAAAAAAATTAAATTTAAACTATAGAGAAATAATTTTAAAAATAAGGAGAAAAAATTAGATCACAGAAAAAAACTACAGAGATTGCTCTTCAGTATTTAGAGGTTATTTTACTAAAAAAATTCCTAAAATGTTCTTGGTTCTTAGAAAAAATTAGCAAATTAGATATTCGTTAAATAGAAGTTCGGCTGTGTAATTTGGAAGAGGGCAAAGAAATTGGTTTTAATGAGATAACTTACAACAGAGTGTAAAAATAAATTTCAGACGTATAGTGCAATTAACAGAAATGCTATAGAATTACACACGTATAGTGCAGTTAGAAAGTAACAGAAATATAACATGAATATACGCATAAAAATAAATTATAAACGTATAGTGCAATTAGAAAATAACAGAAATACTATAGAATTACAGACGTATAGTGCAGTTAGAAAATAACAGAAATATAACACGAATATACGCATAAAATTAAATTACAGACGTATAGTGCAATTAGAAAATAACAGAAATATAACACGAATATACGCATAAAAATAAAATTCAGACTTATAGTGCAATTAGAAAATAACAGAAATATAATTCGAATAAACGCATAAAAATAAATTACAGACGTATAGTTAGTTATATATATAGTAGCAATTAGAAAATAACAAAAATACTATAAAATTCCAGACGTATTGTTCATTTTGAAAATAACAGAAATATAATATGCGTGTATGGAAGCACTATAATATAAGAAGGAAGTTAACGTAATGCTAAAATGAAATGCTTTATAAAAAAGTAAGTGTATTATATAAGATGGAAATACTATATATAATATAAATATCAAATTACAGGTTTATTTTATATGTATAAATTGGCAGAAACGCAATGAGTTGAGATGTAAAAGTTAAAGAACTAAATTAAAGTAAAAGAAGGAAGTCCAAAAAGTGCTTTAATTAAATAAACATAAGTAATTTCCTTATTCCAGCATTAATTAGACATAAATTTTAAGCCAAGATTAAGTTAACTTGAGCTGATAGAATTTAACATATCTACTCTGACTTACATTCAGTCACGCATTTAATGAGGAATCTCGCCGAAATGCATAGAGATTTACCTGTAATTAGAAACTATGTGTATAAAATTTTCGAACTATGAAGTGAAACATTAGAAACACCTTGAAAATTTGAGATTCTACGTCTCCTGTTATCATACCTGTTATCATAGTTTAGCTCATATACTGAATTGAAAAGTGCCCTAACAAATATGTATCTTTTCACTAATTATGGTTTTGCATTACGGTGCATCACGGAGTATTATTTATTAATTTTTGAACAATGATAAAATTGAAAACTCAGATGCTAAAATTCATTCCGACTTGATCATTACTTTGAGATTCTCTAACTTGATTTAAATTTCAAAGTAAGAACTGAACATAAATAATTGGGATAAATAGAAAAGAATTAGTTCATTTTGAGTTGAATTGGCTGAAACAAAGAGCAGTAAAATATTTAAATGCATGACTAAGGTTTAAATATTAGTTTGTGAGGGGATTACTTAAGAAATTGGGTTCCCCTTGGCAAATTTGGCGGAAATTTGGTGATATTTACTAAAACACAAAGGTAATCCATCCAAACGTTGTATTTCTTCCTTTTTCTGGCTACTTTAATTAATGCACAGTGCGCTATCGTAATAGAATTATATACTCTTACTTAATTAAACAAAACGATTTGAAAACCAGACATTTATATTTATGGGCAATTAATTCCTTAACAGTTTACAAATGCAACCTCTCCAAATTATTAAAAATCAGCCATAGTGAACCATTAATGGTTTGTTATATCTCATTTTTAAGCATTGCGGCCTTTTAATATACAAGAAAAGAGTTTCTCAAGGAGAGTTGGATGCAAATATCGTATAGATTATAATATAGATACAGATTGTTTGGACATGGTGAGATCAGGAGAAAATGTTAGGCGACCATACTTAAACCATTATCGCCAAATTGGCGGGGGAACCCAGTTCTTTAGTCAAACCGTTTGGGAGTCAGGTAGTAAAAAGTTTATGTAAAACAGAAATTAAAAATTTAGCCAGTTCATACTATCTTATATCTATATTGAGAAAAAATCTGAAGTGGGAGCTACAAGACTTTCTTCTAGGCTTATTAAATTATACACAAATTTAATATTTTATTCTCTGATACGTCATCAAAATATCATTTGAAAATTCTCTTCAAAGTTAGAGTTGTTTCTCAATGCAACAGTGGTCTCTGAACAGAGCTCGAATACAGCAATCTTGCTGTGATCTACAGTGTTATATATTGAGATATTTTGTTTTAGATATTTAACTATAAATTTAATTTTTGAGATTGAATTACTATCTTAAGTCCTTGCCAGGAATGAACCTTAAAAAACCAACTTTTTAAAAAGCATTGTTACAACTGCATATGAATAAACAGGTACCTTGTACTGTTGTATTCGGCAAACAGCGGCATTGTTATACCTTATATATAAATTTTTCATTGCAGATATCAGTTAAAAGAGAATGTGAAAAACTTGATATAAGAATTTTAAATATATAATTTTATTTCTGTGTGTAATATTTTTAAGTTATGTGAAATACAAACTACACACATCAGAACGAAACTAATAAAAATGCCCTCAGGGATGGTCGATAGAACTATTTAAAATTTCAGAATTAAAGTGTTCTTGTAAGTAGGTACATCTTTAACAATGATACCTGACAGAATTTATGCAGGTTTCACCAAAACAAGTATTTTTTACTGAAATCTGAACAGTCAAAAGTTTTTGTGCTTATAACACTTCTTTAACTTTGTACAAGGAAGTAATTACAACGAGAAGAATTTGCTAATATTGTCTACAGTAAGACTATATAGAGCAAAATATATACCTCCTATATACTGACGTAATGAATAATTTGATGCTCATCAATATTGGTAGAAACGTTCTAAAAATGTAAAATTAATATTAAAGTGTCAACTGCAAAATATGTAAACTGACCTTAACCGTAAAATGACATTAATGAAATTCTTACGGTCTTAAATAACATCCGTACTTAAGAAGTAAGGATGTTATTTAACCCATTAGCGCCCAGTGATCTATTTTTAGATCGCTAAACATAGCTTGATAAACTCGCGTTCAGATGACTTTAAACCTACCCCACACATTCTATACTGCACAGGGGGCAAGACAAGGCATGCACCTGTTTACCAACAAGTGGTTTTCTTGTTTTGTTTATATCATTGATCTAAAGCGATAAGAGAAAATTTGTATCGCCCTTTCGTTCCGCCGTTTTTCTACGTTTCTTAGCATAAACACTGAAAACAGCTAAGTAATAAGCGAAAGTTAAATTTTTTTTGGCGATTTAATATCTTCATAGATGTAGCTATCAGAATATAAACCGATGTTATCTTAAAACAAATATAAATAGTAAAAATTAGTGTCAAAATACTGCTGATCTAGAAATAGATCACTGGGCGTTCGGGCGTTTTTTATTCCTGACCCTGGTAATATTACGTTTTTTCACATGTAGATGAAAATATGAGTTGAAAAGTATTCAATAGCTTTCAGGATGCAGTTGATTATCTGTTTTCTGAACAATTTAAAGAGGATATTATTGCCATATCCACTGATGTAGATGAACTGACAGATGAAGTGAAAATAGATGATAAGTTACATGCTCCATTTGTAAATGATATTGTTGGTAAAATAGAAGTAATATCAAAATATGAGTTTGATTAAATAGATTTACCTTCAACGTTTGAGAGGAAGCCTAAAATATTAAAAACAGAAAAGCCAAAAATTGTTTGGAAAAAAAACCTGAATTATACCAAATGGTCGGAATTAGGGGAAACGTATAAGAATAATATTTTGGCAATGGAAAATGATCTTGCAAATGCATCTTGCATCATTGCTTTGAAAAACTTTTTTCTGATGAAGTATATAACGTAATTGTGGATGAGACTATTTTCTATGCTAAAAATGTCAAAAACGACCATGATTTAATTATCACTAAAGAAGATATAAAGATATTTATAGGGGTTTTGATATATTTTAGCTTTCTTACTCTTTCAAGTGAAAGATATTATTGGAGTGATGTAGAAGATTTAGTGATAGGTCTTGTACAGGACTCTTTTAATAAAAATGCTTACCTAAAAATAAAGTCATATATTCATTTCCAAGACATTTCAAAAGCAGATGAACGTAAGAATGACAAATCAAGATAAAACTCCTTTTGGAGAGAATAAGAGGTAAAATATGGTACTGGTGTCTATTCATTCGAATAATTGATATGGCTGTAGTGAATGCAAGTATTCTGGACAGAAATATTCATAAAGGTGATTCTATGCCCATGTAAGATTTTCGAAGAGCTGTTGCTGTAAAATATCTAAAATTGGGAATCGGAAAAAAAGTTTTGAAAGGTCGATCTTACAGTTTTCCTTCATCCTCAAAAGCTAATCTCAGTCATGATGTTCACTTTTATAAAAGGGATCACAATATGGGACAAAGAAAAGGCAAAAGATGCTGTCGACTTGTAGGGTGCCAAGGAAGTCCCCTAACATATTGTGTGAAGTGCGATGAAACTTTATGCAAGAAGTGTTTCTTCAAATTCCACACTAAACTGTAGAAACATTGAAATTTTATTATTTTAAAATAATTAAACTTTACTAAGTACATTCTGTAATATTGTGAAATTCTGCATAAATAAACGTTTTTTAAAAGAAAATACATTAGTTTTTATATATTTGGTTCGATTTTACCACGTTATTGAAGTACTAATGATTGTTGTGTATTTGCTAAAATATATCCTCCGAACGCCCAGTGATCTATTTTTAGATCAGCATTTAAAAAAAAAACTAAGGTACCTATTGATAAAATTCGATAATAATATTCATGTTGATGGTAAAAGACACCCAATTTATCAATTATATGTCAGTGAGTCAAAATAAAATAATTTGGGCGTTAATGGGTTAAGTTGCATAAAAGAGGCCAAAAAACTGTTCACTTTAAGCTGCAGAGTTTGCTAAATTTGTGACTATATACAGCAAAATATATATTTCTTACATACTACTATGATGCATAATTAGGTCCTTATCAATGATATTGGTGCCTTTGGATAATATAAAATCAAAATTTAAGCTTGAATTAGAAAAAATAAACACTAACGTAAGGAAATTAAAGACTAAGAGGCCCGATGTTACCTAAGTTGCATAAACAAGGTCAAAATTGTCCACAATTAAGTTTCATAGTTTACTAAGTTTGTGACTATGTACAGCAAAATATATACTTTCTACATACTTCCGTGGTGAATAACTAGGTCCTTATCATTGATAGTGGTGCCATTTGATTATATAAAATAACAAAAATCAAAGTTTGAACTAGTAATAAAATAAACTCGAATGTAATAAAACCAAAGACGTAAGAAGAGGAACCGATATTACTTAAGTTACATAAAACAGTGCCGAATTAGTCCACTTTAAGCTGTAGAGTTTACTAAGTTTGTGACTATATACAGCAAAATATATGCTTCTTACATACTTCTATGGTGGATACTTAGGTCCTTATCAATGATATTGGTGCCGTTCAATTACATGAAACCTCAAAATTCAAAGTTTGAACTAGAAATAAAATAAAATCGAACTTTTAAAAATCTAAGACGTAAGAAGTAGAACCGATATTACATAAATTGCATAAAACAAAGCCGTTATCAACCGCTTTAAGCTGCAGAGTTTGCTAAGTTTGGGATTACATACAGCAAAATATGTGCTTCTTACCCACTTTCAAGATGGATAATTAGGCCCTTATCAATGATACTGATGTCGTTTGATGACATAAAAGCAAAGTAGAAGCTACAGCTGAAAAAAACTTGAATGTAATAAAATTAAGATGTATGAAGAGGACCCGAAGCTACTAAGTTCCTTTAAAGCCCAAACAGACCGCCTTAAGCTCATGACACATGTGATCAGGCCACTAATTATCAAATAAAATACAATTTATGCATAAAGTGCCAACAAGAAATTGAACCTCCTTTCTAAAACAACAATCTTATTAAAATGATAAGCACAATGCCGTGACCAGATTGGGCAATGGGGTTGTTTCCGTTACAGTGACGAGGATGAAATCCATCATGTGCAGAGGGGGGAACAAAATGATCCAGGAAAAGGTTCTCGTAACCGACAGCTCGTCTTGGCCCATCAATCCCATCATGATCATGAGCAGCAGTGAATAGAAGTGAAGGCGATCCTATATTGGATCCATATATCTTTATCAGCCCGTTTCACGATTCACCACTGTTTCGTTCTTAATGTAAAAGCTCGGGCGGTTGAATCCAGTCAGTTTAGTAGGCAAGCAAAATTCGATTGATGTACGGAAAATTTAGGTTCTTCTTTCCTACATGTTTCAATTAATTATTTCATGCAGGTGGAGGAAATTTGACTGAAAATTCAATATTTCTACTGCTGATTTTTCAAATATAGCAGTACGACAGAAATATAAGAGAAAATAACAGGATATAATATAAATATAAGTAAAAAAAAAGATGAAAAAATAGTTTTATTACACCGTACATTTGGTGTTGAATGTAATTACTGCTTCAAAATACAATAAAGTTGTGAATAATAAAAATTTTAACGGGTTTTCAAAACAATAATTTTTGTGTCGGTTTTTAAAGAAAGTTTTCGCAGTAGATTTGGAATACTTCAAAACATCGTACAAATTTCAAAATATCGATTTTTTAGTCTTTGTCGTAATTCGTGTTTAATAAATTATAAGCAAAACCAACGGATAAATAATATAAATATAACTAATAAAGAAAAGCAAAAATAGTTTTATTATATCGTACATATTGTGTTGAATGTAATTATTGCTACAAAATACAGTACAGTTATTAATAAACAATTTTAAACGTATTTTCAAAACAATAATTTTTGTGTCGGTTTTTAAAAAATGTTTTTAATAGGTTTGTAATACTCTTAAACATCGTACAAATTTCAAAATATTGAATCTTTAGTCTTTGTCGTACTTTCCGTTTAATAAATTATAAGCAAAACCAACAGATATATAATAGAAATATAACTAATAAAGAGAAGCAAAAATAGTTTTATTATATCCTGAACTTTGTATTGAATGTAATTATTGCTACAAAATACAATACAGTTATTAATAATAAAAATTTTAAACGTGCTTTCAAAACAATAATTTTTGTGTCGGTTTTTAAAAAACGTTTTTTCAGTAGATTTGGAATACTTCAAAACATCGTATAAATGTCAAAATATTGATTTTTTAGTCTTTGTCGTAATTTCTGTTTATTAAATATAAGCAAAACCAACGGATATATAATAGAAATATAATTAATAAAGGGAAGCAAAAATAGTTTTATTATATCCTGAATTTTGTGTTGAATGCAACTATTGCTACAAAATACAAAAAAGTTATTAATAATAAAAATTTTAAACTGGTTTCTAAACAATAATTTTTGAGTCTGTTTTCAAAAAATGTTTTCGCAGTAAGTTTGGAATACTTCAAAATATCGTACAAACTTAAAAATTTAATTTTTTAGTCTTTGTCGTAATTCGCGTTTAATAATGAAATATTATTTTATACAGAACTGAAATTTATCTAGGAATTTGTAATGAAATTTTCCATTCTATTGATTTCTAATCAAGGATTAGAAAAAGCATAGTATCTTTTCTTCTGTTTCATTAAGGGTGTTTATATTCTGTAAATAAATGATTTCATTTCTTTTAACGTTAAACATTTAGTTTTTTAGAAGACAAGCAGATTTTACAAATTAAATAGATTTAAATTTAAAAAAAAAATTTTAAATTAAATTTAAAAAGACTTTTAAATAAAAAAAATTAAATATAAGACAAAATAACACTTAAGTGGGCAAGCAAAATTTGATTGATATTTGGAAAATTTAGATTCTTTTTTCCGAAATGTTTCACGCAGATGGACGAAATTTATCTGAAAATTCAATAGTTCTATTGCAGATTTATGATATATAAAAGTATAACATAAATACAACATAAAGTAATAGAATATAATTCAAATGAATTATAATAGAAATATAACTAATAAAGAGAAGCAAAAATAGTTATGTTTTATTCTGCAATTTGTGTTGAATGCAATTGCTACAAAATAGAATACAGTTTTTAATAATAAAAACTTTAACACGCTTTCAAAACAATAACTTTTGAGTCTTTTTTTAAAAAAATGTTTTCGCGGTAGGTTTGGAATACTTTAAAACATTTGACAAATTTCAAAATATTGATTTTTTTTATCTTTGTCGTAGTTCCTGTTTAATAAATTATAAGTAAAACCATTATTTTCTGATAAGTCTAGCAAGAAAAATAACTCTATTCTGCAATGCAATTCAATATTTGAAAAATAATTTACAATATTTTTAACTATTGAAAAATGAAAAAATTATTTTTGTGTTTATTTGAAGAAATTTATTGATTATATAGTAGAGAAATCTCATTTTCTAAATTTATTGCTCTGATTTCACCAGGCTTAACAAAAATATAACTAATAAAGGAAAGCAAAAATAGTTTTATTATATCCTACATATTGTGTTGAATGTAATTATTGTCACAAAATGCAATACAGTTATTAATAATAAAATTTTAAAGTGCTTTCAAACAATAATTTTTTTGTCTGTTTTTTTAAAAAAAATGTTTTTGCAGTAGGTTTGGAATACTTTAAAACATCGTAAAAATTTCAAAATATTGATTTTTTAGTCTTTGACGTAATTCCCGTTTAATAAATTATAAGCAAAACCAACAAATATATAACAAAAATATAACTAATAAAAGGAAACAAAAATAGTTTTATTATATCCTACATATTGTGTTGAATGTAATTATTGTCACAAAATGCAATACAGTTATTAATAATAAAATTTTAAAGTGCTTTCAAAACAATAATTTTTGTGTCTGTTTAAAAAAAATGTTTTTGCAGTAGGTTTGGAATACTTTAAAACATCGTACAAATTTAAAAATATTGATTCTTTAGTCTTTGTCGTAATTTCCGTTTAATAAATTATAATCAGAAGCAACAAATATATAATAGAAATATAACTAATAAAGAGAAGTAAAAATTAGTTTTATTTTATCCTGCATTTTGTGTTGAATGCAATTATTGCTGCAAAATACAATACAGTTACTGATAATAAAAATTTTAACGTGCTTTCAAAACAATAATTTTTTAGTTTGTTAAAAAATGTTTTCGCAGTAGGTTTGCAATACTTTAAAACATCGTGAAAATTTCAAAATATTGATTTTTTAATAATTGCCGTAATTCCCGTTTAATAAATTATAAGCAACACCATTATTTTCTGATAAGTCAAGCAAGATAAATAACTCTATTATGCAATGCAATTCAATATTTGAAGAATAATTTATGACATTTTTAACTATTCAAAAATGAAGAAATTATTTTTGTGTTTCTTTGGAGATATGTATTGATTATAGAGTAAAGAAATCTCATTTTCTAGAGTTATTGCTCTGATTTCACCTGGCTTAACAGAAATATAACTAATAAAGGAAAGCAAAAATAGTTTTATTATGTCCTGAATTTTGTGTTGAATGTAATTATTGTCACAAAATGCAATACAGTTATTAATAATAAATTTTTAAAGTGCTTTCAAACAATAATTTTTTTGTCTGTTTTTGAAAAAATTGTTTTTGCAGTAGGTTTGAAATACTTTAAAACATCGTACAAATTTCAAAATATTGATTTTTTAGTCTTTGACGTAATTCTCGTTTAATAAATTATAAGCAACACCATTATTTTCTGATAAGTCAAGCAAGATAAATAACTCTATTTTGCAATGCAATTCAATATTTGAAAAATAATTTCTGACATTTTTATCTATTCAAAAATGAAGAAATTATTTGTGTGTTTCTTTGGAGAAATTTATTGATTATAGAGTAAAGAAATCTCATTTTCTAGAATTATCACTCTGATTTCACCCGGCTTTTTACTACGAAAATCTTTCGAACAATTTAAAGCTGTTTTTCCGGATGAGTAATATTGAAAACATCAAATCCAAAATTAATTGGATTTTTCGAATAAAACAGAAGCCTTAACTTTTATTGCCTCGAGCTGTGTTCTGTGACTGACGTAAACAAAATAAAACAATTTTCCTAATTGGTAAAATCTTTAATATCCTGTACATAGAAATATATAATTTTTTAGCATATAATTTAAGAAATTTCTAGAAATATTTTCACGTTAATATATACCCGAGAAGCGATTTTTCAAGTTTTCAAAATATTTTATTGGAGGAAAAAACTGGTTCTAAATAACATACTTGATATTTACTTGATATTTTGATTATATGTGGAATAAAATTTATTTAAACTGTTAAATAGGATGTTGATAAGACAACAAACAAAAATATACATTATAAAGACATTGGTTTATTTACTTTTGATACTGTGAAAAAAGGAAAACTAACTGCATTCTTATAACAATGAAATAAATATTAGCTGTTATTTCAGAGCTAAAATTCCTCGGGGGGTTTGTAATGGAATTTTCCACTCTGTAAACTTCTAATCACAGATTTTCCGAACCATAATTTCTTTTCTTGTTTTCATTTATGGTTGTTTATGTTCTCGTTGATCTTCAAATGTTAAATATTTTTTATCAATTTTTTTTTATAAAACCCGAATGTATAGATGCTACAAAAAGTTTTTTTCTAGGAGAAATTAAATATAACATTTTTTAAAGATTGCACTTTATGTGTTGTTGATTTAATTACTTTTGCTTCTGTAAAAAAGCAAACAAGCTGAATTTTTATAGCAATGAAATATTAGTTATTTCAGAACTGAAATTCCTTTAGGAACTTGTAATGAAATTTTCCATTCTATTGATTTCTAATCACGGATTAGAAAAAGCAGAGTATCTTTTCTTCTGTTTCATTAAGGGTGTTTATGTTCTGTAAATAAATGCTTTGATTTTTTTTAACGTTAAAAATTTTCATGGGGGATTTTTAGAAGAAAAACACTTTACAAATTAAAAACAAAACTTTAAATTAAAAAACTTTTAAATTTGATTTAAAAAGATTTTTAAATATAAAAAATAAATATTAGAAAAACATTTTCTAAGGATTGTACTTTATACATTGTTTATTTAACATTTTTGCACTGTAAAAAAGTAAAACAAAAGCAAAACAAACACGAGCTGAATTTTTATAACAATTATTATTTCAAAACTGAAATTTACCTAGGAACTTGTAATGAAACTTTCTTGTCTGTAAATTTATTATCACAGGTTATTCAAAACTCAGCTTCTATTTTCTGTTTTGTTAAGGATGTTTATGTTCTGAAAATGGATGTTTTAATTTTATAAACGTAAAATTGTCATAAAGAATAAAAGCAGACGTTGCAAAATAAATTTTCCAATAAGAAATTATATTTAAGTTACAATTTTTTTAAGTATGGTATTTTATGAATGCATCAAAGACTTATTTATTTACTTACATTTGATACTTTTATTCCTTTACTATTGATATGATTTAAAAGAATTTTATAAACTTTTGACATTGTCATAAAACAAACGCATTGCACTCTTATAACAATAAAATACTAGTTGTTATTACAAAGCTGGAATTCACTGGTAACTTGTAACAACATTTTACCTCTATAAACTTTTCTAATCGCATATTTCTCAAATTGTAACTTCTTTTCTAATTTTGGAAAGTGTATGTATAATTAACGTCTTCTTTGATTTTTAAGTTTTGTTTGACCTTTTCAGAAGAAAAACAGGACATGCAGACACACTGTACATTTTTAATTTATTTTCATTAATATGAGGTAATTTAGTAAATATTAAAATAGAGTCAATAAAGATTAAACGGAATTAATTAATTAAAATGGAAAATATTAAAATGGAATAGCTATTTTAACAAGATGTTTATCATGGAAACTTTCCATGTGCCGCATAAGGCTAAATACCTTAATATATAGTGAACAAAAACGATTAGTATAAACAAGTGTCTAGAAAATTAAAAAAAGATTTAATTTTAAAAAGAAAAACGATATTACTTATAACGTATGCACTTAATGAGTACATTATCGTGTTGTTAGCATTTGGTATACTTTATATTGCATTCAATTGTTGCTGAACATATCATCCCAAAGTGAGTTTTTTCACGGCTTTTAAACGTTTCCTTGCAGTTTTATGTATGGGTGTCTAACGTAAAGCTTAAAATTGAAGATGTTGTTTATGTTACTGTACGAAATTGTTCTGGCTCCCACTGTACTCATCTCATTGAACGGTTTACCAGTCACTCCTTTGATGTTTCATAAATATCTCATGATTTTCATTTGTCTGAATAACGAAACTTCATCTGCCTTAAAAAAAGACTAGGGCTCAAAAGTAATTTTTCAATTTTGATTGGTGAAAAGGACTTTTTATATGTAATTCAATAACAGAAAGTTTTTATTTACAGTAAATTCCGGAGGAGAGCCACTGCGTCTACGTCTTTAAAATTTAAATTTTCTGTGTGTGTGTGGCATTCTACCGATGTGGCGCTTACGTGCAAATAAAAATTATAACAATAATTTATTTATTAGAAACGAAGTGTCGGAACAGTTGCATTCTTTCTATAGAATGATAGCCAAATATGTAGGGGGCTGCTCTTCGGTTTCGGACTTAGTGGATTTTAATCCCATTAGGGCTTGGACATTTGTAGCCATTCGTAATCGGCTATAAGCAGAAGTTCCCGTTTTCATTAGCACCCGTGTAGCAAAAAGTGGACAGTATTACTTCAAACCATACCAAACCAAACCACACGGTTATAAATTCAGGTATAATTTTTTAAATTAAACCAAAACCTTATTCCAAACAGCATTCATTTCAGTTTCAAGTGCTGGCATTCTTTTATCAGCTACAGACTCTTTGGTATAAGTACTTCTTTTATGTTCTAGTTTTGTTTGGAGCAGTTGTCACATCGTTTAAAGACCTACGGTAGACTTTTTTTTGCTATACAAAGACGAATTAGACCGGACCTACTACTTAAAGCCGATTCCGAACGGTTACAAATATACGCCTCATCAACGGGATTCGAAAATCTTCTGCTGACTCCTGGATCTAAAGGCACCTAGCTACCTATCATTTAGCCAGTTAAGCACTTGCTGGATGGTTTTTAAAGACATAACAAAGTGGAAATGTTTTAAAATTGTCACCTAAACATCGTCAAAACTCTATTTCTAGTTATACTTCTAGTTGTAATTCTAGGTGTTTTCTAGTTGTAATTTCCCGTATTAAGGAAGTTGAAAATAGAGGAATATATAAAAATTTCGTAGCCTTGACGCTCACGTTGTAGCTACGTGCAATTTTTCTTCTTGAAGCGTTAACGCTGATGCTACATTTTTTCTAGAAATTACAGTACTATTTATTAAAATGTAGTCATATAATTGAATGATTTGAACTGTAGAGCATTATTTATTACTGACATATTTTTCTGTTCAGACAGAATATAAAATCCTTTGTTAAGGACATCCTAAATAGTATTTTTTACATCATTTCTGTGATTCTGACAGGTGAAGGATTTTAAGTCTAAATGGAAATATATTTTACAGAAAATTCTGACAGCTAAAATTGTTTTGAGATGGAATTGGGATTTTTAGAGAAAAAAAACCGAAGTCTCTTTCAATTCAGGAATATCCCAATACTTTTAGAACACTCATTTAGGAATCAGAATCGTCTTTTTAAAATATAATACAGCATTAAACACTCCTTTATTTTTTATCCCTTAAAAAAGTAAGGAGAAAAACCAGAACTCCGGAAATTCTGTGTCCCCGTTTCTTTGATAAAACAGGGCCTATAAATATATTTGTCTAGACATGGAATTTAGGCTCCGGATATAAAGACATAAATCACAACATTTGCATTGGACAGCTACTTCCTACCACAGATAAGTTGCAAAATTAATTCTCATTAAGTCCAACAGTGGCAGTTTTTTTAATGAAGAAAAAATATCGACATTATGCTGATCTCTTTACCAAATTTTTCGCTTTGACAGTAAATGATTAGGACTAAAGCAAAATATTGGAAATATTAACGAATTATATTTTTTTCACTCAAGTAAATTAGCAATGCGGATTTAAATACTAGCACACTCTCTCAAAGCTTATTTATCTTATGAAATTTGAAACTCTAAAGCAGGGTTGGAAAAAAATCATGATTTAAAAAAAAAATTAAAAAAAAATCAGATTTATTTGATTTAAATCAGATTTTTTTTTATTTAAATCGGATATTTTTGACTTTTTTTCTGAATACTAATTTTAATTGTTGTTTTTATGTTTTTTGCAATATACATAGAATAGTTTGTTATAAGAAGTAACATCTTATCTATCTAGTATATTCTGCACACTGATTACCTAAACTTAAATATATAAATTTTAATCTAAATACATTCTATTATTTTGTAATTGGATAGTGCAAACTCAATAAGATGTCAATTAAAAGAACGAATTAAATATTCTTTTAATGCAAACTATTTATTTAAAAAAACAAATCACAATTATTTTAATATTTTTTTAAGTACCAAATTATGGATTTATTGTTTCAATAAAAACACTAGCTTTGATGCTTTATCCACTCATAATTGGTTACGAAGGCTAGAATGAACAATACCAAAAGAAGAAAACCGTCTTTCCATTCCAGCAGATGAAGCCACGGCTATTGTTATTTGGTAGACAAACTGGATTTCAAGTTCTGTAATACTCTCTTTACCTCCCATTACATAAAATGAATTCAACCAGGCATAATCAATCATTGTACTACCCCTGCTACATATTTTCTGATAACAACCCCTAAATTCTTGGAAAGCACATGCTATCTATTTACACTTATTTACTTATTGGTATTACTGTGCTGACTGATTCCCAGTTCTCCTGTCTTTGGAATATAGGTTTTAAAAGAAGTGAAAAAAATGATTTAAATCAATGATTTAAAAAAAATCAACTGATTTAAATCATGCCAACCCTGCTCTAAAGCATGAAAATCACTTAATCAATATTGAAATTATATGTTTATTAAAATAAGTTACTGTTATGGGAGTTAAAGTAATATTACTTAAGTGTGTAAATAGGAATAGAAAAATATTTTTTAATGTATGTGAAAAAAAAATCGAGACATTCATCATATCTAAGTACACTGATGTATTAGGAAATGATTATATTGAATTCTAAATAAACAGGAAATTGATTTATGTGAACTGGAGAAAATTTTACAAAAGATGATTCCTTAAAATCTCAATTTGCCAAACTAAATCTGAAGAATAAAAATTTTGTTTGCAATAATTTTGCATCAAAGTCAAAATATTTATCTCTCGTACACCAATGTATAATTAAGCCTCAACGAATAAAATTGTTTTAATTACTAAATAAATAGGAAAAGGATTCATTTGAACTGGAGAAAATTTTACACAAGAGGACTCTTTAAAATCTGAATATAGCTTGTGAAACTAAATCCGAAGAAATAAATTGTTTGTAATAATTTTGTATCAGAGCCAAAATATTCATCTCTAGGTACAACGGTGTATAACTAAGCCTCAATGAATAAAATTGTTTTAATTACTAAATAAATAGGAAAAGGACTCACCTGAACTGGAGAAAATTTTACATAAGATGATCCTTTAAAATCTTAATTTGCCAAACTAAATATGAAGAATAAAAATTTTGTTTGTAATACTTTTGCATCAAAGTCAAAATATTCATCTCTCGGTTCACCAATGTATAACTAAGACTCAACGAATAAAATTGTTTTTATTATTAAATAAATAGGAAAAGGACTCCCTTGAACTGGAGAAAATTTTACATAAGATGACTCTTTAAAATCTGAATATAGTTTGTCAAGCTAAATCCGAAGGATTAAATTGTTTGTAATAATTTTGCATCAGAGTCAAAATATTCCTATCTAAGTACACCAATGTATAACTAAGCACCAATGAATAAAATTGTTTTAATTACTAAATAAATAGTAAAATGATTTACTTGAACTGGAGAAAATTATACATAAAATGATTCTTTAAATCTTAATTTGCCAAACTAAATCTGAAGAATAAAAATTTTGTAATACTTTTGTATCAGTCAAAATATTCCTCTCGAAGTACACCAATGTATAACTAAGCATCAATGAATAAAATTGTTTTAAATACTAAAAAAATAGAAAAATGATTTCATTTGAACTAGAGAAAATTTTATATGATATGGTTCTTTAAAATCTGAATATAATTTGCCAAACTAAATCGGAAGAATAAAAATTTAGTTTGCAATAATTTTGCATCAGAGTCAGATTATTCATCTCTAAGTGCATCAATGTATATCTAAGCATCAGTGAGTAAAATTGTGCTAAATACTAACTAAATAGGGAAATGATTTCATCATAATGTTGCCCCCTGATAATTTCATATGAGACTGAGATTTAAGAGAGCTGTTGTTTAGTGGCTTGTTAAAACATTCGTTGTAGTTCTTGTCTTATGCCCCTTGGTCAAACCAATCACGATTGAACAGGAGGCTACTCGTATAAGCTAAGGGGTGCGCTTTTCGTTTTAACGATCACCTTAAGGGTAAAAATACAACTTATCCTCAAGGGAATTATTCTGCAAAATTTAAATTTAAAAACATGAATATAATGTATTTATAAGATGTAAATAAAAATATTTCTTACATTAATAAAACATTTATAAAAAGTTAACATTTTTGTAGTTTTTTTTTTACTAAAGCAACATAAAGTACAGGTCAGGGACTATATGCCTTTATGACACTACAAGGCTGCGAATCTGTTATCCATTTAGCACCACCTGAGAAACACGTCTAGCTTTTTTTTTTTTAACCCTTGGTGGCAAACAGCCTTCCCTAAGGATTAGGCTTTCAGAAGTTTACCACGAAACAGTTCACTCCGCAACAGTAAAAAAAAAAAAAAAAAAAAAAGAGAGAGAGAGAGAGAGAGAGAATAAAGTCATGAGTTATCATTTAAAAATGTCCATAGTTTAAATAACTAAAAAGTACCCTAGAAGAAGGTAGTATTATGCTTGCCGTTAATGTTAAAGTAAAAATAAAAGGTTAAAACTAGAGAAAAAAGATTAACCCCTTCTGGTATGATTTAATAATGAAAAACTGTGCATGAAATAACCATTTAATTTTTATTTAAAAAACTTGTTTCATTTTACAATTCTTACATATTCTTAATTAAAATCCACTTTTTACATAGTGTTAAATAATATCAGAAACAGTAAAATTGAGAAAATATCAAAGCAAAACATTAATAAGGTATACAGATAATAGTCTTCAAGCTAGTGGTACTTTTCAAAACAAAGTGCAAAGGAATTCTTAATTGTTTATACCGCCAAGTAGTCTCACTTTTAATTTGATTCTTGTAACACACACGGCATTTCTTGGTAGGTTTTCTTTTGTTCTGACTCATTAATTTGGCAATGACTTGTACCAAGAAATTCTAAGTAAACAATATGCAATAGTGACTTGTGATTTTCACAAGTGATAAAAGTGTTGCCAAATTCAGTACACTAGAAATTTTAAACTAAATTAATTATCATATTTAACAGTAACTTTAATCGCATGAAGACTGTAGCTCGTCATTATGCGGTATGGAATGAAAAATTAATGACGAGCTAGACTCGTCATTTTACCGGAAGGAGTTAAAAACATAAACCAAAGCTAAAACGAAGCCCTAAGTTAGGTAATGTTAATTGGGTTCCAAGATGATCTTAGGAACAAGAATCTTTTACATAATATAACTTGGAGATAGGGGGAGGGGTCTTCAAGCATGGGTCCAGCTCCGCAAGTGATATGAAACAAACACTTGTCTGCACACATATTTGAATTTGTGCTATTATGTACTAATGAGCGTTACAAACATCTTGAAAAACATATACATTAAAAAGGTACACGAGAAAGGAACATAAATTGACAACAAAATGAAGATATTGTTGCCATGAGAAATCATTTATAGAAAGTCAATCTATTATTACTTGAGCTTTAAAAACAAAATTAATATTTAACAAGCAAGTCTAGCTTAAAGTATGCTAAGGGAGTAAACATTACATTGCGGGGTCCAAGTAATTTAGAAGAAAGGACCAAGCAGAAAACCCATAGGCTTAGCCTCACACCTCCAGAGGTATTGATTGAGTAATGAGGAATTTGCACATGTGGGGGATTTGAACAACTTAGTGTTTTTCTGATAATTTCAGACTTGTAGATTTCAAAAATGTTCTCAAAAATGTAAAAAACTGGGTCCATCATTAAAAAAATTAATTTTAAAGTTAAGCGAAAATCACGTGACATCAAAACGCTCCGTGATTGGTTGTGATGTCATCGTTCATGCAGACCAATATTTTTGTATTGCTTTTAAAAGCACGCACTATTTTCCGATTTTGTTTTTGCAAGTTCATGAAATTTTCTAGCTATCAAAATTTATTTTTATTTAAACCTGAAGGTTTATTGTATCGATCTAGATAGCTTAGTTATCTCAATTTGTCATAAATGTCTCTTCTACCTGGATTTACCAAAGGACAATCAGACAACCTACCGAAAATTGACAGCATGTCAATGTTTTCTTTCTTGGCAAAAAACCCGGATTTTATGGGAGCAGAAATACGAGGAATTAAAACCCAGAGGTATGTAAAATCATTTATATTTTTTTCCAATTTTACTTAACATGTATTAATACTTTATTAATGCTAAACACAGCTCTTTTGTTTGTAAACACAAAAAAAAAGTCAAATAAATATACATATATCATATAAACACATTTGTAGTAGCATCGTTTTTTATATTGTAACATATAAGGGAGGATATTGTAACATATTTTACGTGCCTCAGTCACTTTAAACGAACACGGCGGATCTTAGGTCGGTCGAACCTGGAATTCTCGCTTTACAAGAGAGTTGCCTTTGCCA
>CM063498.1:123460541-123465541 GCA_032207245.1 Pardosa pseudoannulata
AGTATATATCGTATTAGACATTTAATTTGGTAATAAATAGAATTATATGACTAGAACTATACTTATATTAGATAATAGAATTATAGATAGTATGTTATAAATAGAAGTTAACTGTATTTCAATTGAAATTATTAAAAAAAATAAATTTTTTATGTGATAACATCTGACATTAGTTTTTCTGAAAGCTTAGTTTCTCATGATAAAAGTCAATATAAAAAATCTTTTCTAGAAAAGAATTAGTATCAATTCCCCAATATATATTTTTTATATATATATATATATTATATTATATATATATATATGTGTGGTGTATATAATTATATATATATGTATATATATATGTATATGTGTATATATATATACATACATATATATATGTATATATATGTATATATATTTATATATATATATATATTTTTATATACATATATATACATACATATATATATATAATATATATATATATATATATATATATATATATATATATATATACTTGAACTATGCAACAAAAAAATACGCAATTTTAAAAGAGGTCTCTGTTACAAATTGAGCAGTCAGATTAAAACAACATAGCTTCCTTTAAAAGCCATACATCCAAGTTTTATATTTAATTTCGACGGACAGTTTGTATTTATTTGGACATATTATCAAAATGCCTAAATCACGAATATAATTATTTTAAAAATAAAAACAGCTTTTAAATTTAACTAGAATGGCTTTCACCTTCTAATTATTTTGTCTTTATATCTTATTAATCGTAAATATTATGCAAGTTTAATAGATCTAGAATTGAGCTATAAAATGTAAATAAATACTATATATTTTGTTAATTAACACTGAAACTTATTGAACATTTAAGTCGCAAATCTATACTTATTACTTAAGGAAACTGGATCAAATAAAAATACTTAAAATTTCAGTTTTTTCTGAGACAAATTGGATATAAATAAGAGATTTGAAAAAAAAAATTTCAATTTTACAACTCCTCTTCAACCTCCACTCAAAATACAGTTTCTTTTAAGTCAAGTAAGTTATGTATTTTAAATTAATTTTACAATTTACACTAAATCACAAATTTGTGATGAAAATCACACTCAGTTTATTTAATTTGGGATTAAGTGAATGTTTCAGTCTATTTAGTATGAATGTTATGTGTTTCCTTTGTGTTTTCTTTGTTAATTCAATTAGATTTTAAATATTCAATTTTTGTAAAATTTTTCCTCAAAATGTTGTTTTTGTTTATGTATCAATTTGTTGAGTTACGATCCCCTCGCCAGATTTCAAACGCCACGCACGCAAGCTGCAAGCACGCCAATTTCGCCAAATGTGGTTGAAGCACCAACAAGATCCATGATTAGAAACAGGAGAGTGGGCTAAGAAATTGAAAAACTAGTAAAATTCTGATACATTACACTATCTTAACCGTTTTAGATCCGATTTTTGTTTTTAGTTTAAAAAATCTCTAGAATAGGTAAAAATAACAGAAAAAATTAAAATTAATATCAATGAGCAAGAAATAATTAAAAATTAACAAATATATTAAATTTTAAATAAAATATTATTTAATTTTTAATGCTTATTTAGTGAAATGATTTAGTTATGGTAATACACACATACAACACGCACACATATACACACACACACATATATATATATATATATATATATATATATATATATATACACATATATATGCATATATATATGCATATATATCTATATATACATATATATATGCATATATATCTATATATACATATATATATACATACATACACACACACACACACACACACACATATATATATATATATATATATATATATGTAAGGCACAAAGTGTCCGAACTTTTAAAAAATAATTCTTTAAAGTGCTTTGTAGCCTTCTGATTTCCATTAAAATAATTTCTTTTAAAATGGAGATCATAAATTATATCTCCGAAAGAAAATAACGAAAATTATTTAATTACTATAATTGAAATTGTTAATAAAGAAGAAATAAAAATATTTCGACTTTCACATTCTGAGAATTTGGCTACAATCTAAACATATCAAAATAAAAATTATGTATTACAATTTTCCTTTTGTAAGATTATTGAGAGTAAACTATCAGTAAGTAATAAATAAGTCCCAGTGAGAGTTATTTAACCAGTCACTATTTTATGTGTAAATAACTTTAATAGTAGAAGGCATTTTTTAACATTTAAAGCAGATTTATTTTTGTTCCTCACAGCTTATGAATTCTGAAACACAACTTCAAAAATTACTGCCTAACAACGTTACAACTGTAAAGTTTTATTAACATAATCCTCATATCTACACTTTAAATAAAATGTTAATCTAAGAATTTTATGTCAGTTTGCTTTTTTAAGGCTTGAAAATTTCATCATCTTAATAACCCTAACCACAAGTTAAGTAAAAGCATAAACTGCATTTTTCAGTGTAATTTATTTTCTAAAGAAAAATATTTTAAGCCACCCCAAAAATAAGCAAGCATTAAAATAATATGAAAAGTATATTTTGGTTTTCAGGATTTCTAAGAAGGGATATTGAGATTTTCCTTTCAAGAACATGGCTAAAGTGAATATATTTTTTAAGTTTAAAGAAATAAGGGATTTAAATAAAGGGATTAGTTCAGTGTCTAAATATTCAACTACCTGTTTCTAAATATTTAATCCGCCTTCTAGTATCAGCATAAATTATACCATTATGACAATCACAATACTACTAACACTATTTACACGAATTTCTTTTGATTAAATAGAATATTAAAATTTTTTTTAGAACTCCTGAAACATGCGGTAAAAATTTCCCCCACGCATTGTTTATCAGTTAATTTTCTTAATTTTTAAATTTAGATTTTAATGTTCCCACAGAAGCACTGGAACAGATACATTATAGACGCCGGTCTCATCATAACTAAATTAACTAAATCTCAGAAAATAAGAACAAAGCAAAAATGTTCCAAACCACAGCATCTTGTTTGATTTAGAACATCCTGATACTTTTTAACAATTTCAAAAATAGTAAGAGTCGAAATAATTTCACCCGTCATAACTAAATTAACAAAAACCCAGAAAATGATAAGAACAGAAACAAAATTATTTACAAAATCCCAGAAAATGATAAGAACAACAGCAACAACAAGAAAAAAAATACAACCTGACCTAGGCGACTAACCCAAAAGAACAGCTAAGATGCAAATTTCTCGAATAGTGCCGGGTACTGACGTCAGAAATCACGTGCACCAATGGGGTGCAAGAACACATTAGAGCCGGTCTCATCATAACTAAATTAACTAAATCTCAGAAAATAAGAACAAAACAAAAATGTTCCAAATCAAAACATCTTGTTTGATTTAGAATATCCTGATACTTTTTAACAATTTCAAAAATAGTAAGAACCGAAATAACTTCACTAACTAAGCTAACAAAAATCCAGAAAATGATAAGAACAAAAACAAAATTACTTACTAATCCCAGAAAATGATGATAAGAAAAAAAAATACAACCTGACCTAGGCGACTGTAAACCAAAAGAACAGCTAAGATGCAAATTTCTCGAATAGTGCCCTGTACTGCCGTCAGAAATCACGTGCACCAATGGGGTGCAAGAACATATTAGAGCTGCCATACCCCATCACCAAGTCAGGGCAAACACACCAACCCACTCATCGCCTCATAAAATCGCCAAAAGATCGCCAAATTTGGAGGGGAAAAAAAAAAATCTGTAATGCATCTGTACCGAAGCACTAGCCATTCTGCGACCAGCTTTTGCTCTGTGTTATAAATGTTCCCAAAATGAGGTTATATTTATTCGATAATTTAAATGAATTTTTTTATTATGCTACATACCCCAACAGATTAAAACAAATTACAAAATTTAAAAGTACAATAAACAAACGTCAATTAACAAATTTAAAAACACACAACTCATTTTCATGAAATGAATAGCACATTTTATTTCATAGTTATGTTCTTTCTAAACTTAAGAAAATAATCTAAAAATAAAACTGGTATATTTGGTGATATATGGCGATTAATCCTTGCACTCTATTAACATAAAAGTAACTGCATTTCTGGTGACATAATTTAAAGAAAGCTGAAGAGTGACCGCGAGTAAATCTATGTCCAAGGCACAAAAAATCATAAAACTTTGATTCATATTCATATAAACTAGTATATAGCCCGTCATATTACGGGATCAGTCAAATTTTTAATTTTCCAGAATTGTAAAGTGCCCTATGAGGCAGATAAAAAATGGTTTGTTTTCTGGCTGAGAATTATCTGGCACAAGCTCAATAATTTTTTTATCTTTAGTGATCGCATGCTAGTTGCCAACTTTAATTTATCTTGTCATATTAAGTGATAGGATGAATAGCAGAGGTGTTTTAATATTGACCGTGATTATTCGGCCGTATATATGAATGATGTCCAAAATTTAGCGGATCGATTGCAAACCGTGTGGTTATATATAAAAAACAAACACGCAAACGAAAAAACTTCTTCATTTTCAACGCTAGATATTTATTAGTCCGTGATATAGACTCCTAGACTTTTATGAAATGAATTTGTTGTTAATACCGGTGATAAAATTTTCATTGCAATAAAAAATAATCAATGATTAAATTTAAAATTATCACATATGTACTTAAACCATTATTTAAGCGAAATATAAAAGAAAAATATTTACGTAATATCTAAGTTCAGTGATAAAACGTATGAAAATAATGCAGACGATATTTAAATAATTTAAAATAAGAAATAATTAAATTAGGTGGTTAAAGAAATGACGTCGCAATGCTGAAAAAATGTCATTTTTACCTATTTATTATGTAATAAATTGATAAATTTAATCACCTGCTCTAAGCCGGGGAAAATAGGGCTTAAATAATGGCACTAAAAGCTAGAAAAGTGGGGAAGGGAAATATTTCCAACGTTTTTGTTAATTAACTCATCAAGAATACAATATGGATGTCTCTATCCATTCCAGTTCCAAC
>CM063498.1:123470541-123485541 GCA_032207245.1 Pardosa pseudoannulata
TCTCCATAGAACTGAATAATTGTTCGAGCACAAAATGGGTGAAATTCACTTCCGTGCATAAATTCATGGGTTCATTCAAACCCTGCATTCAAAATACGCTGTTGATATGTGATGTAGGTCTCGATAAGTTTTGGTAGCATCAGATTGAGAAGTTGATAATGAGATTTATTAAAGTGAATACAGAAACGAAGCATTTCATTTGTGTTGGATTTTTACTTCTTTACTGGGGATAATTTATTATATACCATTTATAACAATGCTAAATATTTATATCAGTTTAAAATTTATTACCTGAATTTACGTATATTTCGTAAATTTTATTGACGCCTATTATATTACACACATTTTTTTTGCACCTCATTTAAATTTATTTTATTTGAATATTACCATCCTTTAAATCTTAAATAAAATAGGCAATCGAATGGTTGTTAAAATATTCCCTTTTAATAACAAACAATTTATACAGTATTAATTAAAAATTAATTAGAATTGTATTCAACAATAAATAGTATATATTAGTTCACAAATCAGCAGAGCTCAAGTACTACGATTTGCCAAAGACAGGCAACATAAATATCTGTTATAAGATTTGAGATTTTTCTCTATTTAAAGTGTGGATTGCTATCAAAAAGGGAAGTACTAGATGTTGCAACAGTTTTAATTTCAAATTTGTACTTGTATTTGTTTAAATTAATCCCAATTAACCACAGAACAGTTCAAAATGTATTACATGATAAATATTTATGACAATTATAATTGATGTTATTATCAAATATTATCTTTAAATATAGTCAGTCAGATATTTGTTTCAATTATAAATCATGTGAATTCTTCTCGAGCAGCAAAATTATACATGGTGGGCTTTATGCAGCTGCGGTCTGCTGCTTGGCTATGCATGCATTAAAGAAGCTGAAGGGGGTTTTCTAGATAAAGAATATTGTTTATTAAATTAAATTATTATTCTTCAGTACAAATAATTTTTTATTTTATGTGGCAGATAATTCTTCCGAAAAATCTTCTAGTATTTTATAATTAAGAGAGATAGCTGTAACGTATTTTCAGCTACGTTTCACCCAGGGTTGTATTTAGACCAGGAGGCTGGACAAAAGTGGTTTTAACCCTCTAAAACTAGTCAAAAATGGTCAGAATTGTTAAAAATAGTTTTAAATGGTCTTAATTTTAATATATATATATATATATATATTGCAATTAGAAGTGACTTGTAATAACCAATAAAAATAGTAGTGCAGTTAAACAAAATATTACACTAACAAGTTCAGGAGATTTAACATGCATATACAGTATAATAAGAATGTTTGAATTTTAAAAATGAACCATTCACTTGTAATAACCAATAAAAATAGTAGTGCAGTTAAACAAAATATTACACTAACAAGTTCAGGAGATTTAACATGCATATACAGTATAATAAGAATGTTTGAATTTTAAAAATGAACCATTCACCAAGCAATGAAGAAGGTTAAAGGGAGTAACATAAAATTTGTTGATTTTACAATACATCTAATGGACTGTTGTGCCAGCTCTTCATCTATAGAACGATTATTTTCAAAGTTTGGTGTAATCCAAAATAAATTACGAAATCCTTTATATTTAGAGAGAACTACAAAATTTGTTACATGTAACAGTTTTTTGAATTCAACATAAATTACATATAAAACAGCTTGTATAAAAAAATAAGTAAAACTTTTTTTTTTATTCTTGGTGTTATGCTATATTTGATTTTTACTGGTGCTATTTATATAATGAAATTTTTAACAAATGTAACTTGCCTTTATCATATGCTAGTAAGCTTTGTTCGATTAGTATTAAATATATTGAAAAGTGAATTTCAGCGGTCAAAAATGGTCAAAATTGATATTGACCAGGACAGTTAAAACCACTGGTTTAAATCTCCATGGTTAAAACAAATATAACCCTGGTTTCACCAAACTAAAAGTCTACTGTTTCTTTAAAAGAATAACAAAGGAAAAATTTTATTCTCGCGCATAATCTGGAATACGGTTTTAAGATTATCAGTTTACAAAATTTATCTTTCAATTATCATATAACCAGTAAGCAAGGTGGCTGAGTTAAGTACCGATTATATTACTTCCAGAAAATGCTAATATTCCCAAATATTAATTATAGTCGAACATGAGAAGTTACAAAAGCAGTAATTACCGAAGACATATCGAGAGACAGAAGAATTGCTTGATTGGAATATTTCGAAATCATTGCAAAATTTCGGGTACCACTGGCGCCTTTGTAACAGATCTCCCCTTCTCTTTATTCGGCTATTCCATGTGAATCAACGCAATTTTGAAACAAATTCTACCTGACTACCTCCAATTTTTCTTAAATTTCGTATAGTAAAAATGGCTTCATGGGTATAAAGAAAACCTTCAAATCTTATGTTCAAATAATTACTCGTTTTGGAGTTATAAGGTTTTAAATTTGCCAGATTTGTTCAAAAAATGCACTATTAGCATATCTTTAATTTGAATATAAGATTTAGGAATTTTTTTATACCCTTGAAATCACTTAATATATCAAATTTAATCAAAATTGGAGATAGTCAGGTAGAAACCTTGCTCTGATTTGGTATGAAATTACCCTATTCGGTCCCTGTAACCGTAACTAAGAAGATGCCGAACGATGGCCGAATGGTTAGGGTGCTGGCCCTCGGAACCGGAGTTCGTGGGTTCGAATCCCACTATGGCATAGATGTTCGTAGCCATTCGGAATCGGCTTTAAGCAGTAGGTCCCGGTCTCATTAGCCCTCGTGTTGCAAAAGTAGACCGTAGTGCTCCCAAACCAAACCGAAAATATTATAAATCAAAAAAATGCAATATTTCCTGAAATGGCGTTATAGGTTTCTAGTCATGTTTTGGATGATAGACTATGAAAAATAAACATTTTTGATTATCTAACCACTCACTTTTTGAATAACATAAGGTATGATCAAGTATTCGCAATCGAAATATAAAGAGGCTACGATATTTTTGAGTCCAGAAATTACTAGTATCCCAAAGATTAACTATTGCTAAATAATAGACGCTCAGAACTGTAATACATACTTAAAAATCATGTCTGTATAAGATTATCTT
The DNA here is from genome assembly GCA_032207245.1 of Pardosa pseudoannulata. Taxonomy (NCBI): domain Eukaryota; kingdom Metazoa; phylum Arthropoda; class Arachnida; order Araneae; family Lycosidae; genus Pardosa; species Pardosa pseudoannulata. Next base: position 123,473,649 of record CM063498.1, read on the forward strand.
AGTTTACAAACCAAACTAAGCTAGCAAATATTGGTTACAATTAGAACCGAAAACGAAAGTGTAGATCAACCATGGGAAATTAAATAGAACATAACGACTTACCGTTTTGTCCTGGTTTGAAGTAAATATTAAGACGATTTATCACTGAATTTTGGAATTAAAAGACGTAAATTCAGATGAAAAAATGACTTTAAAGATTTCCATAATAACAGAATTTATTCCACGAGCACACTCAAAAATACACCAGAATTAATATATAAACATAGCTTAGAGAGCGCCATCTAGTGGCCGGCTAATTACGGAACTCAAGACCGAACAATGTCTATGCATTCTTTGATATGAAACATGATTATTTCTTACCCTTAAAAGATAATTTATCTGTAGCTCTGAGAGTTATGATTTGCAATACACCATTTAGGATTTTATTCTAACAATGTTGTGTTAATATGACATGAGAAATAAAATCTTGTTTTTAATTACTTATTTTGTGATGATCACAAACTATGGCAAACCTTTAGCTACCAAACTATAAGGAAATAGCAATAATATTGTTTCCAGAAAATTGTTATATTCCCAAAGATTATCACCGAACAAGTAGTGTTCCGAATATCTGAACACATTACTCGAAGAGGAAGAATCCCTTCATTCTAAGATTCCAAAATTATTGCGAAATATCTTTCATTTCGTTTGTTACACATGTTCTCCTCTCTTTCTATTTGGTTCCAGAAGCCATTGCTACCCCCCCCCAAAAAAAAAAAAAAAATATGAATATTCATTGTCATTTATAGGAATTCATTCTCTTTTATGACTTCGAGAGACTGAAACTGAATCTCTTTCAGTGCTTTAATTATTGTTGGGAGGTCTTTATAGTACAAAACAGCCCATTAGCAATACTCAGGGCCGTAACAAAGGTGGCATTTGTCACAGGTGCATCAGCCTTAGGGTTGCTGCATCGTGAGGAAAATGGGGTCCGAAATAGGACGAATCACCCCAAATAGAAATAAGGAAAAGTTGAAAAACCTTTTTTTTTTATTATTATAAAATTTAATTTGTTTAAATTTTTTTAATGAATTTTCTTATTTTTTAAAATACTTCTAAAGAGACTAAACCTGTATAGATTCTTACCAATGTTTACCAAACACTTATAATATGCCGTATTGTAATTCCGGGAATTAGTTTTAAATTTTTAATTCCTTAATGTTACAGCCGAACGATGGCCGAATGGTTAGGGTGCTGGCCTTTGGAACCGAAGTTCGTGGGTTCGAATCTCACTATGGCATAGATGTTCGGAGTCGGCTTTAAGCAGTAGGTCCCGGTCTCATTACCCCTCGTGTTACAAAAAGTAGACCGCAGCACTCCAAGAAAACCAAACCTTAAAGTTATTAAAGCTAAATTTATATTTTGAAATTTGCCAATTTTTTTTATGAAAATTCAACTTCTAAATAAAAAAGTAATTCCCTCAAGTAAACTATTCAGTTTATCAGCAAAATAAACCCCCCAAAGTGTTCAAAATTTAATAAAAAACATTTTTAAGTATTAATAAGGAAAAATAGAAAAAAATTAATGTATTAGGAACACTTTAAGAATTCTAAGAAACAAAATATTTTGAGCATCCATTCTGTATATATGTTACATATATTATATTATATTATATATATATACACATATATAACATGTTTATATATTTTCTCACAATATTTGATGGCAGGGCGCAAACCAGTTTTTTTGCCACAGGCACTAACAAACCTAGTTACGTCCTAGGCAATACTATTTAATAGATTATACCAAACAGAACAGTATAATTTAATAAATAAATTATTGTATTTCTCGACAAGAAATCAATACTCAAGTTGCTCAATTTATATTATATCATGTATCAAAACGCACTCTTTCTTAAAATGTAGTATTATTTTCCATAATATTTATGGCACTATGACATGGAAAAGAAACGCTTTTTCATCACTAATATTTTGAATATCTTAAAGTATGATTCAGTTATAAAAATAGACATCTAAATAGGCAACTTTTTTTAACTCCAAAAAATTATTGATATCCCAAAAGATTAACTATTTCGGAATAAGATGCGTTCCGCATTGTAAAATTTGCTCAATTAATATTATATCACATTATGCACTCTTTCTTAAAATGTAGTATAATTTTCCATTATATTTATGGTACTATGACATGCAGAAAAAAAAACCTTTTTTCATCACTCATTTTGAATATCTTAAAGTATTATTGAGTTTTAAAAATAGAATCTAAAGAGGCAACTTTGTTTTAACTTTAGAAAATTATTCATATCTCAGAAAATTAACTATTTCGAAACAAGATGCGTTCCTCACTGTAAAAGTTGCTCAATTAATATTATATCACGTAGCAAAACGCACTGTTTCTTAAAATGTAGTATAATTTTCCATAATATTTATGGTACTTTGACATGGAAAAGGAACTCTTTTTCATCACTCATATTTGGAATATCTTAAAGTATGATTGAGTTTTAAAAATAGACATCTAAAGATGCAACTTTGTTTTAACTCCAGAAAATTATTGATATCCCAGAAGATTAACTATTTTTAAACAACATGCATCCCACATTGTAATACAGATTTAAAAGCATGTCCTTCTATACATTCGCTAGTTTGAACTGTATGGAAAACGAAGATTATTTCTTAAACTGAAAGGTAATTTATTTGTTGTACTAAAAGTCAAGTTTTGTAATACGCCATTCATTTAGTATTTTATTTTATCTATGTTCTTTTAATATGAAATAAGAGGTGAAATCCTATTTTTCATCTCTCACTTTTTTAAGAACATAAACTATTATAGACCTATCGCAACCAATTTTTAAGAAGATACCAATAATATTGCTCCCAGAAAATGTTAATATTCCCAAAGATTAACTATTGCCGCATAAGCGGAGTTCCGAATCTCTAAATTCATTTCTTTGGGCGAAGGAATTGCTTGGTTCTAATATTCTGAAATCATTGCGAAATTGTGTGCATTACTGGCTTCTTTGACACCTATTTGGCTCCCTGAACAGTTGCTAAAAAAGACCCGAAAATATGAATATCAAAGATTGTCATTTATAGGAATTCATTCTCTTTTATGACCTTGAGAGACTGAATTCTTTCAGGGCTTTAATTATTGTTTGGAGGTCTTTATAGTACAAAACAGCTATTTGAACAGCAATACTGTTTGCAATTCTGTTTAATAGATTATACCAAACAGAACAGTATAATTTAGTTAATATATTATTGTATTTCTGGACGAGAAATCAATAATCAAGTTGCTCAATTTATATATCATGTAGCAAAACTCACTCTTTCTTAAAATGTAGTATAATATTACATAATATTTATGGTACTATGGCATGGAAAAGAAACTCTTTTTCATCACTCATATTCTGAATACCTTAAAGTATGATTGGGTTTTAAAAATAGATCTAAAGATGCAACTATGTTTTAACTCCAGAAAATTATTGATATCCGAGAAGATTAACTATTCCTAAACAAGACGAGTTCCACATTGTAACGCAGATTTAAAAGCATGTCCTTATATACATTCGCTTGTTTGAACTGTATAAAATACGAAGATTATTTCTTACGCTGAAAGATAATTTATTTATTGTACTAAAAGTCAAGTTTTGTAATACACCATTCATTTACAATTTTGTTCTATCAATGTGCTTTTAATATGAAATGGAAGTGAAATCCTATTTTTCATCACTCACTTTTTTAAGAACATAAACTATCATAGACCTATCGCAACCAATTTCTAAGAAGATACCAATAATATTGCTCCCAGAAAATGTTAATATTCCCAAAGATTAACTATTGCCGCACAAGCGGAGTTCCGAATCTCTAAAGGCATTACTTAGGGCGAAGGAATCGCTTGATTCTAATATTCTGAAATCATTGCGAAATTGTGTGCATCACGGGCTCCTTTGTCACGTATCTTCCCCTCTCTCTATTTGGCTCCCGTAACCTTAGCTAAAAAGACCCGAAAATATGAATATCAAAGATTGTCATTTATAGGAACCCATTCTCTTTCATTACGTGACTTCGCGAGATGGAACTCTTTCAGGACTTTAATTACTGTTTGCTGGGCTTTGTAATATGAAAGAGGCTTATTTCATATGCATTGATTAATATACGAGCTCTTTCAAGCTCGTTTAATGAATCTCTATTTGCTTGTAGGCGAATGTTCATGTTCCGTTCGGGATACTTATTTATATTTAGAACGACTATAGACAGAAAAGAAATCAAATCCATAATGTAGAAAATTCATGAATTTCAATCACAAAGTTATATTTTATTTTGAAACTAGCTTCAGAACCCGACTTCTTAATTTATTATATGAATGAAAGCAGAGTATTTATTTTAATAAGTACTTTATTATTGTGCTCTGAAATTAATTATGTATGCATAAATTTCTTAAACTAGCCTTTTCGCACCCAGCTTTATGTTTCGGTGACCATACTTAGTGATGTCATGTTTTTTGGAACCAATTTTGTGGGCTAGTCTAAATTAAAATTAATTCTCACTTATAAAATTGCAATAGTTGAAGATTTGCCCTTTTACTCGAATAGAAAGCATCCGTTTTTTTGTATAATAAAATCACATTGAATTTCTATTATGTTAAACAATCTATAAACAAGCACAAACGCACAACGCAGGAAGTATTATGTGCAAAAAGATACGAAGGTATTTCCTCAATATACATATTAAAATTTAACAATAGTTACGAAAAACTTTCCATGCAAAATAAATTTCAAATAGTTGGTTGGCATAATTTGCATTATGCTCTTAAGATTGCAGAATAAATTATACAAATAACTGAAAAATTCAAATTTGTGATTGCATAATGAGTTACATAATCCCAACATGGGCATTGTTCATTGATGCCTAATGATTTTTCATTTTCTATCGATGTATGCTGTATGTGTGTGTGTGGGGTCAAAATGGATAACTGAAAATTGAATGTTAAAGTTTGCTTGTATGTACGGACGTCAACACTTCAAATTATCAAAATGGCTATTTCCGTTGAAATCTGATCACCAAAATGTTATACAATTCAAAATGAATTACAGAAATAATTGAAAATTTCAAGTTTTTGACTGTAAAATGTCTGAGCATTGTTCATTGATGTCTGATGCATTTTCATTACGCATCAATGTATATGGGGGAGGGTTAAAAGGAATGTTTGAAGCTTCAAGTTTAAAGGGTACTTGTACGTAAGCCCGGATGTAATACTTATTAGACTGGGCATTTCGTCTAAACCTGACCATTGTGCATTGATGCCTGATAATATTTTTATTAAGTGTCAATGTGTAAGAGGAGGTGGTGGTCAAAATGAATATTTGAAGTTTCAAGGTTAAAGTTTACTTGTACGTACGGACTCAATACTTACTAGCCTGAGCATTGTGTCTAAACCTGAGCATTGTGCATTGATGTCTGATGAATTTTCATTAAGTATCAATGTATGGCAGGGGGTCAAAATGAATATTTGAAGTTTCAAGTTTAAAGTTTATTTGTACGTACGCATACTTCAGATTATCAAAATGGGTATATGTATTGAAATCTGAAGACCAAAATATTTTTTTCTTTGTGGAAGGAGATATATCTTTGTACGAAGTAAAAGAAGTTAAGCATCCTTAAAGTAATTTTTTTTCTGAACGTTTTTTTATCTATGTGTTTTTTCTATTTCTTAAACTTTTCAGAAAATATACAGTCAAACTTTCAGCACAATAAAACACCATTTAATTTATCCCAATCATAAAAATAAGTTATTGGTCTCCAGAAACTCTAAGCGTTCTACAGCTTGGAAAAAATTCTTTATTCAATCATGCTTTATTGAAATATGCTCAACTCTTCTTTTACTATTGTAAATATGAATTCTCTAATTAGAATTAAGTTACGAACTGTTTCTATGAGTTATAAAATAGAAAATTTGGAGCAAACATTTTTTTCATATCTCTTATCTATGTGGAAAGCAAAGAGAAGTAAAATAATGTAAGTGATAAAAGTAAAATATTTGGAAAATAAATGCAAAGTTCAGATTATATTGTAAGCTGTAAAAGTTTTTTTATGAACATACTTGTTTTAATCGGGTCCTATATGTATGTATTTGTTTAAATATGCAATATGAGTTTTTCCTTTCATGTAAACAAGTTATCTCGAATGTTTTTATATGAACGGTGGTCAAAAATTTCTAAACACCAATCAGATAGAAAATGCTACATGTATTTTAACTGAAGTATATACAAATATAAATAGAAAGTTGCTATTGTTGTTGTAGTTTCTAAAAAGGACAAAAAAGCACGACTTCAGACATACGCTACTGGTATTAAAGCAAAGGGGTGCGTCTTTCGTTTTAATGAGCACCGCTAGGGTGAAAGTATGACTTTATCAAGTGGGTCCTCATAATTTAAAAGCAGGGTCCAAGAAGAAGTCTTACAAGCTTGTCCTGCCACACTTAGAGGTATTGTGGGAGAACTTGGAGGACATTGTGACCACGAATATATTTTACTTGACTCAGTCACCTTTAACGAACACGGTGAATCTTAGACCGGGTTGACCTCGGATTTGGTTTGGAATGCTACGGTTTAATTTTTGCAACACGAGGGCTAATGAGACCGGGACCTACAGCTTAAAGTTGATACCGAACGGCTACGAACATCTATGCCACAGTGGGATTCGAACCCACGAACTTCGGTACTGAAGGGCAGTACTCTAACCAATCGGTCCTCGTTCGGCTCTGGTCGACTTCCGAACCCACAACCCTCCAGTAAGCTTTGGCTTTTTTGACCTCGGGTTACTACGGCTCTGAATAAAAAGTGAAATCCCAGTAAAAGAAAAATAAAATAAATGAATGTCATGATTATACTCAAGCAATTCGAAGCACATGTTCCTAGTTTAGAAGTATTGCCTAACTTAATTCGGGTAATAGATAACTTCTAATAAATCCACGAATTAGATAAACAGTCGAGAGTGTAAGTTAGTATAAGTATATTGTAACCAAATATATACAAGGATTACTTGGAATTTTACATGAAATTTACATGGAATGAGGAGTTAGCAAAAACAAACTTCGATGTCTTTCAAGCATAGACAAAAGGAATTGTCTATTCTTCTTCTGACTGGAAGATTCCACAAGAAAGACAATTGGTGCATCATGCAACAAATCAATCGGTGGAACAATAAATGTATCGCTAAAAGTGAACTTTATCTTTTAAATAGATTTCTCGTTCAGACCCGTGATGCCAGATCTGTCCAACACAGTTTCAATGTCAGTAATAAAAGAAGTAATTCTATTAACGAAAACTATGGTTTTCGCTGACATCAAAATTTTCCTTTTCCCACTTACACCAGTTTCTTTCTTGGTGTCTCGAGTGTATGTATATGTAAATAATACATATAAACACACACACACACACACACACACACACACACACACACATATATATATATATATATATATATATATATATATATATATTGTAATGAATTCTCGTTACATTAAATTTCCAGATGCAGACTTATCTACGATCGTGAGAAAAAATGACATAAGTGGAAATAGTGAACGGGCCTTTTGTGAGCATTTGAGCTGAGCTCATCTTTACCTAGTGTAAGGACGTTGTTTCGAGCAGAATAGGATGCTGAATAGAGCATTGTTAACACCAAGGACCATCTCAATCATTCTATCTGAAAAATTCACTAGGATGCAAGTGAAGTGTTTCCAGTGTCGGTTTCAATGGCATCCCGAAGAAAAAGTCTCACAGGACAGAAATCCTCTAGATTGTAAGGTAAGCAGCAATACTTTCCTACCTTGTTCTCGAAAGGTTTGTCCAGAGACATCGATTAATGATCTACGAGATTGCTCCCGATTACTGCAAAATTCCCTTGGAACCGGGATTGCACCTGTCCGGCCAGAGATCTACAAGTGGTTTTCTCACCATGTCATCAACCAGATGTCCTCAGCTGAGATGGACATTTGCGGTCAGACGGCGATATAAAAAGACCAGAGTCCATGGCCCAGGGTAGAATTCTTGACCTATTGACTCACCTGTGAACTCATCGGCCGAGACCTTCGAGGTGAGCGACTGAAAGTGTCCTCCCCCTTTTTCTCTCCAAACAATTAGGAAGCTGATTCCTGTAACGATCATCATTTCCATTTGTAGATAGTCATCGTGATCATCCGTCTTCATCATAACGTCAACATTGTGTTTCTAATAAGATCTTTAGTCTGTACGTAGGCCTCAGCTATCCTTTTCCTAGCTCAATTAGAGCCGAAAACGCTACAACATATATATACTATTTACACACACATAAATATCTGTCTATCTATTTCACACTCTCTCTCTCTCTCTCTCTCTCTCTCTATATATATATATATATATATATATATATATATATATATATATATATATATATATATATTATATATATATATATATATATATATATATATATATATATATATATATATATATATATATATATATATATATATATATATATATATATATATATATATATATATATATATATATATATATATATATATATATATATATATATATATATATATATATATATATATATATATATATATACTAATGGTATTCGAAGATGTATGCCTAGGAACACTGTATTTAGTGAAGTAACCCTCTTGTTTAAACTGCACATCAAGAATTCTCAGAGCAAAAAAAAGTATGTTGATTTTCTGCCTTTATGTTTTACTGTACACACGCACACACGCATCAAAAAGTTTGGGTAAACTAAAATCGAATTATTCGCCACCAAATAAAGATAAAATGATGTGGCTTGAACTAAACGAATGGAAATGAAGCCAAATTTTTTTAATAACATAAACGCATGAAGTCTCGAAAGCTGGTAAACAGTTGATAGCTTTGATATTTTTCTACCATCAGATTATCTAAATCAGTAGATAATATAAAGAACATCTCCAGGAGGTAATGGTGTATGTCTAGGAACACTGTACTAACTGAAGCAACTCTGATATTTAAACTGTATATCAGGAAGTCTGATTGAAATAGAAATGTATGCTTTTGTACATAAATGCAATGTACATGTAGTATGAATTTATGTCATGGAGCAATATTTAGTGAGAAATAATTATAGTAAAAATGGATCAATTGCCATCGAAATGTTCTGTCTCATACCTTTCTATCGAATTCCATCTCTTTCTATCCTTTGAAATTATCCATTCTTATGGAAAGACAGCAATTATGTTGTTGCAATACTCGAACCATCGATAAAAGATATCAATGAAATATCCATAAAAGGATGTGCTGCATTTATTTTACCCCATTAAATACGTGAACAAATCTTATGTAACGCGAATAAAGACGAATAAATTCACGCAAACAGAGTTTACCGATAAAGTATGGAATTCAAATTTGCAGCGAAAGTATCACATTCGAATATAAAGAACTCCGAGAAAATGCATTAGTATCTAAAGAATACTTTATGCTTTGGAATTCCCCGAATCTTAAATTACAAAGATTCCGTACATAATATATATCTTTTATATATCATAAAACCTTTGTATTCTATTTCAGATTTCGTTCTAGAAACTATAAATATAAATGTTAGTGTTATTTATATGAAAATTTCTCTATAATTCCTAGATTTTAAGAGAGCTTTTAGTCTTTCCTTCAAGAACTTTTCGTTACGATTTGCGTGTATTATGCTTTGTATTGCATGAAGAATTAATTCCATGAATATTAAAGCAATTTGAGCTGATTAATAAGTTATATTTATGTATGCAAATGCACAAAAGTCGTTTGGTATGACTCTAAAGCAACATGATCAAACAGTAGTGTAATCGAAACATTCTGAAAACACCAGATAAACAGGCATGTAGACGGCACTGCTATGAATAGTTATTAAATATTGATGAATTTTTCTTTCATTCATTAGCCGTTAAAATGATATTTACCCTACTTTAACATTGGTAGTGATACGCCATGCTGTAAAGCTTTGAGCGAAATTAATAGAGAACTAAATACTCGGCTTTGAACGTATTGCATACATTTCAGATAGCTTCTTGAAATGTTATAACCACTTCATATGAATCAAAATGCTATCGATGAAAATGAATTAACTAATGGAAACTTTACTAATTCTGGGTAATTACCAAACTAACGAAATGAAGTGGCTTTTTTTGTCTAGATTTTATATAGTTTTTGAATGCTTTGTTTTTTGACAGGTTGTATGGGGCGATAATATATTGAAATTATGCTAAAAATAGAAAAAGAAAAACAATGCTTAAATACACATATATTATGACCAGGAATTTAATGTTGAACCTATTTTAAGCAGCGTAATGCTTCTGTAAAAATTAATAATGTGATTAGTTAATAATGCTTTTGCTTTAAATGTTGTATAATATTTGAATTGTAAGTCTGTAGAAACTTTAAAAATATAGTTTTGTGTCACTAGTTTTATGATTTATAATGTCAGGCGATTAAGCCAATTTGTGAAAATCTGTACTGGGGGATAATATGAAATTGAAATTATGCTAAAAATAGAAAAAGAAAAATAATTCTTAAAATATACAGATATTATGACTATAAATATAATGTTGAATCTTTCTTAAGAAACGTAATCCTAACTGTAAAAATTAATAATGTGATTAGTTAATAATGCTTTTAATTGTTGTTTAATATTTGAATTTTAAATCTGTAGAAATTATAAAAATAAAATGTTGTGTTACTAGTTTTAAGATTTATAATCTCAAATGTTTAAGCCAATTTTTGACAATCTGTACTGGGTGATAGAATAAAATTGAAATTATGCTAAAAATATCAAGAGAAAAACAATGCTTAAAATATATAGATATTATAACTATAAATATAATGTTGAATCTTTTTTAAGAAACGTAATGCTAGCTGTAAAAATTAATAATGTGATTAGTTAATAATGCTTTTACTTCAATTGTTGTATAATATTTGCATTGTAAATCTGTAGAAACTATAAAAATATAGTCTTGATTCACTAGTTTTAAGATTTATAACGTCAAACGATTGATCCAATTTTTGGGAATGTGTACAGGGTGAAAAATTGGAATTGAAATTATGCTAAAAATAGCAAAAGAAAAACAATGCTTAAAATATACAGATATTATGACCATTAATTTAATGTTCAATCCATTTTAGGAACCGTAATGTTAGCTGTAAAACTGATAATGGTATTAGTTAAAAATGCTTTTACTTTAATTGTTGTATAATATTTGGATTGTAAATCTGTAGAAACTATAAAAATAGTCTTGGTTTACTAGTTTTAAGGTTTATAACGTCAAACGATTAAGCCAATTTTCGGCAATCTGTCCTGGGGTGATAATATGAAATTGAAATTATGCTAAAAATAGAAAAAGAAAACCAATGTTTAAAATATACAGATACTATCGATATGAATTTAATGTTGAATCTGTTTTAAGAATTGTAATGCTAGCTGTAAAATTAATAATGCAATTAGTTAATAATGCTTTTACTTTATTGTTGTATAATATTTGAAATGTAAATCTGTAGAAACTATAAAAAATATAGTCTTGTGTCAGTAGTTTTAAGATTTATAATGTCAAACTATTAAGCCAATTAGTACATCAATATTTTCATTTATTCTCTATTATAAATTTATGTAATGTAAATGTAACTGAATGTAAATACTTCAAATATGAATATCGTCTTGTATATATAAAACAACTTGTAACATTTACTTGCAACTTGTAACATTTAAAAAAGAATTGTAAAGTGAAATTATTTATCCCAATATAGTAATATTTTTATTTATGTATAAATTAAAATCATAAAATTAAATGTAATTAAGACTGCACAGTAATGAGCTTTACATTTTAATTAGAAGTATAA
>CM063498.1:123493041-123495541 GCA_032207245.1 Pardosa pseudoannulata
ATTTTAATTAAATTTAAATTAATTAATCATTTAAGTTCGAGCTAAATATTTAGCATGACATGCACACACACATACACAAACTGAAATATTAGTATTTTAGAAAATGAGAACAACAAGATATGGAGAAAAGAATATTTTGGGCCTCATTTACGCATCCATAAATTTTTGCCCGCCTATTCCCGATCCTTTAAAATTAATTCGAATTTCATCAGTATTACTTTAATCAAGAGAAGTCGCATACATAAATATTTAACACCCACTGTAATTTAAAATGATTTATTCTGAATATTAGATGAAGAAATGGTAATTTAAATGAGAAATTAACGAGTAATCAAAATTCATATCCATTAGAGAAAATTTCTTTCTGAATATTACGCGTTTATTTATAATTGGTTTAATTAAATCTGCTTTCATTTTGTTCATCTTTGTAGTTTACAATCAACTTGATTTCTCTTCTTACAGTTTTCATTATTTACAGTCCTGTGGTCCATTTTGCTGTACATTAATGATATTGATTGAGATGCAGAAATGAGTTTAAAATATTGGTTCGACATGGAACTAAGTGAGACAGAAAATAAGGCCTGGGATATTAAAGTTTAAACCCAGCTTCTTTATTAGTAGTTTAAAATAAATAGGTTACTTATATACATTATGTGATTATTTCTAATTAATTTAACTAGATATGCTTTTATTTTATTAATTTTTTATTAATAATTAACTTTGGCTTTTCTTCTTACATCTTTAACGATCTTAGAGCGCTGCTCTTGGAACCTTCTTTGTACATTGGATGTTGTAATAATTGAAAAACAGGGATAAATTCTCCATCCAGACCTGGAACAGAGTGTGAGAGAAATACGGACAAATCTTCTTACATCTTTAATTATTTATCAAGAGAAATACGGACTGAGACGTTAAGTTTAAAGCTCTCACTCTTCTTTATTTTTAGAAAATAAACAATTTAGTGATTGCATACGTAAATTAAATTAATTTTAGGCGATAATACAAAAGGCCTATTCGTATAATACATAATATAACATATAGATGATCGATTAGCATTTTATTTTTTACAACAATAAACTATTATAGTGTATTCTTAATCTATTATATGGTATCATTTATAAGTGATTGACGATAATAATATAAGCTATAATATATCGATTTATTAGTTTTATTTATTGTGGTATAATATATTGTACACCAAACACTTACACATTTTACACGAATGCATTGGTGTATATATATATATATATATATATATATATATATATATATATATATATATATATATATATATATATATATATATATATATATATATATATATATATATATATATATATGGTATATATATATATATATATCTATATGTAATATATCAAAATTTTTTAACTTATAATATTTCCTTAAAAACCTCCTCTCTCCCATTCTAATTCCTTAAAATCGATTTCCCAGCCTCTAAATGTCTTAATCAAAGGAATGCCTTCGACTTAAAATTTTTTCGATATAATTCCCAAAGCTTTCTATCCTATAGATGTAGATTTTCTGTCTATTCAATATGTTTTCCAGCTGTGGCCGGCAAATGGATCCGCTTTTTCAACTCCTCTTCTTAGCCCACTCTCCTGTTTCTAATCATGGATCTTGTTGGTGCTTCAACCACATTTGGCGAAATTGGCGTGCTTGCAGCGTGGCGTTTGAAATCTGGCGAGGGGATCGTAACTCAACAAATTGATACATAAACAAAAACAACATTTTGAGGAAAAAGTTTACAAAATTTGAATATTTAAAATCTAATTGAATTAACAAAGAAAACACAAAGGAAACACATAACATTCATACTAAATAGACTGAAACATTCACTTAATCACAAATTAAATAAACTGAGTGTGATTTTCATCACAAATTTGTGATTTAGTGTAAATTGTAAAATTATTTTAAATTTTACATTAAAATTTTAATTAGGGAGGGTAGGCGGGATCTCATCCAGCAAAAAACTCTTTGACTTAAAAGAAACTGTATTTTGAGTGGAGGTTGAAGAGGAGTTGTAAAATTGAAATTTTTTTTTCAAATCTCTTATTTTCCTGATCTGAACACTTATTTCGCTGAGTAAGTTTCTTCTACCTTGGGAAAAATCTTCCTGTCTTCGCTCTTGGGTGAACCTCTGTTCGAGAAGAGTGTTTTTGTAAATTTTATGATTAATTTTTGTGTCTTTCTCTAGTCTGTTGTTGACTAGTAAAGATGTCAGTTTTAGCATCTCTGAAATAAAATTTTAATTCGACTTGTGCCGTTCTCCTCAATGTCGGCCAACTGCATTTTTATTACTGCTAGCTGATAAGGCTTTCTCCTGCCCAGAAGCCCGGACAAATAAAAATAATAGGGGCTATCATGCATCCAGCAGTTTTACAATTATTGGTTTACATATATATATATGTCAGGTTTACAAACATTAAATTAATAATTTAATGAGTTTAAAGGCATAAAAAGTAGCGTAGTCTTTAATGCA
>CM063498.1:123503041-123513041 GCA_032207245.1 Pardosa pseudoannulata
AATAGAGACGAAATTTGAGCTTTTGGGCATCAGATATTGTGCGTGTTTGAAACGCTAGAAAGAATAAGCTATAGAGAAATAGATACTTTCTTATGTTTTTGCATATGGCAGAATCTTCCAACAGCTAGTTGAAAGAACTCCTACCTACAAATGATAACTTATTGAATCCAACTAGTTTGAATGCGTTATAAATCTATAATACTGAAATAGTATGTGTACACCGAAGGATTGGTTCTTACTTAATCCATTAATGTCTAACATCCCCTTTTAGATACAGCTAATATGAGTTTTATGTAAACAATAAATGATTGGCTCTTGCTTAACCAATTAATGCCTAACATCCCTTTTTAGGGACAGATAATATGAGTAGTATTTGTAAACCAAATGATTGGTTTTTGTTTAACCCATTGCTGCCTAGCGTCCTTTTTTAAGGACAAACTAAAATGAGTAGTATGTGAAAACCTAATGAGTTCATCTTGCTTAACCAATTCAGTTCTTTAGGCTTAGCTGAAAAATAGTTAGTAGAATTTCCATGTTTTCTCGGAACGAGTTTTCTTTTTTAGCAAAAAAAGATATACATCTTATAGACAATATACCAATTTTTTTAATATTTGTTATTTATGATTTTATTAATTGGATTGATATATGTCATGATTTTTTGAAGCTCTCACATAAATTTACTTTGTCCGATTGTTTACACCGATTGAAATTATGACAAATAACTTTATTTATTTTAGAGCTTTGTTTCATAGCATTGTGTTTACATGTGATATGAGATAAATTCCTTATTCCGAATTTTACTTTCTGTTTTCTTAAGTGGTGTTAAAATAGCAAAAAATTACTAATGAGTACGGGTTATAATATTCAAACTTGTTTAAATTTCATATTTATTTTACTCTAACAAAAAATTTAAAACCAGAGGTTTATTGCAACGAAACCCAAGAAAGCAGATCCCAAGGGCACCTAAGAAAAAAAGCCAGGGGCTGAATTAAACCATAGTAGACAGTTGACAGGACTATCCTTAAGTTCACTAGGTTCACTAAGATTATATTTATATACTTTAGTGGAAAATATATAGGAATTATAGCTCTAATATATTAGATTATGTATACGCTAACAGATAAGTTTCTAATAACCTATGTATAACACTAAGAACTGTTGGTACCCCATATAATAATAGAAAGTTATTGTTCGTCTGTCCTAGAATTTATGAAGCTACCTGGAATGGATAGAGGCATTCGTATTGGATTCTTGATGAATTAGGTTACAAAATTAATGAGAGTAAAGTTTATCTTCTCTTAAACTATCTCCGATTCTAATAAATTGATTTATTATTATATCACAGCGAAAAATACTTCTTTATGTTCGAAATCTACCCTTCAAATCTATCGGGGTTTTCAAATCTTAAGTCAAGGACAAAAATACCAGCGACCTTTTGCTTTCCCCTTCTAATCCCTAATCTAAATTGACCACTGGGCTACAGTTTACTCTCTCAGAGAAGATCTAACCAACTTTAATTCTTAATTGCTCTAGCGGACAATTTAGGAATATTTTTCAAACAAAAAAGAGATACACGCTTTGAGACAGATTTTAACTAGATGTTGATACAGGTGTTAACTTTTAACTTAAAACTTCATACTAGCTCATATTTTGTTCTGTCCTATAATAAAACTGTTCCAACGTCCTGTTAATAAAGGTCTTTAACTAAACAGGTGTCATTTGATGGCCATGACTGCAAACCATCTGCATCCGTCTTATTACATATAAATATATTCTAATTCCTTAAAATCTTTTTCTCAGTCTCTATAGGTTTTAAACAAAGGAGCGTTCTCGACTTAAAATTCTTTCGATATATATTAAAGCATTCTCTCCTATAGATGCAAATTTCTATATTCAACATTTTTCTCATAAATAGATCTACGTTTTCCTGAATTTACTCTTATAAATTATTGATAAAAGTATAAATTCTTTCTGTCTTCGCTCGTGGTGCACCTCTGTTCTAGCAGAGTGATTTTTGTGTCTTTCTCTCGTCTGTCGTTAATAGATGTCCGTTTTAGCAGCTCGAAATAAAGTTTTAATTAGACTTGTGCCTTCTCTTCAATGTCATAGCATTTTTATATAAGCTGATTAGCTTTCTCCTTGCCCATAATAATAATAGTACATAATTATTGTGACTAGATAATAAGATATTACACATATTTATGTATATGTATATGCATATGTATATATATGTATATATATATATATATATATATATAGTATATATATATATATATATATATAAATAAATATAATAAATAAATATATATATAATATATATATATATATATATATATATATATATATATATATAAATATATATATATATATATATATTTATATATATATATATATATAATATATATATATATATATATATATATATATATATATATATATATATATTATAATATAGTCAACATTCTTGGTAATAGCAATAGCCAATAAAATTTCGGGCTGATTGTAAATTATGTGTAGCAGAAATTCTTGGCCAATTATCTAGCATTTAATATAAAATATTACATCAACATTTATTATTAGACCAAGTAAAGAAGTTTATATTTTTTGATTTGTTATATTCATTACCAATCTCAACTCTTTTTTAATCCCCAATATTAACAAAATTCAAAAATTTCAATCTCTGAAATATTTAAGTTAGAAAGCAGTTAATTATATAAATGAGAACATAAAATCAATTTTTAATAATGGAATTATTATTGATTGGTATTGGTTTTATACATTTTAGGAGTTGCGATCGTTACTGATTCGCAGATCTGGGATATTATATTAGTAATATATAGATTAATAATATTTCTGTATCTAGGAAATAAAAATATCCTAAACGATAGTAAACTATGAAGAAATTCCAATACAAATCGATCCATATGAGTTAAGATTACATTCTGAAAGATATACGAGAAGAAAGGGAGATAAAATTCAAAAATCAATGAAACGAACCTCAAAATGAGTCTCGTTCACGCTGCAGTAAAATTTTCGCCCCGGATTCATGATTAATAGATTGCCATAAGATTTATTTGCAACGTTAATGATTAATTCCGAGCCAAAATCCATTAATTAGGAGCAAAAGATCCTGATAAATGAGCCCGGGATTTCTGACGGGTGCAAACACTTGATCTGTTCAGCAGTCAGATCTTAAGGCATTTAAAAAAACAATGAGAGATTAAAGGGAAATCAAGTAAATAAAGATTTTGATAGTCACTCGCTGGGGATATTCAAACAATGGTGGGATAAAACAAAAGAATAATACGGTAGGATTAGAAAAGAAGAATAACAAGACGTACTAGAAGAAAAAAAAATTACAGTTAATGGCTGTCTCCCAAAAAGTTCATGATTGCACACTATATGGAATGCACACCTGTTTTTACATAAATAAACACATATTTTCAGGTTCTTTTAGTTTTAGAATGCGATGGTTCTATTACTGTAGAAATTCAGCAGGAATATATAGTCTATTTATGGGGGCGTGGATTTTTTTGCAAAGGGAACAATACGTAGGGATGAATGGTCTATTTCAATTTTTTTGGAAGTAATAAAAAGTGTGTTTTTACAGCGAAAATTCACCGTGATGAACTTGTTATATTTCTGTGTGTGGATACGTTTGTGTGAGGGAGGGAAACAATAGTGATGTCGGAGAATTTGGGATGAGATGGATATTTTAATAAGCTTTTCAAAGGGAAAAACCACGGGATTTAAAGGTTTTTGTACCCTCAGTTAGAAATAAAAATTTGTTTCATTCGGTTTCAAGTTAGCCAAGAATGTTTTTTTCTCTAACACACGATTGCCTGAAGTTTTGAAAATTGCTTTAATAAATATCCCCTGATAAAGAGGGGGATACACTCCAAAAACTTTATTTCTACTGAAAGGAAAATTATTTATTTCTTTATTTCAAATAAAGAAATAAATAATTTTTCTTTTAGTAGAAATAAAATTACTGGAGTGTATCCCCTCTTTATCAGAAGATATTTATAAAAGCAATTTTCAAAATTTCAGGCAATCGTTTGTAAGAGAAAAAACATTCTTGGCTAACTTGAAACCGAGAGTTGACTTCCCTGTTAAGGGTAACTGTATTATTACATCAACCTGACCCAGACAACACAGTGGACAAAAAGCTGATTCAACATTATTGGCATCATAGTCAAGGCATTGATTAGTTTAACTATTTAAATTTAGATGCAAAAATTAATAACTAAAAAAAGTCACCTATTACACAACCTTATTTTGTTTATATACAGATAATTAGTATTTTAATCTACCTGTTTGGAAAGTCAACTCTTTGTTTGAGTTAGCAAAGAATTCTTTTTCTCTTACACACGATTGCCTGAAGCTTTGAAAATTGCTTTTATAAATATCCCCTGATAAAGAGGGGATACACTCCAGTAAATTTATTTCTACTGAAAGGAAAATTATTTATTTCTTTATTTCAAAACATATATCTCCTATTTCTAATTAATCTCCTGTTATGCATGTTAAGGGTAACTGTATTATTACATCGACCTGACTCAGACAACACAGTGGACAAAAAATGGTTCAACATTATTGGCACCATAGTCAAGGCATTGATTAGTTTTACTATTTAAATTTAAATGCAAAAAATTAATAATTAAAAAAGTGACTTATTACAGAACCTTATTTTGTTTATATACAGATAATTAGTATTTTAATCTACCTGTTTGGAAATTCAACTCTGGGTTTGAAGTTAGCCAAGAATGTTTTTTCTCTTACACACGATTGCTTGAAGTTTTGAAAATTGCTTTTATAAATATCCCCTGATAAAGTGGGGATACACTCCAGTAATTTTATTTCTACTGAAAGGAAAATTATTTATTTCTTTATTTCAAAACATATATCTCCTATTACTTATTAATCTCTTGTTATAAATGTTAAGGGTAACTGTATTATTACATCAACCTGGCCCAGACTTCATAGTGAGCAAAAAACTAGTTCAACATTTTTCGCACCATAGTCAAGGCATTGATTAGTTTTACTCTTTAAGTTTAGATACAAAAAATTAGCAATTAAAAAAAGTCACCTATTACAACCTTATTTTGTTTATATACAGATAATTAGTATTTTAATCTACCTGTTTGGAAAGTCAACTCTCGGTTTCAAGTTAGCCAAGAATGTTTTTTCTCTTACACACGATAGCAAAATAGAAAAATTATTTTTATAAATATCCCCTGATAAAGTGGGGATACATTCCAGTAATTTTATTTCTAGTGAAAGGAAAATTATTTATTTCTTTATTTCAAAAGATATATCTCCTATTATTAATTAATCTTTTGTTATGCATGTTAAGGTAACTGTATTATTATACATCAACCTGGCCTAGACCACATAGTGAGCAAAAAAGTAGCTCAACATTATTGACACCATAGTCAAGAAGACATTAATGAGTTTTACTCTTTAAATTTAGATACAAAAAATTAATAACTAAAAAAATTACCTATTACAAAGCCTTACTTTGTTTATATACAGATAATTAGTATTTTAATCTACCTGTTTGGAAAGTCAATTCTCGGTTTCAAGTTAGCCAAGAATGTTTTTTCTCTTGCACACGATAGCAAAATTGAAAAATTGCTTTTATAAATATCCCCTGACAAAGTGGGGATACATTCCAGTAATTTTATTTCTAGTGAAAGGAAAATTATTTATTTATTTATTTCAAAACATATATGTCCTATTACTAATTAATCTCCTGCTATGAATATTAACGTTAACTTTATTATTACATCAACTTGGCCCAGACCACACAGTGGACAAAAACTAGTTCAACATTATAGGCACAACAGTAAAGGCATTGATTATTTTTACTCTTTAAATTTAGATGCAAAATATTAACAATTAAAAAAATTCACCTATTGTGATGAGACGATTTAGATCAGTTATATAATTGATTCATTCATACAAGAAGTAAAATGTTCGGAATCTAAATCTGACCTCATCACATCTTTGTAAAGAGATGGAGGACCATAAATTTCTATTCAACGGATATTGTTGTCTTGTATCGTGGTCTCGGGCGGAATTCTGATCCCAGTCCCAGATTAGAATCCCGTCTCCGTACTTGACATTAAATACGAATCCCGGCCCAACATTTTAGACCCACAAAGGTACCCCAAATTTACATACATTTTTGAAATTGAGATTAGGTCCTCTATCTATTTACAAAATTACTTAAATATATAAAAATTGTAAACTAATTTAGAAGATGTTGACAAAGCTTATTTTATGAAAATTAGCATCAGTTTTCTATGTAAATAGATGTATATATATTATAATAAATTTACTTTTTTTTAAATATTAAGCTAGTCTCGGTTGCTGTGAATTTAGCTATTAGTTTATTTTCATTTTAATGTCTGTAGTTTCTCAGAACCTGTGGTTAAATTTAGTACAAAAATACTTAACACAACGCAATTAAAAATAAATCACCACTATACATTTGATCACAGGTTGATACAAAAATATAAGCGAAGACTACACGACACCTATCACAGAACCTTATTTTGTTTATATACAGATAATTAGTATTTTAATCTACCTGTTTCGAAGAGTCAACTCTCATTTCATGCCATGAAAATGAAGATAGAAGGGAAAACATAAGACGCATACACAGTGATTTGAACTGTATTAGAATGTCATAGTTTTTATTACTTCAATTTTTGGATAGTTAATTATTACGAAGTAGCATTAAAAATTTTATCTCTATTGATTATTTTGTTAACGTCAAAAAATGTTAATCTTCATATTATTAACATTAGACCTACATTTTTTAGTACACTTAGTTTCGATTCAAGTAGAAAATATTTTATTTTTTCTGGACTGCCGATAATTAAAACGTGGTAGAAATTTCGATTCTAAGTGATGATTCCAATTTACATTCATAGAAATAGACTAAACTTTACAGAACCATCTTAACGCATGAAAATTTTCAAAATCCTAACATGTATTGAAACTTCCAAAAATAAAATGCGCTTGGAATTTAATTTTAGTAGAAAACATTGCAAACGCCATCTAAGCTCTTTCCCTTTCAAAAACACCTCTGAAAAAGTTTGAAAACTACATTGGCAGAAAAACCAGACAAAAGAAATTCTTCCGTGATACGGATCCGTAAAACAAAGCATTATAAAATTCTCCTAATTTCTGCATTTAAACTTTGTGATTCCATTCTGAAAGAAAACCTGATGCTGTTTTCAATCTAGCGCATCCTCAAAGGTAAAAAATCCTCCAAATGAAAGAATTCCCTTCAGATCTACAGCGAAAATTTACTTACAGTTGCACACACACACAAAAAAAGATTTAGATTTTATATCATTTTCAAGCGTATTCTCTTGGCGGAAAAGTAAAGTGAATTCTGTCTCTTTGTCCAAACAAATAATGCATGCGCGGAGTGATAAAACGGGATTTAAAATTGTGTTCTTGTCACAAACAATTGTTTTACGTCAAAAATTTAGGCGTCAATTATTTTGAACAAAGTTTGATAACAAAGCAAACTCCTGAGAAGACAAAAAATTTATTTGCAAGAAAAAATAAATAAAACTGGAAGTCTATTGCCTTGTGTAAAAGAAAAATACTGAGATACCGAGGACAAATAAAAATAAATGAACAAATAAATTACGAAAAAGACAAACTCAGGACAAGCAAGTATATATATATATATATATATATATATATATATATATATATATATATATATAAATATATATATATATATATATATATATATATATATATATATATATATATATATATATATATATATATATATATATATATATATATATATATATATATACATATATATATATATATATATATATATACATATATATATATATATACATATATATATATATATATATATATATATATATATATATATATATATATATATATATATATATATATATATATATATATATATATATATACATATATACATATATATATATATATATATATATATATATATATATATATATATATATATATATATATATATATATATATATATATATATATATATATACATATATATATATATATATATACATATATATATATATATATATATATATATATATATATATATATATATATATATATATATATATATATATATATATATATATATATATATATATATATATATATATATATATATATTATATATATAATATATATATATATATATATATATATATATATAAATATATATAATATATATATATATATAAATATAATTGAGTTTTATTAATGTGTTCTCTTTACTTTCCCTTATTACTTCAAAACATATCTAGGAATTCAATTTTATTAATTTCTTTAGTCTATTTTTAAGAAAGAAATGTTGACATAAGTAGGAACAATTAGAGAATTGCTTGAATTACAGTTTTAAGATATCAGCAACAGAATCACATGGAGGGGGGGGGGTACTAAGGGAACAATTTTTCTCTCGCAAGAGTGAAAATTTTCTGCTTTATAACCTTTTCAGAAATACAGTTACCAAAATATAAATTAATTAAAAAAATCAAAGAACTTTTAATGTTTCTTAACTTATTTTACAAATCGAAAAAGTTTATTACCTTTTTATGTAATAGGATACAAACCTTTAGAGCCTAAAGAATCGAGTCTATGTACTTTGGAACTGGTAGCAATGCTTTCCCATCCCAGGTGCAGCCATTTTTCATACATAGTAGTATACTTGTTAAACATCATTCTTAACTTTTATGCACAAAGTTTTTCTGAAAGATCTCATTAACTTATCAGAAAATGAATGTATCATTATTGATTAAGAGCTCTAATATTTATATTTGGTTTCAGTGGACTAATTAAAGTCCTTAATTCTAGAGTCACATTTTATTCTGAGGTCAGAAATACCATATTCACAAGAAAACATTCCTTATGTAATACGTACGTAAAACTTGATATACAAATAAAATTTCAAACTGTACATTAATTACTACAAGGGCCCAGTGAGTCAAGCTGAAGCAATAGTCCAATGACATTCTACAAGCGGTTTCCTTGTTAACAAAATATATCATACTTGTTATGGGTTGTCTTAGGACATAAGAGAGTTTGGTAATATGAGATGACAGCAAGGAGTGAAACTGAAAACTTGGTAAGTAACTGTTATAGGGGGTCATACGAGGTACTCCATTTTCTTTATTTTTCTGCATTCTATTAGAAAAGAGTTTATGGTAACAACATGCGAGTAAGATGGAGAAGAGATCTAGCTATACTGCAGTATATAAGCTCTATTATTGTAATATGTATCAGAGGAGGGGAATCAGGCTTTAATTGGATATTCGGCTTTTGATGTTAATAATAACTGTTAATTGCACTGGTATATAAAGAAAGTACAAACATAATGAAATATGGTTGCTACAATAAATTTGTTGATTAAAATATTTTCTTTTATAAATATCTGTATTTAATGTATGTATATCATGCAATTACAGGTAAAAGCATAAACTGTTAAACTTATAACTCGCACCGCGTTTTTGTTTGAAATTTTTGAAAATAGATCACTTTATGCTCAATTACGGTATCTATTCTTTCCATACAGTTCTAACCCACACTCTCTAGTTACAACTCAATTATTCTTATATTTATCTAAAAATCAGAAGTTATTTTTCAAAATAGACGTTGTAGTGATAACCTGAAAATCCAGCTGAGTTACCTGAATAATTTTGGTTCCAAATTCCAAATTTATAGAAGTATTCGTTTAATATAGAATAAAAATAAAAACACCCTCTAGAATATGCATTATGAATTACAATTAGACATAAACAAGTTATTTTTAGTACTTTAGTATTACCTTTTTTATTTTTGGACTGTCACTTTCTGTTTATTTACCGATATATTATTCATTTTTATTCATACATCTAATTTAGAGCGAAATTCTTTTATTTAAAACTGTCTCTTACTTTAATTTTAGAAATATTAT
>CM063498.1:123515541-123525541 GCA_032207245.1 Pardosa pseudoannulata
AATCAAGATTATACTTAAGTTTATTTTAGAATATACGAATTATCACAGCAGTTTTACATATATATTACACATAGATCAAATAAGAAATGGACTTACGCGAAGTGATTGTTCATTATCTAATTTCTGTTTTAATCTTTTCCATCCAAAACTCAGACACGAATAAAAGAAAACCAAACTGAAAAAAACCCCGGAAAAGAAGTGTTTTGAACATTATAAAGTAATTAACAATAAAAATTCTTTCGAAATGTAAAACGCTATGAATTTTTTGTGTATTGTAAATTTTCATTGGTTTAATATGCTTAACACAGATCAAATAAGAAATGGACATGCGCTAAATGATTGTCATTATCTAATTTCTATTTTAATCTTTTTCTATCTATAACTCAGAGATGAATAAAGGAAAACCAAACTGGAAAATAAACCCCGAAAAGGAAGGGTTTTGAGCATTATAAAGTAATTAACAATAGTAATTCTTTTGAAATGTAAACCGGTATGAATGTTTTGTGTATTGTAAATTTTCATTGATTTAATATATTTAAAACAGATCAAATAAGAAATGGACATGCGCGAAGTGATTGTTCATTATCTAATTCCTATTTTGATCATTTTTCCTCCAAAACTCAGACACGAATAAAAGAAAACCAAACTAGGAAAAAACCCGGAAAATGAAGTTTTTTGAGCATTATAAAATAATTAACGATAGAAATTCTTCCGAAATGTAAAACGCTACGAATTGTTTTAGTATTGTGAATTTTCATTGATTTAATATGTTTAATACAGATAAAATAAGAAATGGACATGCGCAAAGTGATTGTTCATTATCTAATTTCTGTTTTAATCTTTTCCATCCAAAATTCAGACACGAATAAAAGAAAACCGAACTGAAAAAACCCCCGGAAAAGAAGTGTTTTGAACATTATAAAGCAATTAACAATAAAAATTCTTTCGAAATGTAAAACGGTACGAATGTTTTGTGTATTGTAAATTTTCATTGATTTAATATGTTTAACACAAATCAAATAAGAAATGGACATGCGCTAAGTGATTGTTCATTATCTAATTTCTATTTTAATCTTTTTACATCTAAAATTCAGACATGAATAAAGGAAAAGCCAAACTGGAAAAAAAAACCCAGAAAAGGAAGTGTTTTGAGCATTATAAAGTAATTAACAATAGAAATTCTTTCGAAATGTAAAAAGCTAAGAATTTTTTTGTGTATTGTAAATTTTCAGTGATTTAATATGTTTTTTCATTATTATCTGCACTTTTATTTTTATTGTGATTGTACTTTTGAATATCGGCTGTTGAGTTTAAACTTTCACAATGTCAGTTAAAGGAGAATTATATATTAAAATCTGGATATTACTTTTATAGAACAATTCTATATATTCAGTTTATTTCTTACTTTTATGAACCTACGTAAGAGCTTATTTCGTTCGATAGAGCGAATAATTCATTTTCTTGTTCTGGAATAAATACGGAAATAGGAAACAGTATTTACTATTTTCGTATTTGTTATATAGAATCCCATGTTTATTAAAATGGGAACGAAATTTTATACTTTAGATAATATATAAAGAATGTAGATACATTTGAGAAATAGCTTTTTAAAGGACATTATATAAATGCAATTTCCACTCTCAGATAAATGTTTCTATACTCTTGATTACGCATTTCTATAATTTTATACAGATAAAGATCTGTATATCTTAAGTTAAAGAGTCACAAATTTTAACTTTTACAGGAAACTATTATTATGAAATCGTTATTTCAGGGAGTGGAAAGAGAT
The DNA here is from genome assembly GCA_032207245.1 of Pardosa pseudoannulata. Taxonomy (NCBI): domain Eukaryota; kingdom Metazoa; phylum Arthropoda; class Arachnida; order Araneae; family Lycosidae; genus Pardosa; species Pardosa pseudoannulata. The sequence continues at coordinate 123,517,331 of CM063498.1, forward strand.
CTTACCCCAGGTTTAATAAGCAGGATTCTCACATAGCTGTGTATCGGAAGCTAAAAAACACTATATCAGAAACTTGAACTTCTACAGGAGATTATTATTATGAAATCGTTAGTTCACGGAGTGGAAAGTGAACTTAAACCAGGTTTAGTAACCAGGATACTCATATAGCTGTGTATCGGAAGTTAAAGAGCACTATGTCACAAATTTTAAATATATGATCTATTCTACAGAAAAAGTTAGTTGGAGAAAGTAAATATTGGTTAATATCATGAGATATAACGAGTATGACATAATAGTAGATCATAATAAAGATGAGTAGGTCCATATTTAAGGAAAAACTTCATAAATGTATTTGAGATGTAAGGGAAGACTTTGTGCCTATAAAAATGTGGGAATAGTAAAAATGAAGAGTTTTCTTTCTATTGGAGATCTTTACCTTGAAAGCACGTTTGTTCTTTATTTTTCACAACTACCTGAATCTCTCAATTTTAGGTAATGCATTTATCACACAATAGAGGAGAACAAATTAAACACAAATAGATAAAATTCTCAGTTTATAAAAAATGGACATAATTCTTCTATTGTACTTTGCACAACACCTACTCTTCTCCCAATGTACTCATGCATTTCTATATTTATTTATCTAAAATTGATGAAACGTTTGCATCACTACGGATAGTTACAATAGAATTGGAATCACCTGGATTAGTTGAGACGAGATGTGATCTGGATAGTTCAATAATTGATTAAATATTTTCTTCTTATAAGAAATTGTGTTTACAACGTATTAATTTAATGTCTAAAATATTTTTGCGTTTTGTTTTCTTAGATATTGTATTAAACTATCAGGGCTTAAACGTATCAGTTAAAGTCAGTCCTTTTTCAACCTTTACTAGTTTTCTTAAAACATTCTGTCTTGAAGTTGAATGCAAAGTTTAAAATTCAAAACTTGTTTCTTTAAAATATCGAAATTATCGACAGAAATATTCCTATGCTATATATCTTAGCTAAGTGCTAACCCTTTTTTCTCCTAACGCAGCTGGTAAGACGGGTAATATGCCTTTATGTCAATACAAGGCTGCGAAGCTGTTAGTCGTTTAGTACCATGTGTAGTTTAAGGTATTCTACGGAAGCGAGTAACATTACTCCCGCTGGGTCCTCGTAATTTAGAAGTAGGGACCAAACAGAAGACTCCCAAGGCTTGGCCTGGCACGTTGAGAACTTGTGGGACATTGTGACCACGAACATACTTTACGTGCCCCAATCACTTTTAACGAACGCTGCAAATCTTAGGCCGGCTGCAGCCCCGAAACCGCAGTATTTCAGTTACGAGATCGCTGCTTTGCCAATTGAGTTACCGCGGCTCAGCTAAGTGCTTACTAATCATGCAGTAGAGTGACCTAAGTTTCTCCCGACCGGAGCAGATGGCAAATTTTCTCTTCCACCTCCCCTGCAATATATGATTTTATTATAATGATAAAAAGTTTTAGAATGAGGAACATACTAAGCATTACAGATTTTTCCCTTCAAAATTTAATATTTTACTAACTAGGAAATAAGTTTAATTGCGAAAATATGCTTTGAAATCTAGTATTATTAAGTCATTATCTAAGGGCAGGACTGTTACTTAAGAAAATTCATTGTTAATTGAAAACGATAATTAATATGCTGCAACATGACTGCTGCAACATGATAACTATTTTACCTTTTAGTGAAGTAAAACATTTTAAGCATTAGATTTCAAAATGAAATAACACATAAACACCTAACTTACATCTCCTAAATAGTAATTCAACCATAAGTATTTTGTCACCCCTAACAAATTGCCCCCTCCCGGGTCTTGTTAAACTTTTTTTTTATCCAAATTTTACTTGTTTTTCTAATTAATTTTTAATTCTAATTGTAAATAGTAATGTTCAACTCTTATAATTAATTCCTCTTGCTAATTTTCTCAATTTTATTTGATGATTTTAATCAGGATTTCTATTTTATACATGTACTTACTTAGTAATATTTGTTAATTATATATTTTCCTGCTATTAATTTAATGGATGAATCATAATAATAGTAATTTTGACACATGTTTAATAAGGGTTACTGGGCTAAAGAGCTCTAGTGCTTTGATGAGTTCACATACTCATGTTCATATCTATATCTATGCCCATTTGCCCTCCACAAACCAAAAGCACTGATGTTATTACTATCCGAATGTTGAATAATTTTCATTTTGCCTGAAAATGAAAAAGTGAACTACACATTTCCTTTTTAGAATTCGTACTGCGTAGAAGAAAAGGAACAAAGAGCACAACAAAGACAAAAAAACACCACGCCTAACTTACACTAATAATGGCATGGTGAGACTGCGCCTGGTAACTGATTGATTCTGAATTTGCATTCACAATATGTAGTTTTCAGTAGGAGTGTCAACCACGGTACTTACGAAAATTCGCTGTTCGCGGAAAGGTTTAGTTTGTGGATCTCAGTTTATTTTTTTATCCCCCTCAAAGCGGTCTGAATAATTGCAGTTCTTCTGAAGTTTATGTATGCCTACTTAAACGGTAATTTCAAGGAGGTTTTGTTTTAACCATGCTTCGAAGGAGGACCGACTTTCTTATCAATCGCTGGAAATCGACGGAAATTAACACATTGTGTGCTGGTAGATTTCGCAGCGGAATTGTTCCGGGAGCGGGAGTTTTGCGCGTAAATTTAGTTATTCAGTTAAATCTCAATAGATCGAAAATTATTTAATTTTTCAGCCAACTTTTCATATTTTATATTGAAATATATTAACAAATAAATAAATAAAAATATATAAATAACAACCATAAGATTTTTGTATACAAAAAATACATTTTAAGTGGATATTTTATAATAGTATCGTAAATGTGAAAAATCAAATAGCATTAGTAGTATATACTTTTAATTATTTCGAATTATGTTATATATAAACATTTTTACATTATAAAAAATGAAGAGAGCAATCATAAAACTAATAATGTAAAAACTAGTTTTTATTTGCCTAAATTTTTCCAGAATCTACGTAGTAGACAAGAACATTCGGCTTCGTTTTCCTGTATACACCTTTCTTTTTGTACCCACAAACAAAATCATGTTGTTATACTAACCCGTACTAGTACGTGACCCTCTCACATGTATCAGTCATCAGAAAACGTACTAGTACGCGTCCAGCGTAAAATGTGTTAATAATGGGTTTCACATTTCATGTACACACGAGAAGGTAAAAAAAAAACTTGTGTAAGAATATACCATAGATTGCAAAGCCAACGCAAAAAAAAGTACGTAAGAGAAAGGAAGCATACAGCTGTTTTGTTGTTTCTCCAGGTCTTGCAAGAAAGCTTACAAGGGTCAGTCTGTCTCCCCGCTTTACATATGAGAAATATAGCATATAATGCAAAGCCAAAGTAAGTAAGAAAAAATAAGAGAGAGTAAGTAAGGAAAAGTAAGAGAGAGTACGTAAATAGTTTATTTGCCGCTTCGAAACATTGTTATTTTCAATGCGAGAAAAATCAGAGGATTATAAAAGCAGACTGAGCAGTGAGACAGAAAGCAAATGCCATAAATAGACATGCTTTGAACCTGAAGGAAATACACACAGGGACCTGCAAGAGAACTAACAACAATCCCTCTGTCTTCCCACTTAGTTGGCTTTTATTAACTATTGAGTACTCTCTCAGAGAATGCTGAACCCTCGAATATTATTGTGAATACTATAGAATTAACGCAATTTTCCTTTTAAACATAGATTAATCGCTGTAAGGCTTTAAATAAAGTGAGACCAGCCCTAAACTCCTTGCTCAATCCAAATTCCTGTATTATTGGATAATATTTTCAAAGATCTCAGTTTAGTTGACTGCTATCATAACTGCCTTATACATCAGCAAGAGTAGGAATGTTGCTATATTTCTTATAGTTTTAAAAAGTTTAAAATTACTAAATTGTTTTTTTTTCCTACATAGTCATATCGTAATCTTTTTTTATCTCGTCCACACTAATCGTCAACCAAAAGCTAGCTAAAGCACTCAAATCTAGAATTTTATTCGCACTTATCAAACTTCACGGAATTCTTAATTTGAAACAGCTTAATAGTATAAAAGTTTTTAATTATATCATTTAAAATGTTTCATATGTGATAATGTCTTTTGGCGTCTAAAATATTAATTACTGTAAAAAAAATTGTTCGGTTTTTTACGTACTTTGATTTTGTATTTTATGCTACACTCCTGTTATATGTTAAAAAACAATTTTCTGCTGGAGACAGTGTCTGCAATATTTTACTATAGTCTTTTGTATAATTTTGTAGTACATCTCTGGCATGAATTGCCTCATATCATGTACACAGACTTAAAAAAACACCACCAGATTGAAAAATATATATTCTATAAATATAAGGACTTTCTGTATCAGTATGTAAGGAAATTTATGTATGATCTTTTTCGTGTTAACGTAAATATATTAAGTGGTATCTTATTAATGCATTTTAATTGCTTAGTAGAGCGTGAAAGTCCTAATTCTATATTATTATGATATTAATCTTAATTATCCTATTGATTGAGGTAATATTAAACATTTAAGGAATAATAATTATTTTTTCAGAACTTCATTTCAGTCTTATTTAATCTTTTTTTACCGAAATGTTGTCTGTGTACAAACTATATGTACAAAAAATATTTAAAAAATCCTTTATATTTAAAAAGAAAAGTGATAGAAAGTGCACTAAAAAGAAAACATTTGATTGAGTTTTTAGTTATGTCACTTACAAAGAGATGCTCATCCCAGTTTCAAATCTCTACAATTAGGATTCCAAGTACGCTGAACAGAGTTTTGCATTTATACAAAACTGATTTTATTTTTTTTCTCAAATCTAATTTTTATGATTAAATGTTGTAGCATAATCGAAATTGAACCTGTGTGCAAAGTTGTAGGTCCCTAGCTAGATAAAAAGGTAGTTAAAAACTAATTTTAAAATATGAGTTAACATACAAGTGAATTGAAGTTAAAGCAATCAAAATATATCCCAGTTTGTTAGAAGGTAGTAATTATTCCTACTGATAATTGAATGTACATATATGCAGGCATTAAGTTATTAATGTAATAAATGTGCATATAGTAATGCGGAAACAGGTTGTTATTATGACACATCCGCTCACACATATACAGAGTAAATAAAGATTTCCATTTTATAGTACAGTAAACATTTGCTACTATATCTGATATAACAATTAATCTCTCTATAACGATAATATTTGGTGATTCCGGTGAAATTGCGCATTATATAAAAGTTATCGTGCCCTCGATATAACGAATATCTCTTACAGTGATAAACATTTCTAAGACGATATTTTATGGCGACCGAGTGATATTGTACAAATTGAGAGAAAAGACAATTATGTGTTTTAGACTTTACTCATACTTTGTTAGTTGATTTAACAGTGCAAAACATGATGCAAAAAATAAAGAATTTACTTCAAAAAATAAGTTTTTAGTTATGTGAATTTTGATGCATGCCTGTACTTTTTCAATATTTGTATACTCTCAAAAGAATAGTTTATTCTTATGTTTATAAATTTTTATTACTGTGTTATAAACATATCAAATGACCATAATTTAAGTTTCTTTAAATTGCAATTTTCTATAGAAATCTTCTGTTCTATTGAGATTTTTGAAATTTATTTTATCGTTATATAGCCTGTCGATATAAGGATATATCCTTCTATAACGATAATTTCATTGGGTCAACTATGTATTATTTTATCGAGGTTTTACTGTGTTTGAAAATTTGGTGATAGGATGAGAGAATTTCAATCAGTACATTGACTTTTATTTATTTTTTACGAAATGGGATATTAGGAGAGCCCTAGGAGACTCAAAGAGGCACTCGGAAAATCAAATACACAAATTATACTGCTTTCCCAAACTAAATATTAATCATGGAAGACAATGAATAGAAAATGATATCCCTGCAGTAGGAATTCACAGCATACATCTTCATTACGTTCCTACGTCAATTTCATTTCACCATGAAAATTCTTCTCAGATTTGTTACAGTTGCATAATTTATTTTCCCCGAGCTTTAATAGCATTTTATTTGGCCGCTTGGGCAGATCTGCAGCCCTGACGCGAATAATTTTATCTTTCTTTTCCAAACAATGGCCAGAATGTTAAACAGTATCCAAACTGGAGAATTTTGCCACGCTTGCCAGCAGAGCAGCGCTGGGAAAATACCCCGGCTTAGATGGACTTGAGGAAACATGATCATCATCCAGATGAATGGAGAATCATTTGTCATCTCACGTCTGAATGCTTCAAGCTTTTCCGAAATATGTCTCCATTTTTCTTCCGCGTGACAGATATTTTTCAAGCATGTTGGGGCTCTCTCGCTCTCTCTGGCTTACATATGTTACTCGTTTTATGCTACTGCGGACGTGTATGTGTGAAAAGCGTAAGGAAGAAACAAAAATGAAAAACAATTTCCTCGAATCTGATGTTCATTTCTTCCATCGCGAGATGATGTGGGGTAAAGAAAAAGGAGGAAAGAAATATGGTTTTGAAGCTTAGTCAGAAGCATTCTCTGAGTACTAGTAGCATTAGACGGTTATATATTGTAATAATTTGCTTAGTCACTTGCACTTGGGAACACTTTATTTTTTCTCTGTGCTTGTTAATTCCTTTAAAAAGTTTTATTTTTTTGCACTATATAGGATTTTCCCTTTATTTATTAGGTAATATAAAAAACAAAACATGTTGGGAAATCTTGCTTTCCATGTGCTTACATATGTTATTCGTTTTATGCTTTAGCGGGTTTATATGTGTTAAAAGCGTAAGAAAAGAAACGGAATGAAAAATAATTTTCTGGAATTTAATGTTCATAGGATAAATATCCATTTTATTTGTTATGAAGAAAAGTTCAAGTAATATCAACAAATCATAAATAGAAATGATGCTGGAAAATTTGGCTTTGGACTGTGCTGACGGACGTGACAGAATTAAAGCGTCTTTGTAACTGCGTCTAATATAACATTAAGCGCTTAATCTATTTTATTTGTTATGAAGAAAAGTTCAAGTAATATCAACAAATCATAAATAGAAATGATGCTGGAAAATTTGGCTTTGGACTGTGCTGACGGACGTGACGGTAATAAAGAAATCTTTCTAATTGCGTCTAATTAAACATAATGCGCTTAATGATCTTAGCGGAGTCTTTTCGACCATGAACCTATTTTAGGTGTCCCACCCGCCATTAATGAACTCTGCCATCTTTTGCCTACTCAAGCCTCGATCTCGGTACTATCCGATTACGATATCGCTCACCTTTACTGACAGAGGTACCTCAGATCAATGGTTTGGTTTGGTTTGGAGCACTACGGTTTACTTTTTGCAACACGAGGGCTAATGAGACCGGGACCTACTGTTTAAAGCCGATTCCGAACGGCTACGAACATCCAAGCCTCAGTGGGAATCTTCGGAACCCACGAACTGCGGTTCCGAAGGCCAGCACTCTAACCCTTCGGCCATTGTTCGGCTCTCAGCTCAATGGAGTCTCTCGAAGAGTGTGTAATGCTCTTAATACAAAAATTTAGAATAATGGCCATTTGCATAAATATGAAGTTTGTATTACCTTAATTGTAATTCTTTATATACCATGGAACTGCGATCCATCGTTTTTCAAGTAGACTGGAATGGAGGACGATTAATGCAGGAATTAAATCCAGAAATTCGATAAAATGTGTAATTATGAAAAAATCAGTTATTTGCCACACTCATTGGAAATGTTTAACATTTTGTAAAGAATAATAAAATCTGATTTTTAGAAATTGATCACTTGATATACATTAAAACTTAATTTTATTTATCATATGAAACTGTAAACCCTTTGAAACGTTAGTGAGGATGTTTTTGTGCACTAGACTGGATTTCAAGTTTATTTCTCGAGTTTTTTCATGAGAAGTTTGGGTGATATGATATCAACAAAACAAAATTGGAACCATATAGAAAATCTGGTTGAAAGTGTCAATCGGTGTAACAGCATTTATTTTGCGTCCATCGATTATAACATGCTTTACAATAATAAGCATATTACCATGTGTTAATCAGGGAAGCGATTACCACTAGACGAGGGGTACGCAGACTGCGGCTCTGTACGTAGGCATTTGCGGCTTTTCAGATTTCTTCCTCTATGTATTGTATCAATAG
>CM063498.1:123530541-123540541 GCA_032207245.1 Pardosa pseudoannulata
ACAAAAGTACCCCTGACTATAGTCATATGATTCAAGCCTCACCATTAAGCCGCGATTTCCAGCCTATCTTTATGTGAAAAACTGCGTAAATCTCCGGTTCCCATATTTGTGGATTCTGTAAAATAATAGATATACACTTTACACGCTTTGAAACTAAATCTTTTTAAGTGTAGTTTAGAAAGGAAGTTTAAATAACACTCTTGAAATAGAGTTTCCTGTTAAAACTTACACAAGAAGTACTCGAAGAAAATAACCCCTGACCATAGTCATATGATTCAAGCCTCACCATTAAGGCGCGATTTCCAGCCTATCTTTATGTGAAAAACTGCGTAAATCTCCGGTTCCCATATTTGTGGATTCTGTAAAATAATAGATATACACTTTACACGCTTTGAAACTAAATCTTTTTAAGTGTAGTTTAGAAAGGAAGTTTAAATAACACTCTTGAAATAGAGTTTCCTGTTAAAACTTACACAAGAAGTACTCGAAGAAAATAACCCCTGACCATAGTCATATGATTCAAGCCTCACCATTAAGGCGCGATTTCCAGCCTATCTTTATGTGAAAAACTGCGTAAATCTCCGGTTCCCATATTTGTGGATTCTGTAAAATAATAGATATACACTTTACACGCTTTGAAACTAAATCTTTTTAAGTGTAGTTTAGAAAGGAAGTTTAAATAACACTCTTGAAATAGAGTTTCCTGTTAAAACTTACACAAGAAGTACTCGAAGAAAATAACCCCTGACCATAGTCATATGATTCAAGCCTCACCATTAAGGCGCGATTTCCAGCCTATCTTTATGTGAAAAACTGCGTAAATCTCCGGTTCCCATATTTGTGGATTCTGTAAAATAATAGATATACACTTTACACGTTTTGAAACTAAATCTTTTTAAGTGTAGTTTAGAAAGGAAGTTTACATAACACTCTTGAAATAGAGTTTCCTGTTAAAACTTACACAAGAAGTACTCGAAGAAAATAACCCCTGACCATAGTCATATGATTCAAGCCTCACCATTAAGGCGCGATTTCCAGCCTATCTTTATGTGAAAAACTGCGTAAATCTCCGGTTCCCATATTTGTGGATTCTGTAAAATAATAGATATACACTTTACACGCTTTGAAACTAAATCTTTTTAAGTGTAGTTTAGAAAGGAAGTTTAAATAACACTCTTGAAATAGAGTTTCCTGTTAAAACTTACACAAGAAGTACTCGAAGAAAATAACCCCTGACCATAGTCATATGATTCAAGCCTCACCATTAAGGCGCGATTTCCAGCCTATCTTTATGTGAAAAACTGCGTAAATCTCCGGTTCCCATATTTGTGGATTCTGTAAAATAATAGATATACACTTTACACGCTTTGAAACTAAATCTTTTTAAGTGTAGTTTAGAAAGGAAGTTTAAATAACACTCTTGAAATAGAGTTTCCTGTTAAAACTTACACAAGAAGTACTCGAAGAAAATAACCCCTGACCATAGTCATATGATTCAAGCCTCACCATTAAGGCGCGATTTCCAGCCTATCTTTATGTGAAAAACTGCGTAAATCTCCGGTTCCCATATTTGTGGATTCTGTAAAATAATAGATATACACTTTACACGCTTTGAAACTAAATCTTTTTAAGTGTAGTTTAGAAAGGAAGTTTAAATAACACTCTTGAAATAGAGTTTCCTGTTAAAACTTACACAAGAAGTACTCGAAGAAAATAACCCCTGACCATAGTCATATGATTCAAGCCTCACCATTAAGGCGCGATTTCCAGCCTATCTGGATGTGAAAAGCTGCGTAAATCTCCGGTTCCCATATTTATGGGATCAGTATTATGATATATCTGCGTTTAACACGTCTTTAAACTAAACGCGATCGTGTTCTTGATCGCTCAAAACAAGCTTCCAACAAGAAAAATAATCTATAATCAGTTGCATACTTCGGAGCTGCTCGTCTCCTTGCCGCGGGCGGCTAAACCTTGATGCAGCTCCGGGCCAGGAAAGGATTATCAAAGTGACTGACTTGTGCATTCCGAGAGAGAATATGTTCTTACGGCGGCCAAGGATGCGATATGACCTTGAAGTTTCTGGACTCCAGGTCAACTGTCTCTCTAGGTCGCAGGCACGAGTTCAGTCTTCGTGTCTAGGTCAACGGAGAAATGTGCCACTGCTGCCATCAGAAACAAAATAAACTGATGAAAGAAACGTATGTGTGTGTGTGTATATGATGAGAATGTTTTGAAAAATAAATATCAAAGTCAAGGCCGTTTGAAGATCAAATGAAAAACTCAAGGCATACTAGGTTAGTTTGTTCGTCTTCCAGTGAAACAGATAGCATAAACGTTCTTTTGTCATACGCTTTTGTTATGAATAACAAAGAGTCTTTGTGAAGGGTTATTGTGTACAGATGATACTCTGATATTTGATATTTAAATAAAAAGCGGGAGATGAAGGATATAAGCGAGACATCTTAATTAAACAGCGTTAGTATTATTCTGAAAGAATAAAGGCTCAAATTCAAAGACAAAATGTGTGATAATGCATATTTTATTTTACGAAAAGAGTAATCGCTTTGTATATAGACCGTCTTTTATATTCGGTTGCCAAAATGTTTGATAGCACATTATGATAAAAGATAAACAATTTTTTAACTTGATAGACACTTTGATATTTTACTATTAATTATAATAATAACTGAATAAAAATTCATTGTTTAAAAGTTAAATTTATTAATTCATATTTTTAATTATTGGTTTTCAAACGTGTGTTAGGCTAAACAAATATCTGGCTAAATAAAGGCTAAATAAATCATATTTTGTCTGAGAATAAAATATTTAAAAATCTATGCCGATTAAAGCACTGAGAAGAAATTTCAGTAAATTAATGAAATATAGACTTTAATGTATCAGCTGACTGATAGAAAATAGAAAAAAAGTCTTTAAATTAATATTTCCCGAAACCATGGATTTTATCATAGTACTACTCTTGAAATATCAATGTATTTTTATAAATTTTTTTCAATGTTTAAAATCATTTAAAAGCTTCAGTTTGAACTTAAATTTAAACCTTTCTGGTGTCAAATTATAATCTTTATGCATCTTAAATATTTAAAAGTCTGGTATTTTTTAACATACCAAAACCCTTTTTTAAAATTATATTAAGACTTTTCAAGCAATACATTGAGGTTTAAGTCAAAAGTTAAATTAAAAAAATACTTTAAAGGTAATATTTTGCTTTTAAATTTTAAAATAAATTTGAAAACGTATGAACAAATTTCTATTCAAAATTTTACCTTGAAAAAATTAAAATCTAGTCCCTTTTATATTACACTGATTTTTATTTGATTTTTTTCGCTACGAAATAAATATTATCTAAAAATATTGACACATTCAGTTATATTTAATAAAAATTATGTATTAATTTAATATATAAAATTTTAAAAGCCAATGAAAACTCTTCTTTAATATCGTGTTTAAAGTAATTGAGACTAGTTAAGTGAACACAGTGCATTTTTTAAACATGTATGATATAAAAACCAAATTTTCATGTCAAACTCTAGTAATATACTTATTTCAGCCTGTAAACCTAAAATTAAAAAAATATTTGTCATATTAAAATTTTAAAGTTTTAAAAACTGTTAAAAATTGAAAATAAAAAAAATAGTTATTATCACTTCATAAAATAAAATATCTTGGTTTTACTAATATAATATAGGTTCACAGAGTAAAAAAAGATTAGATTCTGCTTGTTATAAAGAATTAGTTTTTAATTTACAAATTCCAAATGTTTTAACGGTTCTACTTTTTTTTTACTTGGTTTACATACCTAAAAATATATTGCTTTTTTAAATTCAAATAAATTAATTTTACAAAGTTTGGACCCTATTAAGGATATAGGAAAACTTTTATTCTAAACAGAGCGAAACATTATTTTCCACTATTGAATCAAAAATAGGCTGTTAAAATGAATTTTTCAGCCCGAAATGTACTTTGTATCCTTCAGAAATTTTGTTTTATTAGAAACTGAAATACTGACATTATAGCGTTAATCATGTCTTTGTAGTCTGAAAGAAAACTTCATCGGGTACAGACAAATTAGTGACATTGAAAATGAATATGCAGTGTTGTTTTATTTGATAGATAGAATGTATAAAGATAAAAAATAATATTAATTGAAGATTAATAATGAAACAACATATCAGATTTTATGAGTTGAAGACTGTTTTTTTTTTCTTTTTTTTAATTACATTGATCCAGTTCTAGATTTATATTGCGATGTTTGTGATTATCTGAAAGGAACATGCAATTATGTTCTACATGATTCGCTAAATGTAGACTGTATAGAATTAACTCTGACGTATCATAATGAAACAACATTTCGGATTTTATGTAGATTGATAATTTTTTAATTTCCTCGAGTTCTAGATTTATATTGTGGTGTTTGTGATTATCTGAAATGAACATGCAATTATGCTCTACATGATTCGCTGAATTTAGAAGGAATAGAATTAACTCCAATTGACGTATAGAAAATGAAACAATATTTCGGATTTTATGTAGATGTAGATTGATAATTTTTTAATTTCATTGAGTTCTAAATTTATATTGCGGTGTTTGTAATTATCTGAAATGAACATGCAATTTTGTTCTACATGATAGCTAAATTTAGAAAGAGTAGAATTAACTCCAATTGACGTATAAAAAATGAAACAACATTTCGGATTTTATGTAGAAGTAGATTGATAATTTTTTAATTTCATCGAGTTCTAGATTTATATTACGGTGTTTGTGATTATCTGAAATGAACATGCAATTATGATATACATGATAGCTAAATTTAGAAAGAGTAGAATTAACTCCAAGTGACGTATAAAAAATGAAACAACATTTCGGATTTTATGTAGAAGTAGATTGATAATTTTTTAATTTCATAGAGTTCTAGATTTATATTACGGTGTTTGTGATTATCTGAAATGAACATGCAATTATGTTCTACATGATTCGCTGAATTTAGAAATAATAGAATTAACTGTAACTGAAGTATAATAATGAAACAATATTTCGGATTTTATGTAGATGTAGGTTGATAATTTTTTAATTTCATTGAGTTCTAAATTTATATTGCGGTGTTTGTGATTATCTGAAATGAACATGCAATTATGTTCTACATGATTCGCTGAATGTAGAAAGAATAGAATTAATACTAACTGACTTATAATAATGAAACATTCCGTATTTTAAGTAGATGTAGATTGATAATTTTTTTAAAATTTCAACGACTTCTAGATTTATTTTTTGATGTTTGTAATTATCTCTATAGTTTATATAACTCAAAATTTCAGTAAGCAATTCTTATAGTACGTGCTAGTACTTAATATTTGGTTTACTTACTTGCCAGTACTGTGAGTATTTAGTATACTCTTCAAATGAGTAGCCGAAAGGTGGCCGATTGGTTTGGGTGCTGGCCTTCTGTACCGTAGCTCGTGGGTTCGAATCCCACTCGGGCATGGATGTTTGGCATAGGCTTTAAGCTGTAGGTCCAGGCCTCATTAGCCCTCGTGTTGCAAAAGAGTAGCCCGTAGCACTCCAAACCAAACCAAATCAAACGAGTATGTAAAACTCATAATTTTAATACTGGAATTCCAGGTAATCTCTTAAAAGAGTAAAAGCTTACAGTATGATGTAGATAAATTTAAGCAATGAAATTTTAAACTGTGCACACACTGTTTAATACATAGCATTAAATGTATTAGGTGTATTTCTGAAATTATGAACAATTCATATAATGAATGAAAGGAATATCATGAAAAGAATTCCGTTACATTGCAATCATAATTTTGATTAATAGAAACTGAAATTTCAGATTTAAACTTTGGTATTTATCTAAAGCTTTGCAGACATTTAATCAAACTAAAGAATTCAATTAAATTTAGTGTCAGTTTTCAAAAAAGTCATTTATTTATCAGTCCTAGCACAGGTTTTCAACTGTCCGAGGGATTACAAGGTGTATTTATTCGCAATTGCATTACTCGTCTGCGAAGCGTAAGATATTTTCTGCGTTTTATTCTGCCGCTATTCAGGCTCCCTTATCTCAACAAATGATTTTGACACATTACCGAGTTCATTTATCTACTCCCTCATTCAATGAGATGATTAAACACATTCTACTGAGTCCATTTAGTCATTGTGGACACTTATCCGTTTTATGCCACCGTGATTCGCGTGATTTACTGACTACCTGTTTCTCCTCGCGGACCTCAGGTGGAAATCGAAATTCGATAATTCTGGAATCAGAATATCTGCATGTAATATGTTTATCGATGTAATTTGTTGTTTGTTTGTCACGTTTGCGCGAAAACAGCCGATTATCAATAAAAATTTATTTAATAGTCTGATTTAAAAAATAAATATTAAATTGAATGCTTCAATACTTTTACGACGTAAGATAAAAACAAGTGAATATGCGGAACCTAGAGAGATTTCTTAAAATAAAATTGGTTTATTTTGATAAGTGCAGGAATCTGAAACAATAGTAATTGAATATTGTTCTTCAGGAAAGAAATAATATCTGTAAAGGGATTAATACTAGAAAACTCATTTTCTAAGCCTTCAAAAATTAAATTTAATTTTCTGATTATGAATAACTCAATAGTATTTTATTATTTTACATCTGATTTTAATAAAAGGGTATATTAAATTAGATGCTTAGACGTTTTTACAACAAAACTTAAAAACAAATGAAAAGGCAAAAGAGATATTTGTTACGATAACTATGGTTTTGTTTGATTAATGCAAGAATCGGAAATAATAATTAAGTATTATTATTTATTATTTTGAATTACATGCAATATCAATTTCTGATTATGAGTAATATGATTTTATTATTTTATATCGATTTAAAATAAAAAGGTATAATAAATTAGATGTTTCAACATTTTTTAAACAAAACTTAAAAACAAATAAATATAACCGGAGATATTTATTACAATAACAATAGTTTAGCTTCGTTAATGTAGAAAAAGACTCAATTTTCTGATTATGAGTAATTCAATATGATGTTATTATTTAACAACTGATTTTAATAAAAAGGTATATTAAATTAGATATTTCAATATTTTTACGTTAAAACTTAAAAACTAATAAATATGCAGTAGCCAAAGATATTTATTCCAATAACAATAGTTTAGTTTGGTTAATGTAAGAAAAGACACAATTTTCTGATTATGAGTAATTCAATATGATTTTATTACTTAACATGTGATTTTAATGAAAAGGTATATTAAATTAGATGCTTCAATTGTTTTACGACAAAACTTAAAAACAAATAAATATGAAATAGCCGTAGATATTTATTACAATAACAATAGTTTAGCTTGGTTAATGTAAGAAAAAGTACAATTTTCTGATTATGAGTAATTCAATATGATTTTATTATTTAACTTCTGATTTGAGTAAAAAAAGGTATTTTAAATTAGATGTTTCAATACTTTCATGACAAAACTTAAAAACAAATATATATGCAATAACCGGAGATATTTATTAGAAAAACAATAGTTTAGCTTGGTTAATGTAAGAAAAGACACAATTTTCTGATTATGAATAACTCAATAGTATTTTATTATTTTACACCTGATTTTAATAAAAGGGTATATTGCATTAGATGCTTCAGCGTTTATACAACAAAACTTAAAAACAAATAAAAATCAATATGGGTTGAGATTTTATACAATAACTATGGTTTTGTTTGATTAATGCAAGAATCGGAAATAATAATAATTAAGTATTATTATTTATCATTTTGAATTGCATGCAATATCATTTTCTGATTATGAGTAAAATGATTTTATTATTTTATATCGATTTAAAATATAAAACGTATATTAAATTAGATGTTTCAACTTCAACATCTTTACAAAAAAATAAAAAACAAATAAATGTGCAATAGCTGGAGATATTTATTACAATAACAATAATTTATCTTGGTTAATGTAAAAAAAGTCACAATTTTCTGATTATGAGTAATTCAATATGATGTTATTATTTAACAACTGATTTTAATAAAAAGGTATATTAAATTAGATAATTCAATATATTTACGTTAAAATTTAAAAACTAATAAATATGCAGTAGCCAAAGATATTTATTACAATAACAATAGTTTAGTTTGGTTAATGTGAGAAAAGACACAATTTTCTGATTATGAGTAATTCAATATGATTTTCTTACTTAACATCTGATTTTAATGAAAAGGTATATTAAATTAGATGTTTCAATTGTTTTACGACAAAACTTAAAGATAAATAAATATGAAATAGCCGGAGATATTTATTACAATAACAATAGTTTAGCTTGGTTAATGTAAGAAAAAATACAATTTTCTGATTATGAGTAATTCAATATGATTTTATTATTTAACTTCTGATTTGAGTAAAAAGGTATTTTAAATTAGATGTTTCAATACTTTTAAGACAAAACTTAAAAACAAATATATATGCAATAACCGGAGATATTTATTAGAAAAACAATAGTTTAGCTTGGTTAATGTAAGAGATGACACAATTTTCTGATTATGAATAACTCAATATGATTTTATTATTTTACATCTGATTTTAATAAAAGGGTATATTAAATTAGATGCTTCGGCGTTTTTACAACAAAACTTAAAAACAAATGAAAATCAATATGGATTGAGATTTTATACATAAACTATGGTTTTGTTTGATTAATGCAAGAATTGGAAAACAATAATAATTAAGTATTATTATTTATTATTTAAAATTGCACTCAATATCGTTTTCTGATTATGAGTAATATGATTTTATTATTTTACATCGATTTAAAATATAAAAGGTTTATTAAATTAGATCTTTCAACATTTTAAGACAAATCTTAAATAAATATACAACAGCCAGAGATATTTATTACAATAACACTAGTTTAGCTTGGTTCATGTGAGAAAAGATCCAATTTTCTGTTTATGAGTAATTCAAAATGATTTTATTACTTAACAACTGATTTTAATAAAAGTGTTTATTAAGTTAGATGTTTCAATATTTTTACAACAAAACTTTAAAAATATGAATGTGTAATAACCGGAGATATTTATTACATTAACAATAGTTTAGCTTGTTCAATGTAAGAAAATACACAATTTTTTGACTATGAGTAATTCAATATGATTTTATTATTTAACAACTAATTCTAATAAAAAGTAATATTAGATGTTTCAACATTTTTACAACAAAACTTGTAAACAAATAAATATGTAATAGCCAGAGAGATTTATTACAATAACAATAGTTTAACTTGGACAATGTAGGAAAAGACACAATTTTCTGATTATGAGTAATTCAATATGATCTTATTAATTAATATCTGAATTTAATAAAAAGTAATATCAGATGTTTCAGCATTTTTACGACAAAACGTAAAAAGAAATAAATATGCAATAGCCGGATATATTTATTACATTAACAATAGTTTAGCTTGGTTAATGTAAGAAGAGATACAATTTTCTGATTATGAATAACTCAATATGATTTTATTATTTTTTATCTGATTTTAATAAAAAGGAATATTAAATTAGATGCATCGACCTTTTTACAACAAAACTTAAAAACAAATGAAAAGGCAATAGGTGAAGAGATTTATTACAATAACTATGGTTTTGTTTGAATCGGAGAAAATAAGAATTAAGTATTATTATTTATTATTTTGAATTGCATGCAATATCATTTTCTGATTATGAGTTATATGATTTTATTATTTTACATCGATTTAAAATAAAAAATGCTTATTAAATTAGATGTTTCAACATTTTTACAACAAAACTTAAAAGCAAATAAATATGCAATAACCGGATATATTTTTATTACAATAACAATAGTTTAGCTTGGTTAATGTAAGAAAGGACACAATTTTCTGATTATGAGTAATTCAATATGATTCTATTATTAAACATCTGAATTTAATAAAAAGGTATATTAAATTATGTATTTGAATACTT
>CM063498.1:123545541-123558041 GCA_032207245.1 Pardosa pseudoannulata
GCTTAGAGGGTTAAATACTTAGCAAGCAGAAATAGGAAGTTAATTTATAAAATGGCGTTTTACTTGCGGTATGGTTTGAAATGCTACCATCTAGATTTTGTTTCCAAGTTCGATATATGGATTATATTTGAGCTTTGTATTTAGCTTTTTACGAGAAGATCAAGGAATGTCTTACAAATGATCCGATAAATAAGATTTGGGCTACAGGAACAGTTCATGTTCTGTTTTCACGACTCCAAAGGTTTTGTTTGAGATTAGAGTTAAAGTTTGTGTGAAATTAATTCGTTAAAGGACATTTTAAATAGATTTTTAACATTTATTGAATTACATAACTTTTGAATACCTATAGCATATAATGAGTTACGCATTTACTGAAATCTAACATATTCGATCCAATATAAGTAGGTGAAATAAAGCAAACTATTTTATACAAGGAAAAAAAGACCTTTTGACACCTGGAATTCGTTATTGCGCAGTTAATCTTGTATAACATTCAATAAATTAACAAATATAAACAGCAAATATAAATTTATAAAATGATATTTTACTTCCGGTTGGCTTTAATTTTTTTATGAAGTGCTTAAGATACTCTAATGGGAGTTCGTGGGTTCGAATCCTGCAGTGGTATGGATGTTCGTAGCCGCTCGGAATCGGCTTTAAGCTGTAGGTCCCGGTTTCATTAGCCCTTGCGTTGCAAAAAGTAGACCGTAGCACTCCAAACCAAACTAAACCAAACAAGATACTCTAATGCTACACGAACTTGTGATATGAATTTAGTTTGAGATTTTTTACTTTCTTTCTACAAGATCAAGGGATGTCCTTCAAATGATATGATACAACACATCTGTGCTACAGGAAGATTTCATATTCTTTTCTCACGATTTTAAAGGTGTTGTTTGAGATTACAGATAAAAATTGCATGAAATAATTTTGTTAAAGAACATTTTAAATAGATTTTTAACATTGAATGAATTGCATCACTATTGAATACCTATAGCATATAATGAGTTATAATTGAGTTATACAGGGAATAAATCCTTTTGACCCCTAGAATTCGTTATTGCTCAGTTAATCTTGTATAGCATTCAATAAATTAACAAATATAAACAGAAAATATAAATTTATAAAATGATATTTTACTTCCGGTAGGCTTTAGTTTTTTATGGAGTGCTTCAGTTACTTTAATGCTACACGAACTTGCGATATGAATTTAGTTTGAGTTTTTTTTTTATTTTCTTTCTACAAGATCAAGGGATGTCCTTCAAATGATATGATACAACACATCTGTGCTACAGGAATATTTCATGTTCTGTTCTCACGATTCTAAAGGTTTTGTTTGAGATTAGAGTTAAAATTTGAGTGATATTAATTCTTTAAAGAACATTTTAAATAGATTTTTAACATTCATTGAATTACATCACTATTGAATACCTATAGCATATAATGAGTTATAATTGAGTTATACAGGGAATAAATCCTTTTGACCCCTAGAATTCGTTATTGCTCAGTTAATCTTGTATAGCATTCAATAAATTAACAAATATAAACAGCAAATATAAATTTATAAAATGATATTTTACTTCCGATGTGCTTTAGTTTTGTATGGAGTGCTTCAGTTACACTAATGCTACAGGAACTTGCGATATGAATTTCGTTTGAGTTTTTTATTTTATTTTCTTTCTACAAGATCAAGGGATGTCCTTCAAATGATATGATACAACACATCTGTGCTACAGGAAGATTTCGTGTTCTGTTCTCACGACTCCAGAGGGATATTTGAGATTGGATGAGAAGTTTGCGTGGTGAAATGATAGTTTACGACGTTTAATTTCGACCAGATAGGAGATTGTTGACTTATACTGAGATATCTTTAAAGGATCTGTCGTTACCTAAGGATTACGATTGTACAATGAATTTTAGTTATAGCAGAACATTTAACATGGTACACAAATAAAGTATTCTTTTTAAAGAGACACAGTACCATTACGGTTTTTTTACTTCAAATTTTAATATAAACTAGTAATGGGAGATCTTGAATATCTTACATCGAGATATATAACTAGCTTTATATCACTAATCGATACAAGAAATCAAATCGATACAAGAAATTATATCTAAAAAGTAATGAAGCTCTGTGTTTAGTAGTAAAGTTATTTTTTTCCATATTTTACGGGTCAAATTTTCCTATAACATTGTACGTGACCACAGTTGCGAAAACGATTTCACGATGTAGATAAATCATCGATCCCTTATATCTTGCTTTTGCGAGAGAATCAATTATAAAATATGCTATCGTATCTTGATGGTATAGCTGTAAAAATATAATAACATTTAATCATTCATAATGCTTTTAATCTTATTTTAAGTCTTAAACAAATTCAATTTTATCCCCTGTATAATAATAGCGTAAGTTATCTGTCCGTCTGTCCTCGAATTTATGAAGCGGTTGAACCTGGAAGGGATAGAGGATTATTAGATTCTTGATGAGTTAGGGTTAGCAACGTTCAAAATCCCTAACTCCCCCCCCTTTTCTAGCATTTAATGCACTTATTTCAGATCCTTTTTTCCCTGGTTAAAAGCAGGTGATTAAATTTATCAATTTGTTACATAATAAATAGGTAAAAATAACATTTTTTACAGCATTATGACGTCAGTCCTTTATCTTATTTTAAATTATTTAAATATCTTCTCCATTATTTTCATACGTTTTATCACTGAATTTATATTACGTAAATAATTCTCTTTTATATTTCGTTTAAATAACAGATTAGGTACATATGCGATAATTTGAAATTTAATCATCGTTTATTTTCTGTTGCAAGATAATTCTCAGCCAAAAAACAAACAATTTTATTTACCTGCATCATAGGGTACTTTACAATTCTGTAAAGTTAAAAATTTTACTGATCCCGTCATATGACAGGCTATATGCTAGTTCTTTAAACAGAGACCGTACTGTATATATACATATATATTTAACTAGATCCGTCTAGTTGAAAAGCGATGCACCGTGCTCTCCGAAATGACAGCGAAAAATAAAAATTCAACCTTAATTGATAATAGTGGCAGGGACATAACTCTTCCATGTCTGGAAAGGTTGTCGTACTATTTAATGCAAATTATTCTGATGGAATTTGAAATATTAACAACAAATTCTATCTATCTCCAGGGTGTAATGGAAATGACAGTTTCATTCCTTTACATCCATTAATAACTGTGGCATAAAAAAAATGATAAGAACTGAACGATAATTTCGACGTAGCTAAGAATTATCTTTCTAAATGAATTCAACGTGATTCTAAACTGCATTCAGAGTATCGGATGACTTTAGAGGAATACGAAGAAAAAAAAATTATTAAACGTGTACCAGGTAATTCTCAGCCAATGCACAAACTATTTTTTTTATCTGCCTTA
This sequence comes from Pardosa pseudoannulata, assembly GCA_032207245.1. Lineage (NCBI taxonomy): Eukaryota > Metazoa > Arthropoda > Arachnida > Araneae > Lycosidae > Pardosa > Pardosa pseudoannulata. Next base: position 123,548,956 of record CM063498.1, read on the forward strand.
TATGGTACTTTACAATTCTAGAAAATTAAATCTTTTAATAATCCCGTCATATGACTGGTTATATGCTAGTTTAAGTATATTTAATCTGTCTAACTTCAAATGTAATAATTTAATTATTACTAGTTTATTTAAATTTTGCACCAATTATTATTTAATTGATTTAAATTTTAAACGAAAAATTGTTTTTTTCAACTTGACAATCTGAAGTGTAATTTTAAATTAATTCATTGTACTTCCTAATACAAATTAATGACTTTTTGAAAATGGACTAAATTCCCATTAATCTTAATAAGGTTTCACATATTTCAAGTCGTATAAGATATTTTAAGAGGCTCACTTAATTTAAGTACCCCTAGGAGAATGAAATTTAGTTCCAAAACTACTTTCTTTTCCCTCTTTATATATAACCTCGCTGAGCCAGCTTCTTACATTTAACCATCACGTTTCCCCTTCATCTAAAAAATTACTAACCATAACTTTTTTGAAGTTTCGGTTTCATCAATTTACTTAAAGCACTTGTCTGACGAAAAGAAGAGTCTAAGAATTCATTTTAAACCATTTATAAGGAACAAAACCCGACTCGAGTTAAGTTTCTCTTTACTTTGAGCCAATGTGTCTTCCTTCATCTTCCTGCTACATTCATAGTTTTTTACAGCCTTTATTTTAAAACTAGAAAATTTTATGTATGTCGCGCAAAGTTCTCTTTCTTTATTCTCTTCCCCCATTTCTCGGTATTGTATTAGCAGAGTATTCTTCCGAAAAACGAATTTAATTTCTGGAAGAAAAATATGCGCGTGAAAGTTTAAAGAAGTGCAGAAGTTTTTAATTAAATAACTGGAATTTTTTGCTCCACAACGAAGTGCAGTTAGCGGGGGTTGTGCGGCAAAGTATACTTTAAGCGTATTATATTAATTGAGAGTTTAAAATTCGGCTGAAGTGTGATATAGAAAACTTAGTTATTGACTCTGAACTTTGTGAAAATTTAATTTATCGGTTCATGGCCTGAGAGTAAGTTTAGACAGCAAATGGGGAGGAGGAATTTGCTGAAGATTTTGAGAATTTAAAATTGCGAGTGAAATCGAATAATTAAAAAGAAACAGTTTGTTTTTCTGTTGTTACAATTATTTAACGAAAATGTATTGTTAGAGCATTGACATTCTTAAGATTATTGATTTCAGAATTAATTTGTTTTTGATGAATTGTTTCCAAACAATCCAATCAGACTTTCTGCAGCAGTCAATTCAGATGGAGTAAGGATATCACGTTGGATGTAATAATGTCCAGGCAAAATTAATTTAATCTTTTTAGAAGTATTTTTAAATAGGTCATAGTGGTAAACTAAATACAATTTCACAATTATAAAAGAAATACATTGCTTTTCTCATTATATCTTAAATGTTCTTTCGTTTTAACACATTGATGGACAGTAGAAGTGAAGTTCGAAAATTAACACTATATGTTAATTTAATTTATCGGGTCATGGCCTGAGAGTAAGTTTAGACAGCAAATGGGGAGAAGGAATTTGCTGAAGATTTTGAGAATTTGAAATTGCGAGTGAAATCGAATAATTAAAAAGAAATAGTTTGTTTTCTGTTGTTACAATTAATTAACAAAAATGTATCGTTATATCATTGATATTCTTAAGATTATTGATTTCAGAATTAATTTGTTTTTGATGAATTGTTTCCAAACAGTCCAATCAGACTTTCTGCAGCAGTCAATTCAGATGGAGTAGTGATATCACGTTGGATGTAATGTCCAGGCAAATTAATTTAATCTTTTTAGAAGTATTTTTAAATAGGTCATAGTTGCATAATAAATACAATTGTACAATTATAAAAGAAATATCTTGCTTTTCTCATTATATCTTAAATGTTCTTTCTTTTTAACACATTGATGGATAGTAGAAGAGAAGTTCGAAAATTAACACTATATGTTAATTTAATTTATCGGTTCATGGCCTGAGAGTAAGTTTAGACAGCAAATGAAGAGATGGAATTTGCTGAAGATTGTTAGAATTTAAAATGCGAGTGAAATCAAATAATTAAAAAGAAACAGTTTGTTTTTCTGTTGTTACAATTATTTAACGAAAATGTATTGTTAGAGAATTGATATTCTTAAGATTATTGATTTCAGAATTAATTTGTTTTTGAGGAATTGTTTCCAAACAATCCAATCAGACTTTCTGCAGCAGTCAATTCAGATGGAGTAAGGATGTCATGTGGATGTCATGTTCAGGCAAATAATTTTATCTTTATAGAAGTATTTTTAAATAGGCATAGTGGTAAACTAAATACAATTTCACAATTATAAACGAAATACATTGCTTTTCTCATTATATCTTAAATGTTCTTTCTTTTTAACACATTGATGGACAGTAGAAGTGAAGTTCAAAACTTAACACTATATGTTAATTTAGTTTATCGGGTCATGGCCTGAGAGTAAGTTTAGCCAGCAAATGGGGAGAAGGAATTTGCTGAAGATTTTGAGAATTTGAAATTGCGAGTGAAATCGAATAATTAAAAAGAAACAGTTTGTTTTTCTGTTGTTACAATTGTTTAACGAAAATGTATTGTTAGAGCAGATATTCTTAAGATTATTGATTTCAGAATTAATTTGTTTTTGATGAATTGTTTCCAAACAATTCAATGAAACTTTCTGCAGCAGTCAATTCAGATTGATGTAGTGATATCACGTTGGATGTCATGTCCGGGCAAATTAATTTAATCTTTTTAGAAGTATTATCAAATAGATCATAGTGGTTAGCTAAATACAATTTCACAATTATAAAAGAAATACATTGCTTTTCTCATTATATCTTAAATGTTCTTCCTTTTTAGCACATTGATGAACAGTAGAAGTGAAGTTCGAAAATTAACACTATATGTTAATTTAATTTATCGGTTCATGGCCTGTGAGTAAGTTTAGACAGCAAATGGGGAGGAGGAATTTGCTGAAGATTTTGAGAATTTAAAATGCGAGTGAAATCGAACAATTAAAAAGAAACAGTTTGTTTTTCTGTTGTTACAATTATTTAACTAAAATGTATTGTTGGAGCATTGCCATTCTTAATATTATTGATTCCAGAATTAATTTGTTTTTGATGAATTGTTTCCAAACAATCCAATCAGACTTTCTGCAGCAGTCAATTCAGATGGAGTAAGGATGTCATGTGGATGTCATGTTCAGGCAAATAATTTTATCTTTTTAGAAGTATTATCAAATAGATCATAGTGGTTAGCTAAATACAATTTCACAATTATAAAAGAAATACATTGCTTTTCTCATTATATCTTAAATGTTCTTCCTTTTTAGCACATTGATGAACAGTAGAAGTGAAGTTCGAAAATTAACACTATATGTTAATTTAATTTATCGGTTCATGGCCTGTGAGTAAGTTTAGACAGCAAATGGGGAGGAGGAATTTGCTGAAGATTTTGAGAATTTAAAATGCGAGTGAAATCGAATAATTAAAAAGAAACAGTTTGTTTTTCTATTGTTACAATTGTTTAACGAAAATGTATTGTTAGAGCATTCTTAAGATTATTGATTTCAGAATTAAATTGTTTTTGATGAATTGTTTCCAAACAATCCAATCAGACTTTCTGCAGCAGTCAATTCATATGGTGTAGTGGTATCATGTGGATGTCATGCTTAGGAAAATTAATTTAATCTTTTTAGAAGTATTATCAAATAGATCATAGTGGTTAGCTAAATACAATTTCACAATTATAAAAGAAATACATTGCTTTTCTCATTATATCTTAAACGTTCTTTCGTTTTAACACATTGATGGACAGTAGAAGTGAAGTTCGAAAATTAACACCATATGTTAATTTAATTTATCGTTTCATGGCCTGAGAGTAAGTTTAGACAGCAAATGGGGAGGAGGAATTTGCTGAAGATTTTGAGAATTTATAATTGCGAGTGAAATCGAATAATTAAAAAGAAACTGTTTTTCTGTTGTTACAATTATTTATCAAAAATGTATTATTGGAGCATTCTTAAGATTATTGATTTCATAATTAATTTGTTTTTGATGAATTGTTTCCAAACATTCCAATCAGACTTTCTGCAACAGTCAATTCATATGGTGTAGTGGTATCATGTGGATGTCATGCTTAGGAAAATTAATTTAATCTTTTTAGAAGTATTTTAAATAGGTCATAGTGGTAAACTAAATATAATTTCACAATTATAAAAGAAATACATTGCTTTTCTCATTATATCTTAAACGTTCTTTCGTTTTAACACATTGATGGACAGTAGAAGTGAAGTTCGAAAATTAACACTATGTGTTAATTTAATTTATCGGTACATGGCCTGAGAGTAAGTTTAGACAGCAAATGAGGAGAAGGATTACAATTATTTAACGAAAATGTATTGTTATAGAGATATTCTTAAGATTATTGATTTCAGAATTAATTTGTTTTTGATGAATTGTTTCCAAACAGTCCAATCAGATTTTCTGCAGCAGTCATTTCAGATGAAGTAGTGATATCACGTTGGATGTCATGTCCAGCAAATTAATTTAATCTTTTTAGAAGTATTTTTAAATACGTCATAGTTGCAAAATAAATACAATTGTACAATTATAAAAGAAATATCTTGCTTTTCTCATTATATCTTAAATGTTCTTTCTTTTAAACACATTGATGAAATGAAGTTCGAAAATTAACACTATATTTTAATTTAATTTATCGGTTCATGGCCGGAGAGTAAGTTTAGATAGCAAATGGGAAGAAGGAATTTGCTGAAGATCTTGAGAATTTAAAATGCGAGTGAAATCGAATAATTAAAAAGAAACAGTTTATTTTTCTGTTGTTACAATTATTTAACGAAAATGTATTGTAGGAGCATTTCTTAAGCTTATTGATTTCAGAATTAATTTGTTTTTGATGAATTGTTTCCAAACAATCCAATCAGACTTTCTGCAGCAGTCAATTCAGATAAAGTAGTGATATCACGTTGGATGTCATGCCCAGGCAAATTAATTTAATCTTTTTAGAATTATTTTTAAATAGGTCATAGTGGTAAACTAAATACAATTTCACAATTACAAAAGAAATACATTGCTTTTCTCATTATATCTTAAATGTTCTTTCTGTTTAACACATCGATGAACAGTAGAAGTGAAGTTCGAAAATTAATACTATATGTTAATTTAATTTATCGGTTCATGGCCTGAGAGTAAGTTTAGACAGCAAATGAAGAGATGGAATTTGCTGAAGATTGTTAGAATTTAAAATGCGAGTGAAATCAAATAATTAAAAAGAAACAGTTTGTTTTTCTGTTGTTAACGAATATATTGTTAACGAAAAATTTGTTAGAGAATTGATATTCTTAAGATTATTGATTTCAGAATTAATTTGTTTTTGAGGAATTGTTTCCAAACAATCCAATCAGACTTTCTGCTGCAGTGAATTCAGATGGAGCAGTGGTATCATGTGGATGTCATGTTTAAAAGAAATTAATTTTGTCTTTTTAGAAGCATTCTTAACCTTTAATTTGGCTAAGTTTGGCCACTAACCACATCGTATTTTCTACTTCAAATATAATTGTCAGTGTTCACACAGCTGACATTATTATTCTCAAAAAGGAAAAATGATCCATATTTTTTGTTTATTTTACAGAGATCCTAATGTCTATACGGGCATGGGAAAATAACATAAATTAAAAAATATTTGAAAAAACATCTTATCAAATTAAGGGTTAAATAGGTCACAGTGGCAAAATAAATATAATTGAACAATTATAAAAGAAGTACCCTGCTTTTCTCATTATATCTTAAATGTTCTTTCTCGTTAATACATTGACGGACAGTAGAAGTGAAGTTCGAGAATTAACACTATATGTTTTTGTAATATTTAGAATATTAGAAGTATAATTTTACTCTTTCTGCTTAAATAAACTTAATTTTGATTAATTAAACACCTTTAATTAGTCTGCGGCTATAGCCTTCATGGCGCCAGCGAACTCTAGACACTAAATAATGGGACGAGGGCGGCTATAACAGCAAAAATTTAAACGCTTAAATGATATGTTTAATGACTCATATAAGCAATTTTTTTGTCTACAACAAAGCATTTTGGGAGTTTTACACAAATTGTTAGTTCATAATCAAACAAATAAATAAATGACAAAAAAAAATTATTCTAATTTTATAGTTAGTGAACATTATTTTCGGCATGCATGTTAAAAGCATGGTGAACGCACAGTGCATTTCATATGCAATTCTTGCAGCAATATTATGTTTCCTTCCTTATTCCCTGTTTATAACGTTATTTACAACCATTTTGTTTCGAACGGATATTTCTGTTATGCCATATAGTGAAATTCGCTTTGACGGCTATAGACGTGTCCGTCATCGTTTAATTACTCCACACTTTTTTTCTCTCCAGGGAAACTCATCTCTTTTGTTGCCACTTTACCTTAAAAAAGAAGAATGAGAACAATGCAACCGATAGTGCTACACAAATACATTTTTAATTCCACCGCTATGATCTTACAAATATATTACATTTTCTTATGGCTTTTATATTTTTCTCTTGATAGCCATAGACGGAGATAAAATGATCATGAAAATTGATTTTACGCCTTTCAAAAATCAAACATCATATAGGTAAACATCCCTTGAATTTTTTATTAATTTATTTGAAATAAAATCTAATTAAAAAAATTATAAGTATGAAAATTATATATAATTAGTTTACAAGAGAAAATCTACTGTCAAAAACAAATTTTCTTTAACTGTTATGGGAAATTAGTTTTCCTTTATATTCCTAAAATCATTCCATTGATTCTGATTTGAAAATTAATAGAATTCGTTCCCTTTCACTGGACTAGTGTCTTTGAGGATTCTTCATTAACACATTGTATGACACATATTAGTACGTTTTCTGATACTGATACTTGAGCGCGTCACTTGAGTACGGTTAGTATAACAACATGTTTATTGTGAGTACAAAAATAACGGTATAAGCAGGAAAACGAAGCCGAATGTTCTTGACTACTACATATATTCTGGAAAAATTGAGACAAATAAAAACTAGTTTTTACATCAGTCGATGTGGAACCAAAGAACGGAAAAGTTGATTAAAAAATCAATTTAAATTTTAAATTAACTTTTTATTTAGCCTTGAGAAAATAATATTATATATATGTATATTGTATATTATATACATATTTATATATATATATATAAATATATATATATATATATATATATATATATATATATATATATATATCTTTGTTTATTTGTCTATTTAAAATTTTTTATATATATTTTAATATAAAATAAGAAAAGTTGATTAAAAAATTAAATAATTTTTTTTCTATTGAGAATTAACTGAATAACTAAATTTACTCGCAAAACATGTGAGATGTACCCACACACAATGTGTTAAGAGTGTGAAACTTAAAAATTGATGCCAGCTAACTAAATAAAGTTTAGGTAGGTTTTAAAATGTAAAATCTCTATTTTTTATAGAAGTGACGGGTTCTTTCGCAGTACAGTATACAAAATAAAAGAATAAAACAAAAAAATAGCTAAGTAATCTAACATAAAAATCCCATAGTGAATTAATGTTCTCTTAAAGTGTTCTAAAAGTAGCATTTCTCCTCTACCATCATATTTCCTACTTCAGAAGAAATCTTATCAGGAGTTATTATTCTCAAAACTCAAGTAATAGGATGTTAGTAATATGGTATCTTATACAACACTTATTTCTATTCATAATTTGCAAAACAATTGCTCACTCAATAAATACTTCAAAGCCTGGAAATAATTTTGTAAGAGAATTTTCTGTTCCAAAAATTGTTAGCAAATATCACTGAAATTCAGGAACCCGAGCTTCATTAAGTTTTCCGTCATATCAGAATTGCACTGGAATTTGATTAACTCCCTTTGTATATAATTAAGTAACTATTTGACGCTAATTTTCGAAAATATCAAAGAGAAGAGAAAACTTATCTCCTAAAGATTTTAAATATGCAAAACCCTGTTTCAATTTTTCCGCATACACAAATCGTAATATTTCCGTTTATCGCACTAGAAATATGCCTAGAAGACTGAGCACGCTTAGAACTGGTCTTGGTAGCTTTAAAGCTCAAGAGTCTTCCTGATAGTAGGTTTCTTTTGATTCAATATAGAATGAAAAGTTAGGCTCTATTTAGAATAAAATTTTTCCTACATCATAAATAACATCTAACTTCATACAGATTATATGTAGCAATAAATTTTTAAAATACATAAAATATATATACCTTTTAAAAGCTTTGGAATGCCATCTACTCATGAAATAACTCTTGAAATTCCTAAGAAACTAATCGTTTAATGCCATTATTTTAAGGGATATTTTCCTCGGTTAAGAGCAGGAGATTGAATATCTCAATTTATCCCATTATAAGTAGATGAAAATAACATTCTTTCTCTAACATTAAGGCGTAATTATTTTAACAATCTCATTCAATCATTTCTTTTTTTAAAAAAATAAGATGTTTTTTATTTTTAAAAAATATTTTATTTTTAAATTTCTTATTTTAAAAATCTTTATATTTTATAGAAGTGACTTTTTTTAGCAGTACAGTGTACAAAATAAAAAAAATAAAATTAAAATAGCTAATAATCTAACATAAAACACGTAGTCAATTAATGTTTTCTTAATGTGTTCTAAAACTATTTATTCTACCATCATCTTTCCTACTTTAGAAAAAATCTTATCAGGAGTTATTATTCTAAGACTCACGTAATATGATGTCAGAATATTGTATCTTATTCAATTCTTAGTTCTATTCAAATTTGAAAAACAATTGCTGAGACAATAAAATTCAGCATGGGAATAATTCCGTAAGAGAATTTCCATTGATTTAAAAAATTGTTAACAAATATTAGTGAAATTCAGGCACCCGCAGCTTCATTAAAGTCCAGACCAGCATGTAAATGCTATACAATTGAATTTAAAAACCGTTACCGTTAACGTCTAGTATTTAAATCTAGCATTTAAAAAATTAAAATAAAAGTTCAAATAAGCAACGCTGGTCTATATCAACCGGAGATTATCGTGTAAAGGTGACGCTGGACT
>CM063498.1:123563041-123568041 GCA_032207245.1 Pardosa pseudoannulata
TAAATAAAATATTAGACTAGATAAAGCTAGAAAAGCAAATAGCAGTTAATGCTTAATACTACATTTATAAAAAGGAATCTGCTTGAACCCTTCTAAACGAAAACTCATAACTTATGCTCCATCTCAACTCATCACCGCTTTGACTTCCGGATGAAAAATTAGTTTAATAATGGTCTCCGTTTGCCATCTCCAACCGATTCGGACTGAGGAAAAAGAATCTTCCCCAAAATCTCCCCTCCAACCAAACTATTAAAACTCCTGAGCACCTACCAACCCTTCGAAGTTTTAATTTCTGCAGTTTACTTAAACGCTCTCCGGAAAAAAGGCGTCAATCACACCGTTTCTTATCGCGGGGTTACAGCGTGTTTGTTGCCATGGCAGCTCTGTTTGTTGAATCGGTAATCTCGAGTAGTTGTATAAGTTTTCTTGAAGGTTATTTTTAAAAAGCGGATTTTCATTAGAGAGTCGACTCGGCGAAGAAATCCTTGACTCTTTTGTAATAAGATAACTGTTTGCATAAGTGCTATAACGAATGTAACAGTCCGACTGCTGTTTGTTTCTGTGGCAGCGTGTTTCATAATATAAAACGCTACTCTGTGTAAAGTGGAACCGTTTAAGATTTTAATAACCGCTTCCTAGGTAATATAAAACTTTCAGAGACATTTGTGACTACAGTTTTTGAGGAAACTAATTTGTAAATGGGCGAGAAACATATCACGTTTTCGAAAACGTTAAGTGTTTTTAAAAAACATTAAAAGGGGAAATTTGCTCGTCTGTTATCGCGTTTAACTAGTTTTAGAGAAATTAGAATTTTTTATCCGAAGTTCTAATTAAAAAATAAATAAAATTTTAACAGAGCATTAGTTTCTATTTTTAGGACAAAATACTGAAATTATTAAAATAAATGAAGACCGTTTAAGATTTTAATAACTGCTTCCTAGGTAATATAAAACTTTCAGAGACATTTGTGACTACAGTTTTTGAGGAAACGAATTTGTAAATGGGCAAGAAACATAACACCTTTTGGAAAACATTAAGTGTTTTTAAAAAACATTTAAAGGGGAAATTTGCTCGTCTGTTATCGAGTTTAACTAGTTTTAGAGAAATTAGAATTTTTTATCAGAAGTTCTAATTAATAAATAAATAAAAATTTAACAGAGCATTAGTTTCTAGAAAGGAAAATAAAACACTGAAATAAAGAAATGGAAGACCGTTTAAAATTTTAATAACTGCTTCCTAGGTAATATAAAACTTCCAGAGAGATTTGTGACTACAGTTTTTGAGAAAACGAATTTGTAAATGGGCGAGAAACATATCACTTTTTGGAAGACGTTAACTGTTTTTAAAAAAGATTTAAAGGAGAAATTTGCTCGTCTGTTATCGCGTTTAACTAGTTTTAGAGAAATTAGAATTTTTTATCTGAAGCTCTGAATAAATAAATAAATAAGTAAATATTTAACAGGGTTTTAGTTTCTAGAAATAAGGATAAAACAATGAAATTGTTAGAAGAAATGAAGACCGTTTAAGATTTTAATAACTGCTTCCTAGGTAATATAAAACTTTCAGAGACATTTGTGACTGCAGTTTTTGAGGAAACGAATTTGTAAATGGGCGAGAAAATATCACGTTTTGGAAAACGTTAACTGTTTTTAAAAAACATTTAAAAGGGAAATTTGCTCGTCTGTTATCGAGTTTAACTAGTTTTAGAGAAATTAGAATTTTTTATCTGAAGTTTTAATTAATAAATAAATAAAATTTTAACAAAGCTTTAGTTTCTAGTTTTTAGGATGAAATACTGAAATTGTTAAAATAAATGAAGACCGTTTAAGATTTTAATAACTGCTTCCTAGGTAATATAAAACTTTCAGAGACATTTGTGACTACAGTTTTTGGAGAAACTAATTTGCAAATGGGCGAGAAATATATCACGTTTTGGAAAACGTTAAGTGTTTTTAAAAAAACATTTAAAGGAGAAATTTGATCGTCTGTTATCGCGTTTAACTAGTTTTAGAGAAATTAGAATTTTTTATCTGAAGCTCTGAATAAATAAATAAATAAATATTTAACAGGGTTTTAGTTTCTAAAAAGAAGGATAAAACAATGAAATTGTTAGAAGAAATGAAGACCGTTTAAGATTTTAATAACTGCTTCATAGGTAATATAAAACTTTCAGAGACATTTGTGACTACAGTTTTTGAGAAAACGAATTTGTAAATGGGCAAGAAACATAACACCTTTTGGAAAACATTAAGTGTTTTAAAAAAACATTTAAAGCAGAATTTTGCTCGTCTGTTATCGAGTTTAACAAGTTTTAGAGAAATTAGAATTTTTTTATCTGAAGTTCTAAATAAATAAATAAATAAATATTTACCAGGGTTTCAGTTTCTAGAAATAAGGATAAAACACTGAAATTATTAGAAGAAATAAAGACCGTTTAAAATTTTAATAACTGCTTCCTAGGTAATATAAAACTTCCAGAGAGATTTGTGACTACAGTTTTTGAGAAAACGAATTTGTAAATGGGCGAGAAACATATCACTTTTTGGAAGACGTTAACTGTTTTTTAAAAACATTTAAAAGGGAAATTTGCTCGTCTGTTATCGCGTTTAACTAGTTTTAGAGAAATTAGAATTTTTTATCTGAAGTTTTAATTAATAAATAAATAAAATTTTAACAAAGCTTTAGTTTCTAGTTTTTAGGATGAAATACTGAAATTGTTAAAATAAATGAAGACCGTTTAAGATTTTAATAACTGCTTCCTAGGTAATATAAAACTTTCAGAGACATTTGTGACTACAGTTTTTGGGGAAACGAATTTGTAAATGGTCGAAGAAACATATCACCTTTTTCTAAAACGTTAAGTGTTTTTAAAAAAACATTTAAAGGAGAAATTTGATCGTCTGTTATCGCGTTTAACTAGTTTTAGAGAAATTAGAATTTTTTATCTGAAGCTCTAAATAAATAAATATTTAACAGGGTTTTAGTTTCTAGAAATAAGGATAAAACACTGAAATTGTTAGAAGAAATGAAGACCGTTTAAGATTTTAATAACTGATTTCTAGCTAATATAAAACTTTCAGAGACATTTGTGACTACAGTTTTTGGGGAAACGAATTTGTAAATGGCCGAGAGGCATATCACGTTTTGGAAAACATTAAGTGTTTTTAAAAAAAACATTTAAAGAGGAAATTTGCTCGTCTGTTATCGCGTTTAACTAGTTTTAGAGAAATTAGAATTTTTTATCTGAAGCTCTAAATAAATAAATAAATTAATATTTAACAGGGTTTTAGTTTCTAGAAATAAGGATAAAACACTGAAATTGTTAGAAGAAATGAAGACCGTTTAAGATTTTAATAACTGCTTTCTAGCTAATATAAAACTTTCAGAGACATTTGTGACTACAGTTTTTGGGGAAACGAATTTGTAAATGGCCGAGAGGCATATCACGTTTTGGAAAACATTAAGTGTTTTTAAAAAAACATTTAAGAGGAAATTTGCTAGTCTGTTATCGCGTTTAACTAGTTTTAGAGAAATTAAAATTTTTTATCTGAAGCTCTAAATAAATAAATAAATTAATATTTAACAGGGTTTTAGTTTCTAGAAATAAGGATAAAACACTGAAATTGTTAGAAGAAATGAAGACCGTTGAAGATTTTAATAACTGCTTCATAGGTAATATAAAACTTTCAGAGACATTTGTGACTACAGTTTTTGAGGAAACGAATTTGTAAATGGGCGAGAGGCATATCACGTTTTGGAAAACATTAAGTGTTTTTAAAAAAACATTTAAGAGGAAATTTGCTAGTCTGTTATCGCGTTTAACTAGTTTTAGAGAAATTAAAATTTTTTATCTGAAGCTCTAAATAAATAAATAAATTAATATTTAACAGGGTTTTAGTTTCTAGAAATAAGGATAAAACACTGAAATTGTTAGAAGAAATGAAGACCGTTTAAGATTTTAATAACTGCTTCATAGGTAATATAAAACTTTCAGAGACATTTGTGACTACAGTTTTTGAGGAAACGAATTTGTAAATGGGCAAGAAACATAACACCTTTTGGAAAACATTAAGTGTTTTAAAAAAACATTTAAAGCAGAATTTTGCTCGTCTGTTATCGAGTTTAACTAGTTTTAGAGAAATTAGAATTTTTTATCCGAAGTTCTAATTAAAAAATAAATAAAATTTTAACAGAGCATTAGTTTCTAGTTTTTTGGATAAAATACTGAAATTGTTAAAATAAATGAAGACCGTTTAAGATTTTAATAACTGCTTCCTAGCTAATATAAAACTTTCAGAGACATTTCTGATTACAGTTTTTGAGGAAACGAATTTGTAAATGGTCAAGAAACATAACACCTTTTGGAAAACATTAAGTGTTTTTAAAAAACATTTAATGGGGAAATTTGCTCGTCTGTTATCGAGTTTAACTAGTTTTAGAGAAATTAGAATTTTTTATCTGAAGTTCTAAATAAATAAATAAATAAATATTTAACAGGGTTTTGGTTTGTACAAATGAAAATAAAACGCTGAAATAGTTAGAAGAAATGAAGACCGTTGAAGATTTTAATAACTGCTTCATAGGTAATATAAAACTTTCAGAGACATATGTGACTGCAGTTTTTGAGGAAACGAATTTGTAAATGGGCGAGAAACATATCACGTTTCTAAAACTTTAAGTGTTTTTAAAAAACACTTAATGGAGAAATTTGCTCGTCTGTTATCGCGTTTAACTAGTTTTAGAGAAATTAGAATTTTTTATCCGAAGTTCTAATTAAAAAAATAAATAAAATTTTAACAGAGCTTTAGTTTCTAGTTTTTAGGATACAATACTAAAATTGTTAAAATAGATGAAGATTTTTTTATTACGATTATGAACCTCTAGTCCCCAAATTTTTATTCGAATTAAAAATAGATATAAACATCAGAAAAACGCAACAAACTAGAATCATATTTGGCTTATGGTTACTGTTGCAAACACAAAGACGGGGGACTAAAGGG
>CM063498.1:123573041-123583041 GCA_032207245.1 Pardosa pseudoannulata
TGCACTTCACATCGAGTACGCATCCGCACGGCAGCTGGCATGCTGTCCGTTTTTCATTTTGTTTCGCACATGCACATTTTTATGTCATACTTGTTTTTGTGTTGTATAAAATAAGTTATTTGTGTTTGAAAAGAAGTGTTTTCATTCGCATAATTAACCACATCGCAACACTAGTTGAATATGAATTTCCGAAAGAAGCTTTTATAAAACTGTGTGTAAAATTTAATTGACTTCCTTAAATTATTTTTTACAATTATTAGAGCATAGTACAAGATAAAAGCACAATAAATTATAAGTTTAAGAAAAAAGTTTTAAGATGTGCCTAACAATCACACCAAAGTTGTTTTACAAACATATTGATTGAGATTGATCAAGCAAGTGTACTTTTTTTTTTGGAGGTCTACGGTCTCCTTTTTGCAACACGAGGGTTAATGAGACCGGGACCTATTGCTTAAAGCCGATTCCTAAAGGCTACGAACATCCACGCCATAGTGGGATTCGAACACACAAACTCCGGTTTCGAAGGCCAACACCCTAACCATTCGGCCATCGTTCGGCCAAGCAAGTGTACTAGAAAATAAAGAAAAAAGTTCCTTCCTTACTGGTTAGAAGTTGTGTATATACTTTCAATTTGTAGTTCAGTGGGTTTTTTTTTCTTTTGCTGTAACCATACCAACGAATTCACGGCCATAGTTTGTGTTATTTGACCTGTAAACAAGCACAGGTTATATTCATTTAAAGGGTACAAAGGGAGAACTTACAGTTCATCCTTTTGCCTAAAAATATAATACCTATCTATATTTTCAGCCGAAGTTACGAAATATAACTCAGCAACGCCCTGCCGTCTAGCATAGCACTAATTAAATATGAATTTCTCATGGAAGCTCTTATAATATTGTGTGCTAGTTATAATTAAAGTTTAACCTTTCCTAAATTATATTTTACAATCATCAGAACATACTGCAAAATAAAAACATAAATTTAATTTTGTCATAATTTTTTATTTTTTAATCAAAAATCAATTTGGAATTTAAGAAAGATAAATTAATAATTCAGGTGTATCTGTATTTGCTCTATTGGATTCAGCACGATCTGTATTAACCTAGAGGGAAATAAACTTTTCCCTGTTTGCTAACATTTTAAAAGTTTCTTAAAAATTAAGTTCATTATTACGAAGCATTATGGATATATAGTACTTTACGAGATAAAAAGACTTAGTTATAATGACCAATTTTTGATTCAATAAGAATTAAAAAGTTCTATTCTGTTTAAAATAAATTTCTCTCTGCTCAATTATAGGGTTTTAATTTTATAAAAATTATTTTTTTTGTTAAAGGAAGCAAAATTTTTTAAAAAAAAACTTAAATATATATACGCAGTAAAAAAACGAAAATTCCACTTATCTGGAAAATAAATTTTTAAATTACGAAGTAGTTTTTATAAGCTAATATATATTTCTTTGTTAGGGTGCTTGCTTTTATTAACATTGATCGTTAAAAAACATCACATTTTGCTGATCATTTTACTGTGAAAATACCACATAGGTGACCAACTCCCTATGAGCGTACAGCATAAGTACATCCAAGCCTTAATCGGGCAGTGAACCCAAGACCATAGGGGGGGGGTAAAATGCCCTAACCACCATAGAACCATAGAATCTATTCCTCTAATTTTTATTCTGAATATCTAAATTTTATAATACAAACAATACATTTTATTTTATAGTATGATAAATGTTAATTTCTTTAATTTTCACTTTCTTAATAGATTTTAGTTTTTTTAAAATTTATAGTGTTAGATATTTTGAAACTTTTAGGTTTACAGAGTAAAATATATTTAACTTCAATTAAATATAAAATTTACAATAATATACATTCATTAAAAGTTATCCTGCGGGTAAGGGAGTTTCATTTTTTTCATTTACTGTAAATTTTCTAACTTGTTTAAAAAATTTTCTACTTGAAATAACAAAAAAAAAATTTTAATGCTAAAGCGCTATCTCGATAAGATCTTAAAAATAATTTATTCTGAAAGAGCAGAACTTTTTTGATGAATTAAAAAAGGTTTATAATGAATATTTTAAGTCTCGAAAGGTACTTTGTTCCCTTAATTCAGTGTACCTAATCAATTATTTTTTTGTTAAAGGAAGCAAAATTAAAAAAAAAAAAACTTAAATATATTCGCAGTAAAAAAGGAAAATTCCAATTATCTGGTGTAAATTTTCTAAATTACGAAATAATTTTTTATAAGCTAATTATATATTTTTCGTTAGGGTGCTTGCTTTTATTAACAGAACTTAAAAATAATATCACATTTTGCTGATCATTTTATAATAAATTAAAAAGCATAGGTGATCAACTTTTAAGTCCCTATGAGTACAGCATAAGTACATCCAAGCCTTAATGGGCTGAGTGAAAAGGACCAATAGGGTGGGGGCAAAATAAACTTAAAGCCAGCGTAGAACTCATAGGGAATTTCTATTTTCTCTAATTTTGTAAATTTTCTGAATATCTAAATTTTATAATACAAAACAATACATTTTATTTTATAGTATGATAAATGTTAACTTGAAAATAATTTACTTTCTTAAAAATAGATTTTAGTTTTTTTACGATGAATTAAAAAAGATATATATTAAACATTTTAGGTTTACAGAGTAAAAGGTACTTTGTACCCTTAATTCAGTGTAAATATAAAATTTACAATGATATACATTCATTAAAAGTTATCCTGCTGGTAAGGGAGTTTCAATTTTTTCATTTACTGTAAATTTTCTAACTTGTTTAAAAAATTTTCTACTTGAAATAGCAAAAAAAAAAATATTTTAAAGCTAAAGCGCTATCTAAAGAACTTGAAAATAATAATTTATTCTAAAAAGAGCAGAACTTTTTTGATGAATTAAAAAAGGTTTATAATGAATATTTTAAGTCTCGAAAGGTACTTTGTTCCCTTATTTACGTATGCCTAGATCAATGGCTTAGTACAAGGCGGCTAATATGGTAATAAACTTAAAGCCAGCGTACTTAAGCTTATGCGGGTGAGAGAATTTCAATTTTCTCATTTGGTGTAAATTTTCTAAGCTATTTATGAATTTTTCTACTTGAAATATCAAAATTATATATTTTTTCAAAGCTAAAGCGCTATTAAAGAACTTTAAAATAGTTTATCCTAAAAAGAGCAGAATTTTTTTAGGATGAATTAAAAAAGATATATATTAAACATTTTAAGTCTAGAAAGGTACTTTGTACCCTTAATTCAGTGTACCTAGATCACTGTATAAGTACAAGGCTGCTAATACGGTAATAAACTTAAAGCCAGCGTACTTAAGCTCCTGCGGGTAAGGAAATTTCAATTTGGTGTAAAATTTCTAAACTGTTTAAGAATTTTTCTACTTGAAAAAAATTAAATATTTTTCAAAGCTAAAGCGCTATTAAAGAACTTGAAAATAATAATTTATTCTAAAAAGAGTATAATTATTTTATGATAAATTAAAAAAGGCATATAATGAACATTTTAAGTCTCGTAAAGTACTTTGTTCACTTAATTCCGTATACCCAGACCAATGGCTGAGTAAAAGGCAGCTAATACGGTAATAAACTTAAAGCCAGCGTACTTAAGCTCATGCGGGTGAGGGAATTTCAATTTTCCCATTTGATGTAAATTTTCTAAGCAATTTAATAATTTTTCTTCTTTAATTAACAAAATTAAATATTTTTCAAAGCTAAAGCGCTATTAAAGAACTTGAAAATAATTTATTCTAAAAAGAGTAGAATTTTTTATGATGAATTAAAAAATATATATATTAAACATTTTAAGTCTCGAAAGGTACTTTGCATCCTTAATTCCATGTACCTAGATCACTGGATAAGTACAAGGCGGCTAATACGGTAATAAACTTAAAGTCAGCGTACTTAAAGCTCCTGCAGGTGAGGGAATTTCAATTTGGTGTAAATTTTTTAAGCTATTTAAGAATTTTACTACTTGAAATAATAAAATTCAATATTTTTTCAGAGTTACAGCGCTATTAAAGAACTTGAAAATAATAATTTATTCTAAAAAGAGCAGAATTTTTTCATGATCAATTAAAACAAACATATAATGAACATTTTAACATTATTTCTCGAAAAGTACTTTGTTCCATTAATTCCGTATACCCAGATCAATGGGTGAGTACAAAATGGCTAATACGATAATAAAGTTAAAGTCAGTGTACTTAAAGCACAAACCTACACTTTCCTCCGGCCACTGATTTACGCTTGCATTGATAATGCAACTCGTTCAGAACTGCAAAATTGCTATCTGCATACATTCTTCCTGTATTTGCGTCTTATTTCCTCTGGATTTGCATTTATTGCCATAATAAAGTTATGATATCTATGATATCTTTGTAAATGATTGATCTTTATTCTTTTCCTACGACACTTAGCATAGAATAATCTCTAAATACCCCATTGTTATCTTTTCCATGGATATAATCTTTCATGTGAATATTACTTGGGAATTTTCTCTAGAGAAATTTCGAATATCATTCTGAATTAGGAACCGATTGCTTGATAAAAATAAATTCAACTTAACTGATCAACTGCGCAGACTAGTAGAACAACTGCAAGGCATTTACGTTTTAATTTAAGAAATAAAACGTATTAATATTCGTTTTCCCATTTCAGTAAATCCCATGCCGTAATAATAAATTAATATTACATTTTCCTAATGTAGTAAATGTATATCAACTACATATTCATAATAGAAGATAATTAAAGCAAAATTGCATACTTATCACTTTTTGATTAATTTTATGTTTGCTAAATAAATTTGTAATTCTTTTTTTATTTGCTAAATTATTTCTCCATTTATAATCCATTAACCAAAATTTCAGTTTGTCAGAATGTCATTCACATAGATTAGTCGTTACTAATTCTGTGAGACAAATTGTACTATTTCCCTAGGGATTATTTACAGTTTAACGTATAACTCTTATCTCATTTCTTTTAAAATTAGATGTATGTAAATAATATGTACGCTTATGTATATATATATATATATATATATATATGTATATATATATATATATATATATATATATATATATATATATATGTATGCATATATATATATATATGTTTATGTATGCATATGTGTATATATATATATATATATATATATATATATATATATATATATATATATATATATATATATATATGTATATATATATATATATATATATATATATATATATATATGTATATATATATATATATATATGTATATATATATATATGTATATATATATGATATATATATATGTATATATATATATATATATATATATATATATATATATATATATATGTATATATATATATATATATATATATATATATATATATATATATATATATATATATATATATATATGTATATATATATATGTATATATATATATATATATATATATGTATATATATATATATATATGTATATATATATATATATATGTATATATATTATATATATATATATGTATATATATATATATGTATATATATATGTATATATATATATGTATATATATATGTATATATATATATATATATATATATGTATATATATATGTATATATATATGTATATATATATATATATATATATATATATATATTATATATATATATATATATATATATATATATATATATATATATATATACATTTATATACTTATGTATGTAGTATATGTGTATACATGTGTGTGTGTAAATATAAATGCATATACCAAAGAATTATTTAATTCTGTTGCACAAATTCGAATATTTATGGATTAAACTCGGTATAAATACTTTCGTTATATATGTAAATAGTATGTGCGTATATATTTGTATATGTATACACTTAAAAAGGTATATGGTAATGCTGAGAAGACATAGTTTCACTAAGAGACCCATTCTGGTTTTTCATGTATTATGAGCCGAACTATGGGGCAGGTACCGATAACCTGTGGTAGCTAAATGTCGGTCTGTACCTACCAGCCTGTCTCACTCAATGTTAACCTATGAGGAAAATAAAATTCCCTCAGGTGTACTTGCATTTAAAGAATTCTTTAAACCAATTTATACCTCTTGATAGAACCAAAAATTGTCAAGAATGATATCTTTCCCTTTTTTAAAAATCATCGAGAAAAATGTTTTTAATTTTGAATTATTTGCGAGAAATTTTGGATTACTCTTTTCGAAACGCAAATAAGATTGATTAACATACATAAATAAATAAAGGAAAAGATAGCATCCTAGAGAAATTGCTATTCTATCAGTTGGTAATGTAATATTAAGGAATTCTTAAAATGGACTATCAAAGAAAATTTTAATTTTATTTTCCCCGTAGGTTTATCTAAGGCAAAGGAGAATCCAGTATAGTAAATGCAGGTCGAATTTGATGTATTTGTTTATATTTTAAGTTGTTTTGTGGTTATAAAACTAAAAATTTCAATTACTTTGGAATTATTTACATTTCATCTGTTCTATCACGTGTTATAACATTTTGTTATAACATTTAAAAACAACAAATATTTTAAATAAAAGGCAGCAGAAGAAATTTTGATTTTCTCATAAATTAACATTGATTAATTCAATAGGGCAGAAACATGCCCCCTTTACAGAGACATAATAAGGCTTTTTTGTACAAAGAAAATGAAGAGGTTGTTTAGATCCAACCAACGCACATTTTTATTCCCTCGATAATCCTGGCATATACTCGAGGCAACCCAGGACA
Source organism: Pardosa pseudoannulata (assembly GCA_032207245.1). Lineage (NCBI taxonomy): Eukaryota > Metazoa > Arthropoda > Arachnida > Araneae > Lycosidae > Pardosa > Pardosa pseudoannulata. Next base: position 123,579,809 of record CM063498.1, read on the forward strand.
CAGTGATATCCAGTACAAGAACCACGGAAAGGTAGGGTCTGTTGCACTTCGTGATAAAAAATGTATGTAATTCTTAGCCCGTTTCGAAACTAGCTTATTGACAAGAGCACACAGCTTAAGTTTTACTTTTTAGCTATATTTTTTATTAGATAAAGAATTTTTCTTGTTTATATTTGTGGTATATGCAAAGTGATAGTAAAATTAGATAGCTATTCAATCAAATTTACTTTCTTTTAATATAGATGTTGAGCACGTAGAATAATTTATATATGAGAAAATTTTTACATTGTTTCATTATGATTACATTAAAATACATTCCAGGTATTTGTAGGTATAAATTGGACTACTTGCATTTTAGGCATTTTTTTCATAATTATGTTGAACTTTAATGACAAAAAAATTGTATCTCTTTAAACTTTAAATTGAATTTTTTTTAAAGATGAATGGGAATCAAAGCTTACTCACTGACCATATTTATGCTATGGTATAAGAGAAGCATTAAATAAAAATTTTGTACGAATCACTGAAAAATTAAATCCCAAAGAGAATTTTAATTAATTAGCAAAATAATTCAAAGAATTAAATTATAAAAATTTTAAAAACTTCCTGGGATTAAATTAAATTTTACTTCACTGCATATATGTACAGTGTCACAAAAATCTGTATATTAAATCCTTTGTATGTATGTATGTATCTTTGCAATAAATTCCACAATCTTCTGAAACGTCTCTCTAGAAATGATCTTGAATTTCACATGGTGACTCAAATTAAACTCGGTAAGGTTTTAGTCGGGTCAAGGATGTTCGGAGGTCAAGGACGTGTAGAAATACAAACACCTTTTTTAATATATATTGAGTTTGGTGACTCTCTTGGCATCATTTTATAGATTTACTTTAAATCAAATGCTAAAATACATAAGATCTTTTAAACAATTTAATTTATCTGATAGAGTTTAAAATGTGTTTTCAGATTATACAATTTTTCATGTTTCTTTTTTATCACAATTATTTGATTTATTTCCTTTTATCCATTTTAATTTGGTATATTTCTTTTCTTATGAATTGAATTGGCCAATTTTTTATCCAACTTTTAGATGGTAATCTTAGTCTATCGCGAATATTGTTATCGGTTGAAAAAGCATTTAACATTTATGTCTCGTGAGTAGTTTTTCTTTGTAGATACATTTGTTACCTTAAATATTCTTTAAGATCTTAGTCGCTTTTTCATTACTCCGTCGTAAAAATTGCCAAATATATTTCATTTATACAATACGGCGATTTCACGCAGTAGGGCAAATTCTCAAATTATGACAATTCTGGCTTTAGTTTCAAACGGAAGGGCAGGTTATTATTTGTCTATTGGCTGTTGTAAACATGAAAATGAATGGGAAGGGCATTATAGTAGTTCAGGACGTTGCGAAAAATTGCCTTATTTAGATAATATCATAAAATTAAATTTCAATAAATGTGTTACGAAAATGAATTGTTATTTTTGAAATCATTTATATTGTTAGTGTAATAAAACGTAAACGAATATTAAAATAAATATAACTTTCATTTGCGAGCCTTAATTATTCAAACCAAAGTTTGCACATAAAGCAGCCAGTAAAAGCTGCAATTAATAAAATGGCTTTGAAACTTTCTTCATTAATGATAAACTTTTCAAAAAATTTTTCCTTAATGCGAATGCTTACAATAAATGCATACTAAATAAGGTTATTATAAGATTTTAACTCTAGTATATATAAATAATCATGTGATTTATAACAGAGATTTAAGAGTATTTTGAGTCAATCATAATTATTTCTTTTCAAAATAATTAATAATTTACAATGAAATTTCATACATTTATTTCAAATATATTGCAAATGACATATTCAATTTTCAAGCAGACTTATTAAAAATTAAACAAATTAGTTTTAAAAGTATATGGTAGCCTTGACAATAATTTAAAAATAATTAATAGTTTACACTGAAATTTCATATAATTTCATAATGGTTGAAATTACACTATAATTTCAACTATTTATTATAAAAATATTGAAATGACATATTCAATTTCCAAGCAGAATTATTAAAATCAAAATAAATTATTTTTAAAAGTATATCATCGTCTTAACAATTCAAGTATAATTGAGAAATCGTAAGTAGGACGAATGATATAGAATAGGAAATAAGAACACAAAAATTCATTTCTTTTGTGTAATTTTGTGTAGAAGGTGGTGATGTAAGACTTAATCCTTTAAGTTTCAACAAACTTTCTACATGGAAATGAGAGGCAGACGAAATGAGACCACCGAATTAAACATACAAACCAAAATTTTTTGAAGGCTTAACTGGGATTTTATTTTAAAACTTGTGCTGAAATTTAATCTTTCCAGCATTTGTCAGGTAAGATTATTTAATCCTAAGAGACAAATTGGATTATTTCCCGAGGGATTATTTACAGTATAATGTATAACTCTTATCTCATTTCTTTTAATATTAAACGTATGTAAATAGTATGTATGTATGCCTATGTGTATATACATATATACATAATATGCATATACATTTGTATACTTATGTAGTATGTGTGTATATATATGTTTGTGAAAATAAAAGCATATACCAAGGAATTTTTTAATTCTGTTGCACAAGTTCGAATATTTATGGATTAAATTCGGTATAAATACTTCCGTTATATATGTAAATATTATGTGTGTATATATTTGTATATGTATACACTTATAAAAGTATATACTAGTGCTAGGAAGATATAGTTTCACTAAGAGACCCATTCTCGTTTTTCATGTATTATGATCCTAATGGTACGGCTATGTAATTCGGTACCAGAATTCCACGGATTCGAATCAAGCTGTTTAATAAAACTATAACATTTGATAAAGCTATATAGTGAAATCTTAAATTTATAGTAAAAATAGTTAAAGATGTTTGCAACAATTTCTACAAGCCCCATTTTCTCACTACTGACATTCGCACTGCACAGAAATCTAGAATAGATTTTGCTTTTCAAATTGTTTGAAATAATATTTTATACTGCTCTTGATATCACGTGATGTACTAGAGTACGTGAAAATAAAAGAACAAAACAAAACTTTATCTAAGATTCAAATGATATTTTTAGTTTAAAATTTCAGCGACGAAAGAGTTTACCGTTTTTTTTTCCCGAAATATTTTATTTTATAATATAAAAGAGAGACTATTTAAAATAATTATTTCAAAATTTTGATA
>CM063498.1:123588041-123603041 GCA_032207245.1 Pardosa pseudoannulata
GTTCTTTATGCAAGAAAATTTGATTTTCATACCTTTCCCCTGAAAATGTATGTACGTGCGGCCCACGACCAATGTGCCATTACCACGAAGTGGCCCTTTATAATTAAAAGGCTGCTCACTCCTAATTCTACTATCTGATTCTACAATCTAACTGAAACAATTATGATTACTGTACAAATAGTGTAGAATTTATATTAAATTCTGTTTTTATTTGGTTACATAAATTTATTAACGCCAAACCCTGTTGTTAAATGCAGCATTTATTTGAACAATTTTTTTTCTGATTTTGCAAACTTTTGTATCGTGCCAATTTACGTTTTATAAATAGAAACTATAAACTTATTTACTGAAAAAAGATAAATATAAAAAATTAATTATTAACAAGCCAATTTAAATATTATTTTCAGTACAGAATATAACCTTCTCTTGCCTATCTAAAATTTTGCATGCATGTTACAACTAGAAAAAAATGTTATTTTTCCTTTTACATAAAACAAATATAATATTTAGAGTTTATGCATTTAAAATAGGATTTATATATAAATAGTGATTCTCTATTTAACGAATTTTCCATATCACAAACATTATGGATTTAGCAACTTCGTTAAATAAAGGTCCGACTGTACTTTACAATTGTACTTTGTTTTATGTTTATTTTAGTTGAGATTTTATAAAATCCTTCTTGAAAATACCACAAAAGACTGATTTTATTCCTTAAGAATTTGCTCAACACACAAGTAGCTACATGTTTCCATTAAGTACATACGCAAGTAAATGATAATTTTATTTACTTGAAAAACCATAATCATGCATTATTTTTTATGTTCATTATTTTACAGTTACGTCCTAATTTGTTAGATTTAAATTAAATTTCATTATAAGCATTGAATTTTTTTTTTTTGCTAGTATAAAAAGCTTTATCTTGTTTTCCTCAGCGTTTAATTTTACATTTTCGTGAAAATTATTTATTTTGACAATGCAGAAAACTCCTGATCTTATATTTTTTTCCTTGCATTTTTTTTTCTTTGGATAATATAACTTTCAGTCGTTGAAATTTAATGAATTAATAAAAAAATCATTAATAAATGAACGCCTGTGTAAAGAATAATAAGTTTTTATTTGGCTTCCAGTGACTTAAAAAGATTTGGCTCTTGTTTTTATGTACTAATTTTTACATGAATAATTTTTATGACAGTATTATACTATAGTTTTTATTATGAAGAAAGAAAAGTAAATTCTGATTTTTAAAAGAACAAAATCATAGAATTCCTGAAGTATTTATAAAAAAAGACCACTCACTTCAAATGATCAAATGTTTGTGAAATGAATTTCTGGTGTCCAAAAAAGGCAAGGTGAGAAGATGTCATTTATTTTTTATTTAAATTTTAAACATTGAAGATACATTGAAGTAAATTAGGTTTTATTGCATACATGGAGTTAATATTTTATGAGTATTTAAAATAATATTTGGCTTAGTAATATTAAAGATAAGTTATAATATTGCCGCATAAAGAAGATTAGCCAACGAGCTCAGTGGTCGAATGGTCAAAGCACGAGATGCAGACCCGAGCATTGTGGGTTCGATGCTCGCCAGGGCGGTTGATCCAAAGTATGGATTTTTAATTTAGAAATGTTGTTTATTGTTGCTTTATGTTCTCGAACATTCTAGATCTTTCTTAATATGTAAATTAGTTATTTCTCGAATGTTCTGTTTGGGTATAGAAGCTGATACCCACTAGTTGTAGGTACTGCCTGATCTTGTGAAGTTGCGAGTTGCTACTTAGCTTCAATAAATTCTTCTGTTAAGTTAAGCGGTGTGTTCATTCGATTCTTCTTGACAATATTGATGTTATTGTACGATGACGAAAGGTGATTAGAGCAATTTTATATAAATAAAGAAAAATTTATTTACATATATCTCTTTATCCCTGCCTCATCCTTATGACAGTTATATAATTTGTAAATATGCATTTCAAATATTTTCTTGAATTTCTCATTGAAAGCCATAATTATTTATATAAAGAAATACCTACCAAAGTTATATTATGTTTTAGTCCCGGTTAAAGTTAACAGAGACGAGTAATATACATTTTATTTTAAGTTGCTATTTTTAATTTCTGTGTAATATTTGGTTTTTCAGTAATATATGAACTTAATCGTTCATTCATTTCTTAACTCTTTCCTGATTCTTCTATCTGGTCTTATAGCTAATTTCAGATCTAAAACATTTTGAGATAAATATTACCAAAGAAACTACTCTCTGGAATTTTATCGAAGTTTGTTTTAAAAATTCTTGGTTAGGAATATCTTTTAATTTTCTTCAGAGAAAATGAAAGTTTAACCTTAAGGATTATCCCTCTCCAGCTAGTGCAAATTTTTATCATATTAAATGGCACAAACATTTTCTCTTTTACGTTACAGCATTTATTTTTACACACTATGTTTCTTTTCTTCTTCCACGAAAACTCTCAACGTAACTCAACAGTCTTTTCTGGTTTTCATTAGGACATATGCTATCTTGTTTTAATACTGACATTAGCAGAAACTTTTATATAATATTTATGTCTTTATGCATTAAAATTGCATTTCGGTACCTATAATATTACTTTTTATTATATGAATCTGATTTTCTAGTTGTATCGTCAGCATTCTTTGTATTCTTAAAGTGTATTCATCTTTTGGTATTTAAAACATGGATACAACAAATTGCAATTCGCTATTTTTATTATTAATAATACGATTAAATCTATTTACTTTGTATGAAAACACTGTTAATCAAAATTTTGTTATTTTTAGTAGTCAAGAAATGCATTATAACATAAAGAGACTATTACTTATAATTGAAAATGAAACTTTGCTTGTTCCATAAATGCAATATATATCATGTGCAAAATATGTATTTTCGTGTTATAGGGTATTATAGTTATCATAGTTGACTCATAAAATTTTGTTAATATTTTTTAAAATCATGGTCGGTCAAATTAGACATTTTTTATCATATAGTTTTAAATTATTCTTTATTGCTTTTTCTGTATTTTTATTGAATATACAGGATATATATATATATATATATATTTTATTTCTTTGTATTATTTGGTTTTTCACTAATGTATGAACTTAATCGTCCATTCATTTCTTAACTCTTTCGTGATTCTTCTATCTCGTCTAACAGCTGATCAGCTAATTTCAGATCTAAAACATTTTGAGCTAAATATTACCAAAGAAACTAATCTCTGAAATTTTATCGGAGTTTGTTTTAAAAATTCTTGGTTAAGAATATCTTTTAATTTTTCTTCAGAGAAAATGAAAGTTTAACCTTAAGGAATATCCCTCTCCAGCTAGTGCAAATTTTTATCATATAAAATGGACCAAATATTTTCTCATTTGCGTTACAGCATTTATTTTTACACACTATGTTTCTTTTCTTCTTCCACGAAAACTCTCAACGTAACTCAACAGTCTTTTCTGGTTTTCATTAGGACATATGCTATCTTGTTTTAATACTGATAATGTTGGATACTTTTAATTTCATTCAGAGAAAATGAAAGTTTAACCTTAAGGATTATCCCTCTCCAGCTAGTGCAAATTTTTATCATATTAAATGAACCAAATATTTTCTCATTTAGAGTTCCAGAATTAATTTTTACACACTATGCTTCTTTCCTTCTTCCACGAAAACTCTCAACGTAACTCAACAGTCTTTTCTGGTTTTCATTAGGACACATGCTATCTTGCTTTAATACTGACATTAGCAGAAACTTTTATATAATATATATGTCTTTATGCATTAAAATTGCATTTTTGGTACCTATAATATTGTTTTTTATTATTTGAATCTTATTTACTAATTGCATCTTCAGCACTCTTTGTGTTCTTACTGAGTATTCGTCTTTTGCAATTTAAAACGTGCATACAACAAATTGCAATTCACTATTTTTATTATTAATGATACGATTAAATCTATTTACTTTGTATGAAAACACTGTTGAGAAATTTGTTTTTACTTTTAGTAGTCGGGGAATGCATTACAATATAAAAAGACTATTACTTATCGTAGAGAATGAAACTTTATTTGTTCCATAAACGCAATATATATCAAGTGCAAAAAAGTTCGTGTTATAGTGTAATATTGTTAACTCATAAAATTTTGTTAATATTTTTAAAAAATCATGATCTGTAAAACTAGACTTTTTTTTATCATATAATTTTAAGTTCGCCTTTATTCCTTTTCCTGTATTTTACTGTATATACAAGATATGTAAGTATATATATATATATATATATATATATATATATATATATATGTATATATATGTATATATATGTATATATATATATATATATATATGTGTGTGTGTGTGTGTGTGTGTATATATATATATATATTTATGTATGTATGTATCTATCTATCTATCTATATATATATATATATGTGTGTGTGTATGTATATGTATATATATATATATATATATATATATATATATATATATATATATATATATATATATATATATATATATAAATCTATATTTCTATATCTATATATGTATATATCTATATCTATATATCTATATATCTACATCTATATCTATTTATCTATATATCTATCTATCTATCTATCTATATATATATATATATATATATATATATATATGTGTGTGTGTGTATGTATATTATATGTATATATCTATATATCTATATATCTATATATCTATATATCTATATATCTATCTATATATATATCTATATATCTATATATCTATATCTATATCTATATCTATATCTATATATATACATATATACATATCTATACATGTATATATATCGTATTTTTATAGTACTTTCTAATATTAGTTGGATAATTAATTAGGTTATTTTAACCCTCTAAGCGGTTCGCACGTACAATTCCGCCGGTTGTGACGTACAATTTTCGACCTCCAAAAACGTTTCGAAAATGGATGCATTGTACATTTCTGCCAGTGCTTTCCCCCATGGATTTTTGAGGTAGGAATTTCAGGTCGATTGTTTAGGAACTGCAGCCCTCTTTGACTGAAATTTATTGAGGGATGCACCCCTACTACCTGAGGCACAAAGATGCTGATAGCTTCTCATGGCTTTGTAAATCTCCATTTCGAAGAATTTCGTTTGCGGTAACAGATGTATCTCTAATTGCACCACTTAAATATCTTGGATGACTTTCGTAAAAAAATATAAATAGTTCTCTTAAAAAATATTTTTATTCGTCCTTTTAGAATCCATTATTTCTTATTGGATGATCTTCGAAACTTGACGAGCTTTATGTGTTTTTAAAATTAACAATTTATAATGTCTATTTATATATCTATAACCGGAAGTAAAGGGAAAATAACGAGGGTGGGTTTCCCGTATTCCAATCTAGTCGACAAAGGGTGAAGTAAAAAATCATAGAAAACTTTGGTCATTAACACAATAAAACGTATTTTTTGGAGACTTTTTTTTCTTCGGTCTGTTCCACTCGGAGGGTTAATCACTAATTCCTATTAATTATTATTTCATTCTTTTTTTCATTCTTTTGAAATTGCATCAGTTTTTGAGCTTCTTATATCAAAAAAGTTTTATAAATCATTAATTCCTTTTATAGAACGTAGCAAGTTGTAGATTAATACTTACATTCTGTACTGTAACATATTTATGATTTGTATTTGTTGTACTTTTCATGTTATAACCCATTAAGACACATTATTTTATGATTTTAAATAGTTGAAAGGGGGCTAAATAGTTCAAATATATTTGTATAATTCTATGAAGTAATTAAAGTTTTATAGTCTTTTGAATCAAGTACACTTAATATGCACTTAAAATCCCTCAGTGAGGTCATGAGACTCTTTAATTTATTCGACAAAGATTAACAGCATTGTGTTATTTAAAACTTTCTCCTTATTTACTTTTATGAAATAATAACATATTACTAACTATTCGAGTATAATAACTATGTCGAGTCACATAACTATGCAAGTAGAACGTAAATTTTACTTATACTCTAAAATTAGTTTTTGTATTAAAATATTAAATAACGCAATCACATACTTTGTTTGGTCTAACACTATTTTTATAGGAAAATTTAATATTTTCAGCAGAACAAAATTTTCAAAACGAAATGTCAATCTCACTGAATTTTTAATTTAGATCTGAAAGATTTAAATTTGGAATTTATTTACAATTGTTAATATTTACTGATTATTAACTGTTTGATAGGTATTATATTGTTAAATCTTTTTATTCTCTGTAAGAAGTAGATTGACATTCTGTAACGAAGTTAAAAACATTACTATATTAAGATTCTAATCTTTTTTTTACAGGAAACTTAGCCTTTGTAACTGTTACTGTTAAAATTACAATTTTCAGAACGAAGTACTATTTTCACTGAATTTCTCCTTTAGATCCAAAAGATTTAAATTTGGAATTTATTTACAATTGTTAATATTTACTGATTATTAACTGTTTTATAGTTATTATAGTGTTAAATCTTTTTATTCTCTGTAAGCAGTAGATTATCATTATGTAACGAAGTTAAAAACATTACTATATTAAGATTCTAATCTTTTTTTTTCATAGGAAGCTTAGCCTTTGTCACTGTTACTGTTAAAATTACAATTTTCAGAACGAAGTATCATTTTCACTGAATTTCTCCTTTAGATCCGAAAGATTTAAATTTGGAATTTATTTACAATTGTTAATATTTACTGATTATTAACTGTTTGATAGGTATTATATTGTTAAATCTTTTTATTCTCTGTAAGCAGTAGATTGACTTTATGTAACGAAGTTAAAAACATTACTATATTAAGATTCTAATCTGTTTTAATAGGAAACTTAGCCTTTGTCATTGTTACTGTTAAAATTACAATTTTGAGAACGAAGTACCATTTTCACTGAATTTCTCCTTTAGATCTGAAAGATTTAAATTTGGAATTTATTTACAATCGTCAATATTTACTGATTATTAACTGTTTGATAGTTATTATATTGTTAAATCTTTTTATTCTCTGTAAGCAGTAGATTGACATTATGTAACGAAGTTAAAAACATTACTATATTAAGATTCTAATCTGTTTTAATAGGAAACTTAGCCTTTGTCATTGTTACTGCTAAAATTGAAATTTTGAGAACGAAATACCATTTTCATGAATTTCTCTTTTAGATCTTAAGATTTAATTTTGGAATTTATTTACAATCGTTAATATATACTGATTATTAACTGTGTGATAGCTATTATATTGTTAAATCTTTTTATTCTCTGCAATCAATAGATTGACATTACGTAACGAAGTTAAAAACATTACTATATTAAAATTCTAATTTTTTTTATAGGAAACTTAGCCTTTGTCACTGTTACTGCTAAAATTACAATTTTGACAATGAAGTACCATTTTCACTGAATTTCTCCTTTATATCTGAAAGATTTAATTTTGGAATTTATTTACAATCGTCAATATTTACTGATTATTAACTTTTTGATAGTTATTATTGTGTTAAATCTTTTTATTCTCTGTAAGCAGTAGATTGACATTTTGTAACGAAGTTAAAAACATTACTATATTAAGATTCTAATCTTTTTTTATAGGAAACAGCCTTTGTCACTGTTACTGTTAAAATTACATTTTTGAGTACGAAGTACCATTTTCACGTAATTTTTCCTTTAGATCTGAAAGATTTAATTTTGGAATTTATTTACAATCGTCAATATTTACTGATTATTGATAGTTATTATAGTGTTAAATCTTTTTATTCTCTGTAAGCAGTAGATTGACATTATGTAACGAAGTTAAAAACATTACTATATTAAGATTTTAATCTTTTTTTATTGGAAACTTAGCCTTTGTCACTTTTACTGTTAAAATTACAATTTTGAGAATAATGTACCATTTTCACTGAATTTCTCCTATAGATCTGAAAGATTTAAATTTGGAATTTATTTACAGTCATTAATATTTACTGATTATTAACTGTTTGGATGGTTATTATATTGTTAAATATTTTTATTCTCTGTAAGCAGTAGATTGACATTATGAAGCGAAGTTAAAAACATTACTATATTGAGATTGTAAGTTATTTTATAGGAAACTTAGCCTTTGTTACTGTTACTGTTAAAATTACAATTTTGAGAACGAAGTACCATTTTCACTGAATTTCTCCTTCAGATACGAAAGATTTAAATTTGGAATTTATTTACAATGGTTAATATTTACTGATTATTAACTCTTTGTTAGCTATTATAGTGTTAAATTTTTTTATTCTCTGTAAGCAGTAGATTGAAATTATGAAGCGAAGTTAAAAGCATTACTATATTGAGATTCTGATCTTTTTTATAGAAAACTTAGCCTTTGTTACTGTTAATGCTAAAATTACAATTTTTGACAACGGAGTACTATTTTCACTGAATTTTTCCTTTAGATCTGAAACATTTAATTTTTGAGTTTATTTTCAATCTATAATATTTACAGATTTTTGTTTGTTCCATAATTATTATATTGTTAAATCTACTTATTCTCTGTTAGTAGTAGATTGACATTACGCAGCGAAGTTAAATGCTTTGTCATGCTGAGAATCTATTCCTATTTATCATATCTATTCTGTTAGTTCTAAAGTGAATTATACTAATGGATACAACATTTGTATAAGAATTGTTAAGTCATTCATTTATTAGGTCTAATATTCTGAGAAATAATAATTTTAGAATTAATAGTAGTTCTTTTTATTAAATCTAACCATAATTTTTGTTATCTGAATTAATGTTTATCATAGAACTGTTAAAATTAAAATTTTCAGAATTCAGTACCATGCAATACCACTTTCAAGTCTTAAATCTTTCAAGTTGAAACTTATTTACTATTGTTGATTATCTTAAAATATTAATTGAATAATGATAATTATCTTTTTAAATTACATTGCAATTTATTAAAAAAATTAAATGTAGGACTTTATTTAACATGTTAGTTCAAAAGAGAATTATACTGCTAAATTTAATATTTGTATTCTATTAGGTCTAATACTCTATATGAGAAATAATACTTTAAAAATTAATAGTAGTTCTTTTTTATCTAACCATAGTTTTTGTTATCTCAATTAATGTTTATCATAGAACTGTTAAAATTAAAATTTTCAGAATTCAGTAACATCAGTTGAATACCACTTTCAAGTCTTAAAACTTTCAAGTTGAAACTTATTTACTATTGTTGATTATTTTAGAATATTAACTGAATAAGGATAATCATGTTATTAAATTACATTGCAATTTATTAAAAAGATTAAACGTAGAACTTTATTTAACATATTAGTGGAAAAGAGAATTATACTGCTGGATGCAATATTTGTATTCTATTAGGTCTAATACTCTATGTGAGAAATAATAATTTGAGAATTAATAGTAGTTCTTTTTTTTTAATCTAACGATAATTTTTGTTATCTCAAATAATGTTTATCTTAGAACTGTTAAAATTAAAATTTTCAGAATTCAGTACCATGTAATTGAATACCACTTTTAAGTCTTAAAACTTTCCATCTGAAACTTATTTACTATTGTTGATTATTTTAGAATATAAATTGAATAATGATAATTATCTTATTAAATTACATTGCAACTTATTAAAAAGATTAAACGTAGAACTTTAACATATTAGTTGAAAAGATAATTATACTGTTGAATGCAATATTTGTATTCTATTAGGTCAAATACTCTATGGGAGAAATAATGCTTTAAGATTTAATAGTAGTTCTTTTTTCTTAAATCTAACGATAATTTTTGTTATCTCAAATAATGTTTATCTTAGAACTGTTAAAATTAAAATTTTCAGAATTCAGTACCATGTAATTGAATACCACTTTTAAGTCTTAAAACTTTCCAGCTGAACCTTATTTACTATTGTTGATTATTTTAGAATATTAATTGAATAAGGATAATTATCTGATTAAATTACATTACAACTTATTAAAAAAATTGAACGTAGAACTTTATTTAACATGTTAGTTCAAAAGAGAATTATACTTCTGAATGCAATATTTGTATTCTATTGTGTCTAATACTCTATCTGAGAAATAATGCTTTGAGAATTAATAGTAGATCTTTTTTTCAAAACCATAATTTTTGTTTATATCAATAAATGTATAATGTAGGTAATAGAATTTTAAAATCTTCTCTCAATCAGTTTAAAAAAAATCTTGGAATGTCACTTAGTTAAAAAGGAATTGACTAGATCAAAAAGAAATGAAACACAAAAATATATCATTTTATGCATTTTATTGTACCCTTTTGTACTTGAAATACAGAAACCATCAGTCAAAAGCAAAGTTAAGTTATAACCCACATTTGAATCCATATAGAACATTTGTTAGAAAACACATCCGTAAACTTCCTCAGAAAACACAAAAATCAGTCTCAAACAGTAAAAGACATATTACCATAACTACTGTCTACAAAATAGGTAGTTGAGACCCAAGAGTTTCTATATTACCAACAGATTAGCTGGTATTCGTTACTTTTAACATTATTTCTATTTACAACATGGTATTATTACATCAGTTTATGTTCATACATAGATTATTATAATGTCAATAATAACATTATTTATTTTTAAATATTTAAAGATTAAAAATAATGCAAATTCATAAAAGTCAATAGGAATATTTACATAGAACATAAACTTAATTATGATAAAGGTTTTTTTTTAATTTAAAGGTTCTTTAACAGTATATGTATTTACAGAAATATTCTTTATAAACAAATGTGCATAATCACCTGTTTGCTATAGCAAGTGAAGCACAAATGAAAGTGAAATTTACATTATACTCCAGCTACCAGTCCTTTAAATATTTATTTAACAAAAACAAATCATTGAAAAATGTAAATTTCTTATAATATATTACATCAGTTTTCAAAATACTGTATTTATGGTCTTAGGATCAATAAATTATAACAAGTTAACAGTCACCAAGTTTAATTCAGATACAAACAATAGATCTGTTAGAAATTACATTTATTTATAAAATACAAATTATCCCTCCACAATATAAAATTGAGGGATTTTAAAATTAATGTCAAAGAAGTACATTAAAAATCCATTAATTATCCATTATTTCAATTTAATTTGTGTAATTACAATCAGACATTTTTGGGGAAAGGGCAATGAAAATATAAAGATCGAGAATTTGCGTGAAGTCCTCTATATGTTTCATAATTGTGCCAACTCAATGATGAGTCTCTTTAAATTAATTCAATAAAACCAACTAACTTGTAGGTAATATAGGCACTCCCGATACCCCATTAATGCATATTAAGATATGGCACCGCATATGAGCAAACATATATGGGCCATTAAGGATACCAGGAGGCTCGTGGTACATACCTCTTGGTCACCAAGACCGCACCAGGCGGTAAAGGTGAAGAGGTAGTACGACCGACGGAGCCCTAAGACACAAAGAATAAAAAAAAAGATTACACTATATAAAATAAAAATAAAAGATAACTCGTGGAGGCTAAATACCGCCTCCAAGTGTGGTGTTCTTAGAACATACGAGTGATATATCACTGATATATGGTACCAACGTTCACTGGAAACATCGCAAAGTCCTTATCGGGAATCCGAAAATAACTATCCAGACTCAACCGATTACTGGACTTTGTAAACGCGATGCCCAATAAATTAGCCACATGTGAAAGTTCATAATGAAAATAATTATACAACGATTTGGGTCGAATCAACGCTGGAGAACCCGATGAGGCTGTGGCTAAGGCAACTGGGAATCATACCTTCCCAGACCGAAGACCTCACGAGCGTTTCTGAAATTCTTATTGGCTCAGAACCGATGGACCAGCCCCGGTTCTTCACCGAACTGAAATCATTATATATATATTTAATAATAGAAGAAAAAAAAATAATGAAACATTTACAATCAATAAAAGTCTATAATACAAGATGTGCGAGAAAGTCCCCGTCCTAGGCCAGCTAGGCTGAGAACTTTCTATGAAGTCCTTAGCTGAATCTACAGCCCATAGGGATGACAGAACTGGTACACCAGTCTCTGGGACCTTTCTGTCTTCTTCATGATGCCCTTCTTGTAGTACTGGCGGATGGATCTGCTGAGTTTGTCGTAATTCATGGCAGGGCGGTTCTTCCTTTTACCCCAAAGACGAGCAACTCTGACGGAATCTTCGATCTTGAATATTCCTTTAGGCCTGTCTAACCATCTGATGCAACTGCCGTAGAGGTGGGGATGGCAAAGGAGCTCCTTCAGAAACTGCCACAGATGAATGTGAGAGTGGGATCCGGGTCTACCAGATCCTCTGACGCAACGTTCGGTGTCGCAGGATTCATCACTAATTTCATCTACAAGACAAAGAAAAATAAAATCATTAGAATCAATCTTTTTACGAAATTTCAACGAGTTGAAACAAATTTTAAAATATAAAATATGAGGATTTGGAATTTGTAATAAATCGATGAAATTTTTACTGCTTACTTTGTAATTAAAATTAAATAAATAATTTGGTTTCACAGTGTTAAAGATGAGTTGAAGAGTTTTTGGACATGCTATTTTTCCTAGCTGTACTTGAAAGGTTAAATAAAATCAAAAGCTAAATACAATCGTAAAATGAATTCACACAAGCTTGTTGATAAAAAAAATAGATTTTCTGCATGTACAAAAATAAGTAGATAAAGTTTATATTTATTAAGTAGGCATGGGCTTAAAAACAAAGCTGCTATGACTTAGGGTGTTGCCATTAGTTATGGATGCGTTTGAATTTATGCAGTTCATTAAGAATAGTTCCCAAAATACTTGCTAATATAATTTTTTAGGATAAAAACTAATTGTAAAAAATTAGTTTTCTCACAACTGATACTCTTTTACTAATCAGGGAAAAGAAAATATTTTAGGAGCTTAGCCATCTTTTATACAACCCTATTGAGAAGGGCTAAAAATGATATATTTGGTTACAAAAGCTAAAAATAAAAATGGAAATAGTTGTTATTAAGAACTTACTACAAAACGGTTGTATGGATTAGTGTAAAGTAGTCAAAATACCCCATTCTACAGTTACTCTTTTATAAGTTAATCACAACATGTTTTTCATCGCCCCCTCTCACACAACCATTTACAAAAACTCTTACAAATAAAATAGCAACAAGAGGTACAATCCTCCTTTCACACCCCCTATTCTAATGAACAGCATATGATGACGTTTGACATATATCAAATACGATTTGTTTTCTTTATGTAAGCTTCCAACGCTAAGTGTTTTCGAACCGTAATGGGTACACACCAGAAGACGTGCCCCAATCGTTCTATTACTTATCGATGCGGAACAACGGTATGTTTACATTTGCTGATTCCGAAAGCAACATGCGACGTCAAACTACCTTAGCTGCCAACGCAGCAGTCACCACCAACAATACCATTCATGTGAAGAAAGCTAAGAAGAAAAATAAGAAAAAAAGAAGAAAAAAAGAAGTTTGCTGCGTAAACAACCTGAAATTGGCTCATTTTGTAGAAGTAGAGACTCTACAACTGGGGCATTCACACCCGCTGTTCTTTCTTGAATCATCCAAGCATGCAGTTAATAAAAAAATATACCCATAACACATGATAAAAAAAAGAAGCAAAGAACGTTTAAAGTCGCTCCAAGTGAGCAAGTGGTCGCAAGATGTGAAGTGGGAAGAGCCCAAATGGCGGGTTTTTAGTAACTTGTTTTTTTAATTTTACTTGCCTATTCACTTGGCGCCATGAGAAGGAGAGTGCGAATTTAGATCTGACATCATGGGCGCGTGACGTCTAAGGGTCGGGGGAGGGTCACGGAGACGCCAATCAGCTCACTACAATCGCTCAGATTTCTTGTTTTTACTTCAAGGTTGAAGCTTACTTCCAGTTTAGCAATAAATACAAATTAAGTGTCGTATGGGATTCAAGCGATTGTAATTTGAGAGTCCTTTATTGTTCTAGAGTGATCTCTTGTTGTGACAACAGGTCTAGAATCTCTAGTGCACTTACAGCCGAAAAGCTAAGTTTGTATAAAATTTTAAAGGGGTTTAGATGTTATTAACTAGATTATAGAGGAACACTTCCAGCAATTTAACAGGAAAGTGGAAACGACTGTGGTCCAAAATACGCATTTAGATGAAATTAGAAGTAATATGAGATACTTTCTTTTAAGAATCAAATCACTCAAGTAGAATGTTTGTTTTCGAAGACTTAGAAATCGTTTTAAACACTGAAAAATTCTTGGACGAAAGAACAATTACATGAAAAATACCCATATGATCATAAATAGAATTAGGAATTAAATACTTATCGAATTCTAGCGCGTGTAAATATATATATATATATATATATATATATATATATATATATATATATATATATATATATATATATATATATATATATATATATATATATATATATATATATATATAATTGCGAATATCAAAACAATGATGACTCTGGTGAGACTTCAACCACAAGTATTTGTAGTCCTTGATCATTACCATTTTAAGCCATGACTGTATCCTAGCAAGAAAACCATTTTACATCTCCCCCTTCCAAAATGACGATAGCAGAATATAATACACGCACATATCTATCTATGCATATATGTGCATATATATATATATATATATATATATATATATATATATGTTTAAAGATATGTATATATATATATATATATATATATATATATATATATATATATATATATATATATATATATATATATATATATATATATATATATATATATATGTGTGTGTGTGTGTGTGTGTGTGTGTGCGTCACGAGAGAACGTAGTCTATTTTATTTCTTTTACAAAATGAAATTATCCATTTATCCAAACTGTTCCAAATCATTATTACCCAATTTGGTTGAAAAACTCATGTATATATATATATATATATATATATATATATATGTGTGTGTGTGTGTGTGTGTGTGTGTGTGTGAGCGCGCGCGCGTGTCTGTGATTGTGTT
>CM063498.1:123608041-123648041 GCA_032207245.1 Pardosa pseudoannulata
AACTAGAAAAACTATTGGCTTTTTGAAACGATATATAGTAATTTCACATATTAATGGCTTTATTTTTTGTGATGTGGGAGTAAAATTACAGTTTTCTTTCTACTAGGATTATTAACAGAGTGTAACTAAGCAGAATCTGTATATTCTGAAGCATTTCAGCTGGAATGAATTTAAATTACCAGATTTTATAAAGTTCTTAAACGTGCAATTTATTTACTTAAGCCCGCGGGAAAAAATAACGTTGAAGTAATTTACCGAGCTTGATAAAAGGAAAAAACAACATAATTTCGTCCGCTCTTCTAATAAAGAGCAGTCAGTATATTAGTCATGCATGTTTAATTAACATTAATTGCTTGAAAACATTAATGAAAGCTGAAGTAATTACTTAGGGGTAATTGAATCTTTTTTTAAGCCTTCATTATTAATGCCTCTAAAAGCAAGCAACTTTTAAAAAGGATGAAAAAAGCGCCAAAAGCGAGTAATTGTATATATATTTACCGTCAAGTTTTAAAGAACTTAAGTTATGGATTTTGAAAGCTTTTCGCAACATTAATACATTATACATGATGTTCAAATTACTGCATTATGTAATTAAAAATATAAGTATCATCATACGTAAATTTAAAGTATAATAGATTATCAGGGCTGTGTGGTGGATTTTTCTCAGTATGGTGCAAGATATACTGTCGACTTGCATCATACTGAGAATGCAATGCAAAAATGCATTCCTATGCACCAGAAACCGTAATCAAACGGTATCAAAAGCATATCCCATGCAGAAGCAAGCAGTAAATATTATTAAATCGCATACATGGATATAAACAAAATAGACTAATATAGAATGCATTAAGTAAAGATTTCTAATTACTCAATGGTTGAAATTGTATTTTGAATTCAATATCTTATGTCGCCTGATGTATTTGTTTTTCTGAATCATACTGAGAATGCAATGCAGAAATGCAGTCCTAAGCACCAGAATCCGAAATCAAACGGTATTAAAAGCATATCCCATGCAGAAGCGAGCAATAAATATTAATAAATCGCATACATGTATATAAATAAAATAGACTAAAATAGAAAGCATTACTTAAAGATTTCTAATTACTGAATGGTTCAAACTGTATTTTGAATTCAATGCTTATGTCGCCTGATGTATTTGCTTTTCTGCATCATGCTGTATCACGACCCTAGAGATTATGACTGATATTCGAGTCAATATTTTGTACAACGTGCGTTTCCCACATTCCCATTAGCAACATGGACACAAATTCAACAATCCGTGAAATGAAGTATGAACGATATTGAAAATCTAATTCATTCGTCATTTCATAGAAATCAGGAAAAATTTAAACTCTCACATCTGAAATCTCGTTAATACCATGGAAATGTTAATGAGATTGAAATTATTGTTAACATGGTCAATAGTTGTACAAAGATAAACAATATTATCTACCATATATATATATATATATTGTATAACAGACTAACTATTATAGTTATACTTTTTGATGCATGGCAGTGTCGCTAAACCACATGTTAATTTTTTTTCTTTTTAAAGACACATGAAATTGTTTTTTTTTTTTTATTTTGTTTTTACTTTTTCAGATTAGCAACAGATGGCAATACTGCACTTAATTTTTATTTATTTAATTTGAAATATACGTGTTTAAACTTACTTTAAAAGTAATTAGATTTTTCCCTCTTATATTATCCGATAAAATTATTTAAACCACACCTATAAATTGTTTAGTTATTTAATTATTACACTATTTTAATTATGACTGTAAAATAGCCTCACAAAATAATTAAAATTAAAAAATAGCAAATTTTCCAGCAGTACGATGGAGTGATTTCGGTATCAAATTCCTTAACTCCTCCCCCCATAAAATTTATTTTTCATACATTTCACTAAAGTTCATAAATATTGTTTATAAAAGAAATATATAAAAGAAATTTATTGAATCCCAAAGAACTTTTAATTGCACTTCTCTTAGGGTTACGTTACATATTGTAGATATTTAATTTGTTTAGAATTCTTTCTAACACTTCACACGACAGTATTACCTAGATCTATACAAAATTAAGTACGATTGTTTATAATTAAACTCAAAGAATGGTTAAAAGCATATCCGGCTACATAACCAGTATTATCATATCCCATAAAACAACTTTATTTCTTGGGAAGTAGCTTTTCACATTTACAATGCAAATTTCTTGAGCAGCAAATAACTAAATGTTTTGAAGCCTTCATATTATTAAAAACAGTGAGTGTTTTTTTTGTGAGATGTATATCATATTTATATATTTATAAAAAGTACGGAATAGCAAACATTTTAGTGAAGCATCGATGCATCAAAACATAAAGTAAAAAATATTGCGATAAGAAATTTTTAATGGGTTCCATTGAAAAAATAGAAGCAGTCTAGTATTTTTCGCTAATAAAGCTTTAGAGTAGTCAATGCATTAGTCGGGTGAGTTTAATTAACATTAATTACTTGAAAACATTAATGGATGCGGAAGAAATTAATTAGGGATAAACTTAATATTAGGGAGCTGTTGAAATATTAGAGTGAACCTAAAAAGTCAGTTTTAAGACAAAAATAAAAAGCCTTAAAAACCCATAATTAAAATTTTTTAAATGAATGAATATTTGCAGAAATTGAATCGTAAAGTGTCTAAGAGCTGGATTGTTTGCTTTTAAATGGGTTAATAGAACTAGCTTTAGAATATTGGCAAAAAGATTTCTTTAGAATGAAAGTTATTTGTTGAAAGTTTTTGAAAACTATAATGAAATACGTTACTGCTCGGTGTAATTGACTTTCAGAGTAAACGAAATGTGAAATACTCAGATTTTAAAAAAAAATGAGTTAAGAGTATTTTTTTAATTTTATAAACAGTGTATAAAGTTATAAAGTTTACTCGAATTTATAAGTTAAACAGAGAGAGCAAAATATCCTTATTTTGTTTCTAGAAACTAAACTTTAAAATTTTTTTTTTGGAGTAAATGTTTTTATAACTTTCGAACGCACTTCTTGCATTGTATAGTGGATACAGTTCTGCACGCCCAGGTAGTGGTCGTGAGTTCGAATCCTAAGTATGATTTAAATGTATTTAAGTCATACTGCATTCATTGTCCTCCCCCCCAAAAAAACCCCTCAACTTTCCAAACTAAAATGAATATTTTCAGGGTTACCAGGTTTGGTTTGGTTTGGTTTGGAGTGCTACGGCCTACTTTTTGCAACAAGAAGGCTAATGAGATCGGGACCTACAGCTTAAAGCCGATTCCGAACGGATACGGACATCCATGTCACAGTGGGATTCGAACCACCCGGTACCGAAGGCCAGCACCCTAACCAATCGGCCATCGTTCGGCCAGGGTTACCAGAAAAACTTGTCTGATAAATTTACTGACATTCCTTGACACAAAATCATAAAATTTTCTGACCAAAAGATAAGCAATATTTGGTTAGATGTAATTGAATTTAAAAGTAGTAATCGCTATTACCAGTATTCTTCAATTTATTAATTTAAAATATGTATATTTTAAGAGTGCTTTAGATTGATTTTTATAAACTTAACACAAAATGAACTTATAATAAGCAGCTTAGAAAAAATAAATCCATATTCTTTTCACTAAAATATTCATCAATTCACTTAAATTTGAATAAATATTTTATATTTTCCCTAAATTTCCCTGGCCAATTTTTTGAATTTGCAGGTGTCTGGGAACCCTGCATTTTATATACTTTTCGAGATTACGATAATATAAACAAATAACCTAAATTACAAAATTAAGTGTTAGAATTAAAAATTAAAGCCTTATTAATTACTAAACAAGTTATTAGGACTTATCAGGAACAGTTTTCTTGTTTAACACCGATAATACTATTAATCAAATAATACTATTATTAACTAGACGATGTCGAAAATTCAGGAGTATATTCTGTCAGCGAAATTACTTCCCTAATCTAAATAAACTTTATACTATTAGGTACTTGATCCAATAATGCGTCATGAAATTTGACTTTTTTCGACGCACGTACACACACACAAAAAAAAAGAAAAATTTCAATACTATTTAATGTTTTTGAATACATCCACATCCACGAACAGTCTATTTTAGAATATTATATTTCCAACAATCATATATATGTTCGATTCCACAGTGAAGAAATGTAGAATTTTAGTCAATATTCCACGCACTTGTGAGGAGGAAAAAAAATTCTGAAAATGTGAAATTGTAACAAAATTTCCGAGAACTCTAAATAAAATCTAAAAAATTCACAATAAAAATGGCGCATTTTCTCAGGTACAACCTTCAGTGCTGAATTTGAGAAAGTACAATAGTGGGAAAGTGTCCCACCAGAGCTATAAAAAGGCTATAAAAGTACTGAGCATCAGAAATATCCTCTCGAAAATGTATGTATATCTAAAAGAAAATATCATTCAACAGGCACTGAGAGCCCGGCGTAATGCGTTCGAAGGAACGGCATAAAACATGCTCTTTTATATAGTACTTTTTTCTTCTCCCCCAGCCACAATCTAGACTCGAGTCTTGGAAGAGAGAGAGAGAGAGAGTGTGTGTGTGTATAGGTGTAGTGGATGAAGTGGTGCTTGAGTCCGAACGATAGTGGTGTAAAGGACTTCACACTGAAAGCGTCATATAGCAGCGACCCTACCAGGCCCTTGTCGAGGGCATAAAATTTAACTTCTTATAAAAGTAGTTCGCCCGTATTGTAGAGTGGTTAAGCTTAACCACTTTGCAATCCTGGCAGCCATACAGGGATGCTGTACAGTCAAGGTCCCCAAAGCGAAAATGGGAATATTTTGCATTTGGTCTATTTTCCTATGAAGTAATATTTATCAGTCAGGATTTTGCACGTGTAAAATATAAATTGAATGGAAAGGTTTATCTAATAAATCATTTAATGCAAAATTAAGCAAAGACACACCGTTAAATTTAGCTTGAGTCTGACGATTAGATTATTAGATTATAGGAATACAATTAATCTACAAAAATGTAAATAGGACATGAATTATTTCTTATTTATTCGAATAATGAATTTCTAAGGAATATAAAATAATGTGTGCATCGTTTTAGATATTTTTGTTCGACATGTAAATATATTATTGAATCTTCACATGTGTGTGAATGTAGTTTTAGATGGTAGACTACATGATAGATGGAAATATAATTTTCATCTCTTACCATCCAAAAGAGACTAAATGAAATGTCAATACGCCAACACTTGAAGTAACCTTCGATGGTTAAGGTGGGTTTATACCTGCTATTTTGGACTCCTCTCGCATAATGTTAACTGATGAGCGAAATAAAACTGCCTACTGTCGGCTTTCATTTAGAGATTTCTTCAAAAATAATATATTCCGAGATAGAACAGCAAATTCTCCCGTTTTATTAAAATGAGTTTATCTTTCTGATTTTCCTAACAACACTTGGCTCAACACTTGGCTCAAAGGCGGCAACACTTGGCTCAAAACACTGAAGTTGGATTTATCTTTTCACTTGTAAGATTCCAAGGTCCAATATACGTTCGAGTTCAACAGGAAAATCTCTATTTTTTTACTATGAAATTTAATATTATAAGCAATTTTAATGTTACTTAAAAATATTGGCTTTAAAAAATATTTCATTAAAAACGTTTGAAGTCATTTTTATCTTTAAATTATTTTATATTTGTAATTTAGGTATATTTTAATGCATCTGAAAATCCAAACTGCTTGTCGGATTTAAATAAAACTTAATTTAAATCTTTTAGAAACATCTATTTATGTGTTTTAATGGGTCAAAAAATTAACTAAAATCAAAATGGAGGTTTAAAAGTGCTAAACTGTTGTCATCTCTGAATTAAAATCATTCTTACAAAAAGTGGAAGATGAATTCTTTCCGAAAGGGGTTCATAACTAAACTAATTGCAGAAGGGCAATTTATATAAATTTCAAGTTTATTTAAAGGGGGAGGAATGTTTAGAAAATGAATGCGAAATACAGATTGAGTATTTCAAGGACTCTTAACTAATTACTAAGGGAAAAAGGAATAACCCTAATTAAGTCTTTAAATGAGTCGAATTAAATCCCTACAGAAGTGGATCTTAAAAAGAAATGTAATGAAATATGCTGTCAGTATTCAACTGTTAAATAAAAAGGCTGAAGATAAAAGCATTTAATTAAAGCTTTAGCAGTAGGAACTATTTATTCGATAAATCACGGTTAAGAGTTTTGATTCAGATAAATATTATTCTTAATATATTATTTGAATAGGTAAAAAAATAGCATTTGACTAAGATTAACTTGCACAGATGCAAATTAACAGAATACAGTTTAACTGATACATTTTATATTTATGTACTACTTAATTTGAATAGAGAAATCGATATAACAACACTTACAGTAAAGAATGATCATAGATATTCTTTTTTCAAGTTCAGCTCTTTCATTTTGTAACAATTTATTTCAATTTAGAGTACTATTGTAATAATAATTTGATCGGAAATTAAAATATAAGTAAATGACTGTTGCGAACACTTTATCAAAATTTGCAATAAGTTCATGCTATTTGCCATTCTTTATCAAATATACCTTTAATTCAGACTGCGCTTTACATTTGTTCTCATATAAATTTATATTTAGGAGATTAGGACTAAGGAAATATTGCATAAATTTTGGAAAAAGTAAAGAGAATTCCTTATTTAAAGATCTTCTTATGATATAATTTTTTGCCTCCCTATTTTTAAAATATTTCTCGAGATTTCAAATTTATTCTACGTTTAAACGCATTTTATAATGATCAGTGATCTTAAACTAACTTGTCAGAAAAATTAATTAATTTTAGCATTAATTTTTTTTATATGAAAATAATGCATTCTTGAACAATATTTTACTTCTTTTTGTTACCCCTCAAAATTATTTTTGATGCTTAAAACAAATAGATATTGATTTATGTTAAAGTGTAATTAATTTTTGTTTAGTAATACTTAGTGTTCAAGAATTTAAAATACTTTTTATGTAATTTAAAATGAGAAATATCTTTTTCACGAATTCTACATATAGCGAACTTTATTTGGAATTGAGCGAATCCCCTATATAATAATATCCTAAGTTATCTGTCTGTCTGTCCTCGAATTTATGAAGCCTGGAATGGATAGAGGCATCCATATTGGATTCTTGGTGAATTAGGATTAGTAAAATTCAAAGAAATTAAAGTTTATCTTCTCCTAAAGTATCAATCCGAATGTAAAATAAATTGGTATAAATATGCTACATGTCAGAACAAAAAATACTGTCGTCTTTAAAACGTTCTAAATCCCTCTTCCCTTTTTACAGCGTTTAATGCCATTATATCACGCCCCATTTTAAGAACAGGTGGTTACATTTATCAATTTATCACACAATAAATAAGTAAAAATAACATTTTTTCTAGCATTATGACATCACTCCTTTAACCATCTCATTTAATGATTTCTTATTTTAAATTATTTAAATATCGTCTGTATTATTTTCATACGTTTTATCCTTAAACTAGATATGACGTCAATAATTTTATTTTATATTTGGCTTAAATAATAGATTAAGTGTATATGTGATAATTTAAATTTTAATCATCGATTATGTTTTGTTGCAAGATAATTCTCAGCCAAAAAAACAAACCATATTTTTTTACCTGCCTCATAGGGTACTTTACAATTCTGGAAAGTTAAGAGTTTTACTGATCCCGTCAGATGACGGGCTATATGTTATTTCTTTAAATAGAGACCGTACTGTATATATACATATATATATATATATATATATATATATATATATATATATATATATATATATATTTAACTAGATCCGTCTAGTTGAAAAGCGATGCACCGTGCTCTCCGAAATGACAGCGAAAAATAAAATTCAACCTTAATTGATAATAGTGGCAGGGACATAACTCTTCCATGTCTGGCAGGGTTGTCGTACTATTTAATGCAAATTATTCCGATGGAATTTGAAGTAAGAAAAACTCAAAAATTTCCAATCAGATGTCTGCACCACTGTCGCTCGGAAGGAGCCTCCAGTAGCCGCATCAGTAAAAATGACTTCTTTCTTTTTTTTTTTTTTGCTCCATCGAGAGGCACGCAGCAAGCACCGACCGCCGATGACCCGTCCCGCGGGCCAAAGAACCACATTCTTTGCCCGGCAACTGGTTTGGCTGCTTTCCCGGTGGTTATTTTTTAAAATATTTTTTTTATCAATCACCCCCCTCCCAAACATGGCAGTATTTTTCACTCCACTTTTTCTCTGTCTTTTTTTTTTTTCTATTTGATTATATGTTTCGGTGCTCCCGGGCAAATGATTGTTTGTAGAATAATTGCTCTTTCTGAGAGGTTCTGTTCTTTTTTTTTTTTTTCTTATCTTTCATTCTCCAGACTAGAGCACCTTATACTGCATACCCGAAATTCGACTAACTGGAAGCAAGAGGGGAGGTATAACGCATTCGCAACCGAATATTAGAATTTGCTTTCTTTTTCTTTTCTTTCGTTTATGAAGAATGCGAGAAAAGGCAAACTTCGATAAAAAGAAAATAAATGAACACAGACCGGACTTGTTTTTTTTATTAAAACCACAACTATTTTTCTGGCTATTTATCCAGAATACTTTTATGATTCATACACGGACGCTCCACTATCTTTAGGGATACTCTTATGTGATCTTTCAACTGCATATAAAAAAATACCTATTCCACCTTTTGGAGAAAAGTCCATTGTTTCAGCGAAATTAAAAAAAAATTAAACTTCAATGAAGAACATAATAATGAAATTTAAGATGTACGTTTAATAATACGACCAAAGTTAAGAAGTATTGTTATACAAAACTTATTATTAATCATTTATTGAAGTATATGAAATTTTAGATTATGTTTATAGAAGATGTTCTTCTCTGTCTATAATAGAAACTAATTTATAAAAAAATATACACCTTCTTTATTAGAAGTCCAAATATATTTTTCTAAATTGATTTGCACCGAATCAGAAAATTAGTCAGTTTATAAAGCGATTAATATATTTGATGTATTGTTATACAATACTTATTATTAAACATTTATTAAACTATAGGTAGGTTTGGTAGGTTTGGAGTGCTACGGTCTACTTTTTGCAACACGAGGGCTAATGAGACCGGGACCTACAGCTTAAAGCCGATTCCGAACGGCTACGAACATCCATGCCACTGTGGGATTCGAACCCACGAACTCCGGTACCGAAGGCCAACACCCTAACCAACCGGCCATCGTTCGGCCTATTAAACTATATGAAACTATAGATTATGTTTATAGAAAATGTCCTTCCCTGCTCATAATAGAAACTAATTTATAAAAAAATATACACATTCTTTATTAGAAGTACAAATATATTTTTCTAAATTAATTTGCACCAAATCGGAAAATTAGCGGTTTATAAAGCGATTAAAATATTTGATGTATTGTTATACAATACTTATTATTAAACATTTATTAAACTATATGAAATTTTAGATTATGTCTATAGAAGATGTCCTTCTCTGTCTATAATAGAAACTAATTTATAAAAAAATATACACCTTCTTTATTAGAAGTTCAAATATATTTTTCTAAATTGATTTGCGCCAAATCAGAAAATTAGTCATTTTATAAAGCGATTAAAATATTTAATACGTTAATTTTTCCCCAGTTAAAATGGGAACATGACTAGAAAAAGTTTAGACTTTTTTTTTAAAACGCTGTGGTTTTTTTTCATTTTTTATTTATTTATTTTTATGTTTACGTTTATGTTTATTTTATTTTATCTTTTTTGCTAAACTATCTAAACATACCGTGATCTACTGTTTAAAGCCAGTTCCAATGCCAAATTATAATATTGTATAATCGCCATTGGTGAAGTAAAACAATGTAAAGAATTGGAATGTATAATCAGTTATTACTATTATACTTATTATCGATAACAGCTAATTACGTTTTAAAATAAGTCTATAGCATCACATACCAAGCAGAATGTTACACAAAATCTCGTTTTAAAGAGGTGTGAAAGAAATAACGTTATCTTTCCAAGGCGTCTTCTCCTAAGTTAAAGTTCCGATGACTTTAAACACTTTGCAGATTAAGAATTTTTTTTTAAAAATTAGGACCTCAAAATGTCTACTTTTTTTATTATTAAAATTATACGAAAATTGAATTTATAGAATAAGAGTGTGTATAATTTAATTTGCGTCGAACTATGTATAATCTAAGGGTGAGAGATATCATCTATGAATCATTAAGTCAGCTAAAATAAATCAGGTGGTATAATCAAAAACGAGAGCTTTGAAAATGGGGTGCCCGCTTCACATACGAGCAAATCACGTTGCGCACGAAGAGCGTCACCAAATAGGTAAAATAGGTAAAACTGCTAGGGGTTAAAGCGCATGCAAAATATCGGAAATAACTAAATATGATTAAATCAGACACTCACCATCCGACTGCATTCCTTCGCTGCTGAAGTCATGTGACCCTTCTGGTGAAGCGACAGAGCTGTTGCTGCTACTGTCTGGCTGAGCGACCACCATGTTTGTCGATCCCCTGGAACCTGCCGGGGGAGAGAGACGGTGGTATGACCACTGGTCAAGAATACCGCTCATGTCCAGAACGCTGTCTTCGGGTCGAAATGGAAGGAGCTGTTGCTGCTGCTGCTGTGGAGTTTGTTGCTGTTGTTGCTGTTGCTGTTGATGTTGTTGTTGTTGTTGTTGTTGCTGATGGTGCTGTGAGTTATGTCTTTGAATACTGGCAGCTATAAAGAAAAAAAAAGAATGAAGTTAACCTTTCGAATATTTGACTTATGTGAAATGTCTCAGTAGCAGAGCTGAAAGCGTAACCTAAAAAATATGACAGCGATATGTGGCTATAAGAACTTCACATGAACGTGCCTTTCAACTGTTAATAGATTTCAATTTAGAAATTAATATCAAAATATTTTGCACTTGATGTAAAGTTTTGATCTATTTTGGGATTTCCCGTATTTCTCCCTACAACTTATATTACTATGCATTTAGACATACGGACTCGGCTATAACACATTTAAAAAAAGTAAATGTACACATTTTATGTAGTGTAATGTTAGCATTATATTGCTAATTTGGAGAAAAATCGAAAAGAAAGCTCGAATTCGGAAAAATCTGACACCTTGGAAAATATATTTATTCTAAATCTTCTAATTTATCAGTCTTACCTCACGATCCTTCTGTGCTAATATCGATTAATCATCATTTATTATCAGATATGAAGGTAAATAAAAACATAGACCCTCCCTTTAATGTTCCATATATAGTCATTTTGACCTTTCTTTCTATCCAGTTTTAAATCCTCACGCATGTAGATGTCTTAAATTACGATCACCTATACATACCGGTGACAGTAATTTAAGGCACTGAGTTAGAAAAGGATTCTCTTTCTATCTTTACGCTTGTTGGTTTCATCGGAAATGTTCGACAGTCACGGATAAAAATCACGTGGTCAACCCTGAGCTTGTCCCAATTTCTCGGACAATAACACGAGTGATTAACATTGAAAAGCCTCTCTGGATGTTGTACAGGGAATCGATAATTAGGACGCAGAGAAAGGATTAATTTTGGCAAAAAATACAAGAACCTACGAAATAAGGTTAGCCATCCAGTTTTAGTGACATTGCATAATTTGAAATCTTTTGCATTCTCCTTAGAATTCATAGGTACAAGGTGCGATAGTATTTATAATAAAATATACCAAGTTGATTCCATAAGAATGGAAAGATGCCCATATTTCTACTGCATAGATTAGACAGGAATAACTTTACCTGCCGTGTTTTCCGAAGATTTCCAAACAAGATGATCATTAATCTAATTTATTTTTAATCTTTCTAAGAGAACATGCAGCAGATATAATTGCATTATCCTTGCATTCGAAAATGATGAAAGTTAGGATCCTTAGAAAACATTAATGTGAGGTTATAATATTTTTCGCAAAAGCTATTATTATTATTATTATTTTTTGTATGCACAAGAAAATGAATTTATGAAACTGATAAAAGAATCCCCATCACTGAGTCAAATGAACAAGTAGAAAATTAGTCAGAATGTAACCTATCATTCTTCTGATTACTATAAATAATCAGCGGTGTATGATGCAAACTCATCATTTATGGCCTAAGTTCACGAATACAGAAAGCTGAGGCCAATTCTAAGACAACGATCTTGCTTTAGCAGGCGTGGTCCATTCCATCCTCCACCACGAGGACGCTTTCAGGTCATTGGCCATCGAGGTATAATGGAGGAGGATTTCCTCGATACACTTGTTAAAATTCAAGGAAAAAAAGCGGGAAAAATCTTCGAGTTTGCAAATTAGTTGCGGTGGGGTTTTTTCAGAAGAGAAACAAAAAATAAATCTAAGAAAAGACAACAAGCTTATAGGAAAGTGGTGGTTCTCCCTCCCCCCTTTTTCTACAATGTGTCAGCTTAACTTTCTCTATGGTAGATA
Source organism: Pardosa pseudoannulata (assembly GCA_032207245.1). Classification (NCBI taxonomy): domain Eukaryota; kingdom Metazoa; phylum Arthropoda; class Arachnida; order Araneae; family Lycosidae; genus Pardosa; species Pardosa pseudoannulata. Next base: position 123,620,553 of record CM063498.1, read on the forward strand.
GTTTCCGTTACGGTTTACAGGTAAAACATGATACTGCTTCGAGTAAAGTTAGGATATTTCATGGCACGAAAAGAATTTGAAAAAACTTAAATGGGATTAGGTGACTAAACAATCCTTTTAAAAATAAGCCAACCATAAAAATATGATGGATCAGAAAGGATGGGAAGGATTATGCGTGACGTAATCAGATCTTAATTCTTACCTGGAGTTAAAACATAAATATGTCTATATATTTAAGGCAAAGAGAGCATTTCAGTTGTTTCCGAGTGTTGCATATACTACTTTAAACACATAATAGGAAGTTCTAGTTAGGTGATTCTATCATCTAAAAAGAATTTCGATAAAATGTGTACATTTCTGAAGCTTTCGAAGATTTTGAACATGAGAAAGATTAAAAAAAAATAGTTAATCATTTGGGCATAAAATTTTTAATCATTCAACGCATTTCAGTGATAAGCTATCTGTAAAATACGTAAATCTATTTCAATTATCGATTTTTATTACGTGTTTATCGTGCTGCCCAATCATCTAAACAAAGGAAATTGCACTGTGTCTGACGAAATACACAGCTTTTAATAGATTTTTTTTCGTTTTATATGACTAATATTTAAACTCATATTATTCAACCACTTCCTTAATTTCGATTTGTAGCTTCCTAAATACAAATTAAATTACTTAAATATTACAACTAGCAGGTCCTAAATTTATTTAAAACAAGTCGTTCAAACGTAATAAAGAAGTATTATTTATAAGACAAAATTCTTTCTGTACAAGGTCCAAATAAAAGATTTTTAAATGGATTAAACTGAATGTAACGTACAATATTAAAAATAGGATACATTTTACACTATCTTTTTTGTATTGCTTTGTACCTAAGAAGTTTCCATCCAAGCATTTAAATATCGAGATTTTCTTTTCCTCTTGTATAGCTATTGCATGATTAATGAACTTTAATTTATTCATAATTAAATATCCGATTAATCAGTAGTTACAATAATTTAATCGTATCATAATTGAACCACTTGGCTAAAATTTAAGAAAAAAAATATACAATGATTAACATTTCAACATAATGTTCTTTTGTAAACAGTCTGTCTTTTGAACTGTGAAAAAATTCCAGCATACTAATTATCGACGCATGTAAAAATAAAATAAAAAATAACATTATTTACTCTCTTTCTTTTTAAATCTCAATGCTACACACAAAACATTTCTTAAGGCTTACATAAGAAATACAATACGTGGTTTTCATTCTTTGGTAGATGCATCTTAAAAATCTTCTCTCCCCCCCTTCCATACACGTGCTATTCACGAAGAAAAACAAGACTTTCCAGACACTTAATCTTTTATGTTCAATTCTTGAAGATTCGTATTAATCATCGAGAACTCGTGTTTCTTTGTGGGAAGACAAAGAAACGCAAAAAAGAGACCATATCTATAGTTTATTGATAGATTAAATAACAGTTTTGTATGGTCCTTGAACTTAAGGAACATTAAGAAAATGAAAACGACCTCAAAAGGCGCCCTATCCTATTACCATTTACAGAGCCGACATTGTTTGTGACGTCAGACACTCTCCTGGAGACCCAACACTTGTTAATCAGCCAATCAACTGGCGACTAGAGAGAATGGCGGTAAACGATATTGGCGCATAAAGGAAGTTAAATATGTATGCGAGCGTGATTTAAATTTCTAATAGGGTAAGGATGTTGCTAATGGCTGCAGACATCATTCACAGAATATAAACTGCTGCATTAAGAATTGGGCAATAAAATTAGCAGTGAACTGGAAAATGCTGCCCCGGCATTGAGAATAAAAATGGTTCAGAGATATAATTACCACTCATATTCCTAATCATATCTTTTAATTTAAATATTTACTTAACTCGAAGCAATTAGAAATGCAGAAGTATTTTAATAAACATGAAACACGCGGTGCTCAGCTCGATGTAAAGTGAATTAATTCAATACGACAAACTATTAACCGCACTGATGATAATTATTTTCCACAAAATACCTCATGTTTCTAGAAAAGGCTAAACAGTTTTAACTGGGAATTACGTCATAGCTATTTAAAAGCAATTATTCTCCATAAGTTGCATAACTGGATTACCCTTAAAAAACAGAGTGGTTTATCTTTTTATATAAAATTCTTCTGTCCTAAGTTTGTAATAGAACTCCTACTAAACGGCTGGACTGATGTTGATGAAATTTTGTGTATTTAATTAAGTTGATTCGAGAATGGTTTAGATTCACAATTTGATCCGATAGAAAATGTTTTTTTTATTAAAAATCCAGAATTACTTGCTTGATGAGATTATTATAATGCGGCTTGAAATCCTTCGAGACTAACGTATGTGTGGCACGGTGGTCAGTGCACCCGGCTGTAGTCCGAGAAGTCCCAGATAGAATTCCCATTCAGGCGATGTGGGAATTTTAATTTAGTCTAATTACGTTTGTGATGGTTGTACGCGTTGCGGTGTTAAGTATTTTTAAGAAAATTTTTTCTTTACTTTTTTTTTATCAAAGTGGTCCAATTTATAATTTATTTATTAAAAGCATTTTACAATTTTTGGATTTACAGCGTTAAAACAGAACGGAGTCTGTCAGGTCTTTTAGTAGTTTTATAAATCACATCTGAAAATTTAAAAAAAGCTTAAGACTTCCAGATTTAATGTACACAGTTAACTCTACAACGTACACTATTCGTACGTCCAATTAGAATTCTACGATATTGAAATCATGCAATCCTCATAACTCCTTTGGTTTCGGTGGAAAAGCAAAAATAATGGAATCAAAGAAATGAATTAAGTGGACAGTGGAAGATATAAAGTGTTTTTGTAAATTACTAACTTACAGTTGTAAAACTCGCTGCACATATATACATTCAGGTATAACTAAATTAATCACATTAAACCGTTAAAATTAGATATAATTATACGTTTTTAACAAAAGTATTTGAAAATTTTTAAACATTTTGAATACACTATGAGATTAAATTCTTCATAATTTCGATTAGATTTTCACCATATATTTCTGATGTACAAAAAATCCTGATTTTTGTTAATGAAAATTAAATATACATATTTCCTAAGCATTGATTCTTCAATCTGCAAAAAAATACTTATATACGGAAAAATATTTTTTTAATAATAATGAGGTATAATTAGGAGTCTAGGTATTATAGAACTTAAAACATAAAGAAATATTTTAAAATTAAAAAAAATTATAATTGAAATTTTAAAAAATTGAATTTTAGAATTTTATTAATGTGATTTATTTTGTTAGGCTTCAAAATGCGTGGTACAAAAATTTTGCAACTCTAAGTTAATAATTTACAAAACTACTTTGTAACATCTACTAGAAAAGGTCAAACCTAACTTTTGGAGGAACGTACTTTGGTAAAAAATTTAAACCAATTAGTAAAATAACTAATTTTAAATTTTTTGAAAATAATTTGACAGTGTTTTGTATAATTGTTTTCGTATATTAGTGAATTATCATCTTACTCCAAGGGAAAAGTCTGGGAGAGTACTAGAAAAATATTTAGTTTTTAAACACGTAAAGAGGCTGTGGACAAATTTATATTAGGAATCGAGAATGACTGACTGACTGAACACCTGACCAAATAGGAATTATGAACTCTAGCAGATGTACTTTAACCCTTTAAAGGTCATCAACATAAATTCTTTTGAATTTAATGAAATTAGTTTGTAAATGTTATCAATCAGTCTTATAATTGTAAAATGTATGAAGTTTTTTTCCATTCTTTAAGAGAGGTTTGCGCTAGAGGATACTAAGGATTTTGAGGAGTGGTTTCACTGACAAATCTACTCCCCTGTACAGCTTGAACATAATATTTTTAAAATTTTAATTATATTGGAAGAAGAAAATTTCAGTATCCTTAAAATAGCATAATAAATACATAGCTTAACAATTTATCACTGCGTTTTGAATACATATTTTTATTTGGGGTAATAGTGAGAAAAATAGAATTACTGATTTTCCAGGTTTAGAAAATTTAAATAGGTATATTTTAAAAGGAAAAATAAATTAAATGTAGTGGTACTATCTGTTGTGAGTTTAAAATGTTAAAAACATAAAAAAAACGAAAAAAAATTAATATATCTTCACAAAAGTAGAGAAAAAAGATGTTTAACAGGTGGTTTCGCTGCAGAACCACTGTCCACTAAAGGGTTAAGTAAAACTGGAAAAATAAATAGACTCGCCTAGAAACTAGACTCTAAACTTACAGTGAATGAGGATTTATGTTCCCTTCATTGATGGGCGGAGAACTTATGTCTTGATCACAAGGTCTTAAATATTTGTATTTCTAGCTTTTTAAATTTTTATTCTTGTATTTTAAGACTGTTTTAAAATGTTTTTAAGGCTCTGTGATTGTTCATTTTAAAGGTATCTAGTGTTATAGTTTTAATTGATCTGATGTTTTTATATTTGCTGTTTTTTGGAGAGATGACCTGACTGGCTTGGATTAAGTACTAATAAGACATACCAACAAGTTTTATGAAAAAAATAGAGATGGAATAATTAAGATAGAACCTTTTTTTTGAGAGAACTAAATATTATTTACCTGTTTTCCAAATATCCAGTTGGGCATAAAGAATATCACCCCCATTGGGCAATTTTTGTCGGAAATATGATTCAGAGAGAGCGGACAGCGCCAGGCCGTCCATGTGAAAGTGCTGCAGTATGTCTGTACTCAGGCCATATTGGTTGACAGTCCACAAAAGCCAGGCTTTGGCTTCTTCAAGACTCCACATTGCTGGATCTGCAATACATAAAAATAAAAGCACATTAATTTACTTCTAGAGAAATCGCAAATTAAGAAAGATATGACATCTATTTGAAACCAGAGTCCCTAAAAGCTAAAGCCAGGTCGGCTGTAGTTTTTACCACCAAACACAAACCTGGAAAATGATACCACTATCCCAGCTTAAGAAACCAAACTTTAAGTTAATGAAAAGCTTTAGTTAAAAAAAATACTATACTGTTATCTATTTATTTTTTTGTTTTTATGGATTTATTTGAATTAAGTTTAGTTAAATAATTTTATTTTATTTATTTATTTACTAGTTATTATTGTTTTTTCAATTCTAGCTGAAGCGTTTTTACCGCTTCTTAATTTTGCCTCCATAGGCAGTCGCCTACCTTGCCTACCACCTAACTCTGGAAGTGGGTAGAAATTATGTGTGTCAATATAAGAAAGAAATTAGAAAATCCTATTGCATAGAGCAAGTAAATTGACATAAAAAAAATGTGGAATTAGAAATCCTTACAACTGCGCATGTAAGATAGGTAAAGGATAAAATATTGAATGACACTTTAAAATTAATCACTAGTGAACCGAAATCGCCTTGTGCAACCAAAAAATACATATTTCGATGAATACTTTAATTATAATTTGCTTTCCAAATTGTAGAAGAATATACCCATCGCTCATTTGCAGGAATTGAGTTTAAAATTTAAGGTTTGTAAAAATTTATAAATGGATTTATTGTGAAAAGTAAAAATAAAAAGTTGAAATTAAAATAAAAAAAATTCTACTACAGCTTTTAACCGAGTTTATTCAGTTAACACCAGAAATAAGATGTTTTTAGGATCTGAAATTGTACTACTCTAAACTTTTTTCTCCATTACTTGTCTGGCAATTACCACATCTGTATGTCATATCAGTTCTTTTTTTTCCTCATATAAGTTCTTGTTCTTTCTAGCTTCTAAGATGTATTTACAAGAATTTTGAAATAAATTTGTTTAAGTTCATTATTTGTTTTAAATCTTGAATTTCTTAACAACTTTCTGAAAAGTATATTTAGCTAAAATACTTATTCTAACGACTATTTTACAGAAAAATATGTTTACAAATTAATCTGCATTAAGTTCTATTAAACAAAAATCATAATAAGAGTTTGTACTGAAGAAGACAAATAAATCATATCTAAGTTAAAGTGTAAGAATGCGATAATTAAGATAAATTATATTAATTTTATTGCAGATTATATTTTAAAATCAGAGGGACTCATATTATAATTAAAAGATGAATGTAGAAGAGTTTTAAAAATATTATCTGTATAAAAAAAGAGAGATAATGTATCGGTAAAGCAATAAAATATTTAAGCTACCATTGGTCCGTAATATACTTAGTGTCTGATTAATAGTGTTATTGTCCAGGAAGCAGCTGCAATACGCTGTTTTCATTCTAACACACCTTTGTAATATTTTTTATAAAAGAGAACAAACACATGCTTTGTGGTCAACAGGAGATAAGCAACAGTTGCTTTCACGAGGCGCTTGGAACTTCCAGGGCAGCGGAAATAATTGCGAGAGGGAAAAGCTTTTAACTATATCATTTTCTTTTAATTTATAGTTCTTCTAACTCCTTGCTCTAAGTTCTAAATATGCCAAATTATTTAAGTATTTATGGTAAGCATATTGCTTTCAATTTTTTTTATTGTTTAACGAATTTATTCTTCTCAAAAAATATTAGTAGCATGATCTAAATGTGATACAACATATTAAAAATACATTTAAAGTAGATTTTACAAAAAAGATACAAGATATTATAGATGTACGATACTATAAATTCAAAAGAAAGAATTTATTTATTCTATAAATCCAGACAACAGAATACTAAAGCAGCTTTTAGAGTATTGTAGACTTTAACCGAAGAAAACAAAATGGTGTAAAGAAAACGCTGTAAAACAGATCTATAAATAAAATTAAAATTAATACCACAGCACAAATATTGCAAACCCTATTTGCTCAATGTAGTTGATTTGCTATTATATTGAAATTCTCTACTGCAAATATGTCAAAAAATTAAGATTAAACAGATTTTCTTTTATTTTTGCTATAAATGTGCAATGTTATTTTTCACAATAATTTTACAAATGTTGTATTCATTTTCATAGTATTTAAATTTTCTGTCTGAAACCTCTGAATAAAAGACTTCTGAAGGTCCATTTTATAACACTGAATTAGAAAAATAACACATTGTTTCACAAGCTTTTTCACTTTTTCTCCTTTTTGTTGAAGCCCCAGGACTGTAGTTCAGTCTACCAACCTTTAAATGTGGGGCTGTATGTTCTTTCCCAGCAAGATAACGAAGGATATGAATACTGAGACTAATATATTTGGGACATAATATTCCATAAAATTAAACTTGATATAAGTTTTGCTGTAAGGCGTTCCAGTGCAGTAATACGCTCATAGTTTAAAAAGCGTTAAACTTCCAACGTTGCATTTTATCACGAAAATTAAAATGGTTGAAACTGACTTAGTAGCTATTTGGCAGTAAAAGGAATACTAGATCAACAAAAAACATCCTCGAACGTATAAGGACCATATGATTTTTTAATCCATGACTTTTTTCAGAAACTAAGCTTATATAAATCCCTTTTCAAAAAGTGCCAAGTTTTCAAAAAACTTTTCAGTAAATTAATATTTTTAGATATTTTTAAAGTATTTTTAAATATTTTTAAAATTTTGTTTGAAAATACTACTTAATAACTAATCCGAATGAATTAACTTTGACAAGGATGGGAAAACTAAAAATGTTACATGTATATTTTAATAGGAATGAACTACAATAAGGGTAAACGCAATGTGCATATACAGCAGTCATTGTAACAATGGGTGATAAAAGGCTTTTGATTTGCTTTGCAGAAAACCCAGAACACCATAAAATTTGATTTAAAATGGTGAAACAGAAAAAGATATGTAAGTGATTACACTCTTAAATTAATATCACAATACGTTGTAAACATAACAATCTCTGTGGGGTATCCTGGTTGAAACACTTCCCAAATCCTATGAGATAATCCTAATTGTTTCTTTCTAGGAAAGGAGGTTTTTTTCCACTATAGGAAAGATAACAATAAAATAACCCTGAGATGAGACATTTTAAGCTAAGTTAAAGGATATACAGTGAAAATTTACAATCATACTCATGCTCTACAATTCTTTTCCGCATACATGAGTCATTATAAGGTACTTGTTCCAGAGATAAGAACAACTGTGTTTTATGTACCTGTGAAGCGACAGTAAGGATTAAATATAAGAAAAGAAGCAGTTTGATGTCATTTAGTGTTTAATCGTAACAGAATATCAAGGTAGAATTTATAATTATGATTTGAAGAAACATGTTTATTGTTCTTTGTCATGAAGCTAAACTACCATTTAGATGTATTACTGGGTTACCAATTTGCAAGTGAAGCTGATTTCGGTTTTAAAATTTTTATAAGACTGAAATGGGAATTAATGAAATTTTTGAAAGCATATTGTCATTAGGCGTCGTAGAAAGAAACATGAAGATGAGAAAGTTAACGATGAACAATGTTTGAACAGCACAGCTTTACATTAAATAAACGTACTATCTTTTGCAAATGAGCACGCGAAGCTAGAACTCGCTTATACAGAACTGTGACTCATTTTAATAACCTCGCACTTATGCATTCGTAGATAAAAACCCATAAAAAAGTCATTCCTGCTTTTTAAAGGGGTTTTATCAGAACAAGTAAAGACCAAGCCGCCTTTTAAACTGAAAAAAAAGCATTCGATTTCCGCTCAGATTCGTGGTAACGCTAGTGTGGGAGGTGGGCACTTCCCTTCTTTACCAGTGCAGCTGCTAGCACCAAAATTTGTCGTGATTATATCGTGGTCTCAGTCATGCTTAATTTCCCGTCCACTGCTTGGCTGATTTCAGGCGTAGAAGAACCCGACATAAATATGTCTTTGCATATATGAGTGGTTTTACGGCCTCAGAAGCTTGGTAGGAGTAAAGAGATAAGAGAAGTTATAATTACGAGTTTGGTGGTGCTTGAACTTAAAATAACTAGTTTGTCTGTAGACAACAGTAAGGGAATGAACTAAAACAACAATTTAGAAAACGAGACGAATCAAATTATATACTAAAAAGCTCGTTAAAATGCTAAAGCAGTTCCTTTTGCGATTCTATATTAGTAGAAGGGTCTTAAGTGAACTGAGAGAAACCAGAATTAATAACTTTAGAATAAAACGCTGTGCACTTTGATTTTGTATGCATCTACACTATAAAGAAGGTATGTGATTTTATGAACAGGTTTGAGAATTGATATTTAGTTTAGGTATACCAGATTTAACTACAACCAGTAATGAATGGCATAACAATCTGTCACATAAATCATAATAAAGTGTTATAAATACTTTATCAGTCAAACTTATGTTTTATTGAGATATTTATTCCTATTTTCATTAACCTTTTTTAACTCCAAGTATCAAATTTGATTCAAATTGGTTTCATATCTATGGGTTTGGACATGGCCATATCTTTTGGTTTCGCCTTTAAACGAAACGCTTTTCCTCCGAATATAAACAGTAGAATGTGATAAAATTTACACTGTGACTGAATGTTTTTAAATAAGTTAAGGAAACAGAAAAATGAATAAATAGAAGAAATTAGAACTTAGTATGTTGTAGAGAAATTAAGATGGTAAGGTTATATTTTTCGAAGCGGAAAATATTGATGTGTACGTAACCAGAACTAAAATCATGAGGATATCAAACGAGACAACAAGCAACGCAGGGTCGTGGAAAGAAAGGAAGAAAAAGAAAGCAAGTAAGAATTTAACGAACAAAGTAAGGTCTAACCTCCCGATAAAGCACTGTAATTGCCTTAGGACGTCTAAGCAAGAGTGTTCCCACGGTTCAAAATGTGGCAGATTAAAAATCTCTTTATTGTTGATGTTATTGTAGAAGCTGTAAGCGATATTAATAGTTGCTTCCCTGGTGGATTCAAAATTAATGTCCCTATGAAGAAAAATACTAGCAAAGTGCTTATCTGAGGGGCAATGTATCTGGTATGCAACAGACTAGGGAAGAACATTTTGGTACAACATATCGATAGAAATATCAATAACTAGACCATTATGTTACTTGCCATTGTGTAACAAGGCTTGTACGTTACAGGAAGGAAGAAAAAGGGCTATATCGCATGTCAGTTTAGGATGGTAAGGCTTCACAAAGGGAACAGATTAGATTTTGCGAATTTTTATTGCTAATTTATAATACTTTTCAATACTGCTTTTGCACCAAATAAACCGAGTTAGTTTATCGCAGTATTTTCACATCCATAATAGGTTTATAAAACTAAACTTTCCCCACAAGACGTATTCGCATCATATATAACAAATGCTGTGGTTTTTACTAACTATCAAGGTTCAGTGGCATCAAACGCAGAATCTGTCTCGAGCATTTCCTATCTCATTTAAACGAAAAAACAAAAGGCCTCGACAAGTCACGCCTTATTTCCTTGTCTTCTGCTTCAGTGGGTTTCTTTTAGAGATATATTCATTGACAGAATAACATGAGTGACTCATGGGATACTGTCCGCGGGCCATCGCCACTTTTTTATTCTTGGTTGAGGAAAAAAGGAATAATTCTCAAGTTGGGTAACTCCAGAATATTTGGGTCGAACAGATAGGTGTTGCATCACATTTCGATTTCTTCTCGTGAATGCAATACTTTGTCAAGTTTATAAGTTAACCTCATTCATTTAGATGGTGTGCCTGTTTTTAACCACTACTCTAGCCATTGTTCTTGGAGTATTTGACAGAGTATTCTACTTCTTAGAAGAAAAGATTCAGTGGGGCTTGACGAATAAAATATTTTCTGTACTGTCATGTTACTGAGATATTTTTAGGTCAATTGCTATTAATTCTTCGTCTTAATAGCCAACATAAAATGTTTTTACGCATTAATTAACGGAAAGCAATACTTCCCAAAGGAATTGGGGTAATGCCTTTTCAGAGTGTGCAATACTTAATTTCACTCGATAGATAAAATATTATACAATTTAGATTACAGCTATTCTGAAAATTTAAGAATTTAACCTCATTTCAATATACATTGACATACAAAAGTAAACTGCTTGATTAACTATAAAAATATTTTTGTCTCAAGCGTTTAATAGAAAACTGAAAACTCATTTTAATTAACCTAGTTTCTAAATTATTTTAAAATTTCCCCCCTGTTATTGTTCCAAAGACAATATTTTCCTAGAAAATACTTCTTTTTTTGGTTTACATATCAACATTTGAAAATACCACACATGAACCGTCTAAATTTGTTACCAGAAAAATGATGTAAAAGATTAAAACCTATTCTGGTGTTTCAATAATAGTATATTTGTTTTAGAATTGATAGCTTTTTAGTAAGGCATACAAGCTTACAACAAGTTTACAGTAGGCAGTTTTGAGCTACATTATGATGTAATTGAATTTTATAAATAATTTATTTTCCACAAATAGTAATCAGTGGCATGAAATATATATTAAGAGATGCCAAATGTTTATTTTAATGCCTTGTAAAATAAGGAAGAAGTTTGTGTTGAAATAAAAATAAATAAGAACATCAGGTAATGTGGAAATGTCAAAAAGAAGTACATTTTACTTTTGCTTATTATTTATGCTAGTATTTATTTTACTTTAATTGTACATTATATTGTTATTTACTTATAATGACTTATAATTACTGACTGCTATTTTTCTTTTATATAGATTGCAACTTATATAGATGATTTATAAAGTTATGATTTAATATTACACAGAATCAACAATTCTACAGGTTTTAATTATTTTTCATCATTCATAAATATTAACTTTTTTTAGAATATCACAAAGAGATATTATTAAGTAGCTATAAAACACAATTATTGTTATTTAATTTCTAAGAAGTTTGGTTTGGTGTACTACGGTCTACTTTTGATGTACGGCTAATGAGACCGGGACCTACAGTTTTAAGCCGATATCAAACGGCTACGAACATCCATGCCACAGTGAGATTCGAACCCACGAACTCTGGTACCGAAGGCCAGCACCCTAACCAATCGACCATCGTTCGGCTAATTTCTAAGAAGAAACATACAACTTTGCTAAAATAAACAAGAGTAAAATGTACAGTTAAAGTAAACAAAAGCCAGCATGAATTATATGAAATAAAATGTCCAGCCTTTTTTACATTTAAGCATTATTTGACTTTCTTATTTATTTATAAATATATTTTAACAACAGTTGCAGTGTGCAGGTAGATATGACAGAACTAAAAATTCAAGTGACGTCTCCTAAGACATATTCAAGTTTACTGGGTCAGGAATATTTAACTGTCAAACGTACATCTGTTTCTTTTCGTGTCATCTAGATTTTGAACTTGTATTTAGTTTACGTGCTTTTTAGTGCACTTCAACCATGTTTAGTACAAGTTAAAATATTTCCTAGCCTTTCAATGCAGACACATGAAAGAATCTTTTATGACTTTTTTTTTTCACCTACTGAGCTTTTAAACCCCCCCACCCTTTTTTCACACAATATTTTGGCAATGTTTAACTTGCGAATGATTGCAGAATCAAACAAGCACAGCGACTCATGCGTAGCGAACAGACTGAGGGAATGAATAAATAAATACACAACTCTGGCAGTGATCTACAGTTCTATTGAACTCCATCATCCCATAATGCAAGCCATTGACAACAGCCCGTCAACCGTTACTTGCATCCGAATTTATAATCAAGTGGCACTATTTTCTTCCGCTTGTTCTTTGTTAATCCGATCGGTTATTTATTGGGCAGTGGGCTATCAGGCTGAGGCATGCCCATCGATGAACGTGTGACGAACTCGTGGGTAGGGAATTTTTTTTTATTATTATTTCCTTTATTCCTGAGAGATCCGACCTACTTCTTAAAAAGCTGGGGAAAAGATGAGCGAAAAATTCCCAAATTCGCAATGCTAGAAGGGATGGATTGTATTGCCATTTCTCCTTCCCTGAGTCTTATATTTAGGTTAGCTCTTGCGTCACTGGGAGATAAAATACGGCAATCAGGGTGAATAAAATGGCGGGGATTTTTCCCCTTCAGAAGAAGAAAAAAAAAATTGGATCGTGGAAAAGTTTAAAGGGAGGAAATGCCCTTTTTTCTTGAGAGACCTGCTGTTGTACATTTTTTTTTTGTTCGTCCTTTTTCAGCAGGTAATACAGCTTTCAGGTTCAATATATTGGCAGGTGGATTTGAGAAACACGATCTTGAGTAACCTTAAGAACTTTGAAAAGTATGAGTGAAGAAGTTAAGATTTCACGAAAATTATATTATACGTAACCTAAACCAATCTTTTGAAAAATAAGGATGGAGACTTTCCATTTAAATAAATTTTCATCTACAGGTGACAAATTGAGAAAATATATACGTGCATTTTACTATATAGTATAAATGTAGAAAGTAAATTAAAGTTAAATTAAATGTGTGACTTAGAAAATTACAAAATACAGGAATTCACTTAAGGTAAAAATATAAAGCAATTGCACCATTCTTTGTTTTCTCTACTTCAATAATTTTTAATGAATTTTTCAAAACAAATGTCTGCTGTTTGTTCTTATTGCTCTAATATACCCCACAAAAGTATTTAAATGATATTTATTAATCTAACAGATTAATCTTACTCTACTCAAAAGCCAATGCCTTTTCATTTACTAAATTGGGTAAAATTTTTTTAGTTCGAAGGTAGGTCTTGAAAGAGGTAAAAATATTTTTGTCACTACGGGTAATTAAAGAAACAGGTAAAAACTAAATTCAGACATAAAATTGTAATAAAATAAGAAATACTACAATTTAACAACTATAATTAGTTCTTCAAAAATGTTTTATGAAATTTTGTATCAAATGCTATAGTATTTAGTAAAAAATATTTAATACCGCATATTGAATTATAGGCAGTTGAGTTCAAATAATTAGCTAGTTCAAATAATTAGATGTCATTGCAGTGTCTAGCTTCTAGACACTGCAATGTACAAGTGGTTACTATACTTTTAAAATTACAGAGTGAAATATATAAACAAAAATTTATACATAAATTTATTAGTTTTATAATTAAATATTAATTAGACAGAAGGTGAAACAAAAACGAAAATTCTGGATTTTCCATCGGGAATTTTAGCACAAGATTATGTATTACTGCTAGGTATAATTCTAGAAAAATCCCATCGATTACATGTCACTATGATATAATCGATCTTTATTTGGATTATAATAAAATTTTTTTTTATATTACTGCATCATTTAATTTGCATTCACTTTATTGTCTCATTTCCACATGGAAATAATATTATCTATTTAGCTTTGAGAAAAAAACATTATTACGTAATTATGAAAAATTATTATTCTTCCAATTTTTATTTTTAATAGACATTTTATATACCCTTTTCCGACTGAAATTAGTGTCAACACTCATTACGGCTAGCCTTAATTTAAGAAAAATAATTGTCAATTACGAGACACTAACATACAACTAATCTTTACTCGATATATTAAAAAAAGTTTTATTGTTCTTCCAACATCATTTGTTGCAATAACTTTTCAACCTCAAACAAATACTATAATATTAGTAACCCTGAAATTTTATACATAATTGTGAAAAAGTTATAATCCAATTAATTTAACCTTTTGAACGATATGTCTGTACCTAATAAAATACTTTTTAGAAGCAGCCATGTAAGGTGTAAAAGCTTCTTTCCATCGCTTACTGCACCTCTACTTTTGGGGATAATAATTACAAGATTAGCACTAGAGATAAAATGGTTTTTCGTCTCCTGGATGGCGCCCCTAATGAAATCTCCTTCATTCTTGTTCTACTATAAGAGCAAAAATTCTAAGCTCATCATTAAAATAATAATAATGATAACCTCCGGATTGCCGAACTAACTTCGAAATTCAGTTGTAGTTGCTCAATTCCCCGCAACAGGTAGGTGGGTGTGTCTCTTTCGCTTTCTCTCCCCTCGACCTCTCCGCTCAGAGGGTCAAAAAACTTTTCCCCCACTAGGGGATAGATCGACAACAAACATGATAGATTACTATGTTTTGAAATCAACAGGTTGCCCAGAGCCATAAACAAGTGTCAAGCTGGAGCTACACATACGAGATGAACTAAAAGTGCATAATTAAGAGCAGAAAACAACAAGGCTGTTGTTTGCCTCAGACTTTTTTTAACAAATCGGAAAAAAATAACTGGTTTTGATGGCATCTAGCTACTGAAAGATATAAATGATCGAAGAATAACTGACACCTTTCTTGTTAGTATTAACTCAAGTAATATTCTTGTGATTTGTATCTAAAGCGATATAAATCTAAATTATATGCTTACTTAAAATTCAAGAATTATTAGTTATCAATGGACCGTCTACCAGTTATCTCCGCTTTTATTGGCCCTATTTAATTTAAGTGCAAAACTAAAATGTAAGCAAAATATTATAAACACTTGAAAATACTGTAATTATGTGTTTTAACTATGAAATAAAACATAAACCCTCTTTAAAAAACGAAAAGCATTGTAATTAATTTTATGCTATATGGAACAATAGGTATCAACTTCTTCTATTGAAGTGATACTTTAAAAAATGGCAAAATTATGCATTGAGTTGCCTAACTACCACCTTTCAGTAAAAAATAATGATTTTTTAAACATTCTTCTAATGGTTTGTAAAACTTTTGTAATAAATTGACATATTTAATAAATGCTTACTTTAACTATAAAAGAAGTGCATTTCATTCAACTATTTTTTAAATTCTCCGTTTTAACCGGAATAACTCCTGTCTTATTTAGGCCAGTGATGAGGAAGCCTACTGTATTGTATTTCCAGAAATATAAAAATTAATCCTTGGGATGAGAAGATAACTTTTAAACTTAATGAATTTCAAGTGTGAATAAGAAAAAATGGATTTTAGGTACCTGTAATAAGCATATACCAGAAAAAGCAAAAGAAGATAATATTGCAATTTTAATTTGTTTCATTCAATTACTTAATGTATAAAAGTTTTCTGATGTAATTAACTGCTTTGCAGCTATCACTTGACCTTACATAAGTGTTATATAATTTAAACATTTAAAGAAGTTCAGGTTTGGGGAATTCAAAGCCACATTTTTGAGGTTCTTTCTTTCCCTCTTACACACTCTCACTTCATTAGGACCGCTTATTGTGCGCCACCTGAAACCAGATCTCTGTCGTGCGCAATCTTACAGAGTTCAGTGATCTCATCGAAGACTTGTTGCTTTTCGCCCACCACAAGGCAGCTTCTGTTCAAACTGGGTCGGGTACATTTAACTTTTTTTTTTCTCCTTCGAGTCATCGAAAAATGAAAAAAAGATTCTTTTTGAAAACTACTGTGATCTTTTCCATTACGAAAGCAGGGTGGTACTGTCTTTAAGAAAAGTTTTTATTTTGTATGGTTTTAAAATACTTTTCCACTTGTTGCACCGAACCGGATGTTTACTGCTTAAAGTAGAGACACGTTTCGTGATACCGTGTCATTATGCAGTTTAATTCAAGAAGAACTTGATAGCCTGATAGTTATCTTTCTCTTTTAGCTACTCATACTTGTGTAATTATCCGGAATACACACAATAGATGTTCTTAGAGATGTTAATTCTCAACTTAGAACATGGTATACATTTAAAAACTTATCACAATGTTATTAACAGAAGCAACTGTCTAATATGTTATTACCAAAATTTATCAATTGTTAGAGCATTAGTGAATTTTTCCGAACACCCATAGGGATTTTACCGTGTTAGCCTCATAATGACAATTTAATTGTAGTTACCTGCTGCGATGTCATCAGCCTCTCTTTTTTGTTTCAATTTCAAATGCAGTAATTAAGGAGATGTCATCTACAGGGCTGATAGGTAAGTTCATTAAGGTAAATGCTAAACATATTAAATCTCAAATGAGTTTTTAAACGAATTCCGTTCTACTTAATGTAGAGACCCGGGAGATAAACAGCAAAAGGGCAATTATGAAAAGTTAAAAGCCCTAACACTGTTGTGTTAAATCCTTTATTAGAGGTATGAATTTCGATGATGTCACCATTTAGTTGAGAGTAATAAACGATGCAAATTAAATCAATATAGTTAATTAATATAACTCATAGACTCAATCTCGTTATATGTTAGCTCAGGTATTAAACACGTTTTTTTTTTTTATCTAATTCATGTCTCATCATAAGATGTTTTAAAGGATCAACCAAACTATACAAAAAGTGCAATTGCTTAACCTCTATTTCTTCATCCAAGACAGTATAAAACCTTGGCCAGTTTTATCAGCTTAAAAACGTTTTGTTTTGCTGAATTTTCTTTGCCATTAACCCAAGTCTAAAAGCTGGTAACTTATTTAACACTGTAAAAGAGCAGCTGAAATAGATTCTTAAAAATAAAATTTCTCTTACCAGCACATATTCCAAGAAATCCACAAGCGACATGAATATCCTTTGCAGCTTGTTCCACTGCCAGGCTCCTCAGCTGTTCTATCTTTTCGCTTGTCAGGCCATCCTCTTCTTCTCTTTTAACTGTCATTTGCTGTTGGACGTTAGATCCAATGCGAGGACCAGAGCACTGGTACTCGGCTCCATCATCAACTTCTTGCTTCACCTGGACATAGTTCGGAGGACCAACAAAACCTTTTCCTGGTGTACTGTCGTAAAGAGTGGGGCTTTCTGCAGCAGCCGGTCCTCCAGATGATGGAGAAGGGATGCTGACATGAACGTTGTTGTGGTAAGTTGTCATCTTTGGTGTGTTAGCCAGATAACCACCACCGGTTCCACGCAAGAGAGTGGTATTATCGCAAAGCCAGCTCTCGATATCTGCCATGCACCAAGTTTCTAAAGACAAAGGGCTTCCGGGATTAGGCACTAACTGTGGCCTCTGCAAAGAAAAATAAAAGAGAAATTCAGTTGATATTTTTTACAAAATATGCAAAAATGACTTTCTTCCAGAAATTTCAGACTGTAAGTATCACATAAATATATGCTTCTCAATAAAATTTTAAATGGAATCAAACAATCTAACATGGGAAGAACATATATAAATGCAAAATATGCATACAAACACTACTACCTGCCGAAATGAAAAACAACATAAGTAGACAAACACGAAGAAGATGTAATAGATCACACAAAAAGGTTAAAGAATGATAAGGATGCTAAATAATAACTTTGAACCAATAAAAAGCAAAGTTATTGTTTTTTTCATAAGGTATTTAAACGAGAAAAAATATCTCTCTAAAATTTGTATTATTTTTTGAAAACCAATTTTGACTTCCACTGCTGCACCGATAGGGAATAGAATATTTGCTATTATTAAGTTGGTTTGGTAAGGCCATATTTGATTTCTCTAGATCTATATTAACATTTAGGGAAAAAGGTTTTTACTTCTTGGTGCTTCGTATATAAAGAATTTTTAAAATAAATTTTATCATGGGTTACACTTACAAATTCTCCAAAGGGAAACGTAACCTTTTTTTTTAAAAAAAAATTACAATAGTAAAATGTTATGATTTGCATTCAGAGAAGACTATGAAATTTTTTTTTCAAATGATTTAAAATTAAATATATTTTTTTACTCTAAATGGTTAATTTAAAATTAAATATGTTTTTTAAGAATATAGTAACCCTTGTGAATTTTCTATTTTATCCCATGGCGAAATTTGCTTAAAGATATCTATAAATGCTAATTGCTTAGAAGTAGAATATTTTTCCTCTTAGACTAACATAGAGCTAGAATCTACAACATGGATGGTGTACAACCACTTTAATTTATTAGTTAATTTACAGAATTAGTGAAGAGATAATGAAAAACTTTAATGTAAATTTAATTAGTAATGAAGGGGAAAATATTAATATAGTTAGTCATAAGCAAAATCTGAAATTAAATTAATTTTTGTGTTTTGGGAGAAATTTTACTTTTATTTTTACAGGTTTTTTAATTTTTTTTCAAAGCAAGAAAAATCTGTGAATTCCAAAGATAAAAAGAAATGTAAAAACTGAAGATATGACTTGTGATAAAAAAAAGATGTCTTTAAAATTATATTTTTCCTTAAAATTAATTCAAAACATCGTAATACATTATAAAATGTTTATTGCATCGGTTTAATTTCACAATGGTAAATATATAAGTGATAATTTTTTAGCATTCTACACTAAAAACCTGTTTGCTTTTTAAGGTTTTCAATGGAAAATATGCACAGTTGGACAAACATTTTTATTTTTGCATTATTTGCATTCTTTTGTTAATATAATTTTTAACAGATAATCTATAATTTTTTTATGTAAATCAAATAATTTTAAATGAACATAACAGACAGTGCATTGTACCATGTATATACAATCCACTTCTCCAATGAATGTTCTGCACCATTTTGCCAACCGAACTTATTTACCACTAATTGAGCTCACAGAACTTTCTTCTAACCTTACAGGATTTTGCGAAAGCTACTTGCTAGGATCGAAAAAAAAAATTTTTTTTTCATACTCCCATAATAAAGTAGCTAGTGGAAGATACCTTGACCTTAGTGCCCTTGAGCTGGGCAGAGCTTTGCCCGGGCCCAAAACTGAGAAGCCTAGCTAGCTGGCCCAGTGAGCAAGAAACCGGCCCCGCCATAACACCCTGGAAAATACGCCCGAAGCGCTAATATAAATACCAGCTTTATGCAGCTCATTTTTTTTTCTGCACATCTTCGACTGGTTTCGACTGGCCTTGGAAGCAAGCAATCTCCAATAATTGCATTCAATTTCGATGTTGTAGAGCCTCTTGCTGAGAATGATTTTCGATGCATTTGACACAAGATGAACGAAATCCACAAGGTTTAAAAATTGATTTGGAAAACGAATCTTGATATTTATAAGCTACATATACTTTGGAACTTGCATGGTAATTATGATAACTCATACAGTGCAGGTTCTAATTATGCCTCACGATTCGGTGGTTGCAGTCTATTGTAGCAACTAAGAAACATAGTTATAAGAAATTGAGGAAGAATAGACATTTTGACTAACTTTACGTCAAGGTTCAATAAATGAAAGAATTAAGAACGAACTAAACATTTATTCCTAATAAAATATATGAATAATCAATGACATATTATTGTCGATTTCAAGCAAATCCATAAAACAAATCCTTACTTCTGACAATCCATGCAACAATAGCTAAATGATATCAGAATTGATACTCACAAACCGAATTAAACTGAGTTAAAATTTTTCCAATATACAATCTTTTTACATTCTTATGCGAATTTTCTTTAAGTATATATATCTTCTAGGACAAACTTAAATCTAGAAGGTAAATGTAGTTTAAAAAGCCGTGGTTTTTCTAAATAAGTAATAGCAACTATTCTATTAAATATTTAAAATTTAATTTTACCAATGGTCCTTTCCTATAGTTTAAATGACTAAATACAGTTTCTCTTAGACTTAAAGACGGGACAACTTCACTTTAATACGAGAAAGTTTGAAATTAACATTACAATCTACGAATAAATGCAAGCAATACGTTTCAAAGGGAATTTTCTGTTCCTAAAATTCCTTGCGTACGAAAGAAACGTTGTAAAACAATGCAGACGAAAATTACAGATGTCATTATTTTTTTCAGTTTAAGTCCGAGATTCTTTTTTAGGAATCTACTCTGAATAGTAGAATGTATTTTCCTAGGAACTGTACTGATTGATTCAATCCTTTCGGAGAACTGGAAACAAGACAAAACAGATACTGATATTAAGCAAACATGAAATCCGATGCAGACAGACAGCTTGTCGCTTAGACAAAGATATTAACAATAAACTTCGTGGAAGCAACAATAATACAAAAAGGTGTCTCTTTCTTGTAAAATTTGCTGCTTTACCGACAATATCATGTATATAAGGAGTAAATTCATTTCTTCACTAATATCGTCTCAAGTTAATTATTTGTTCAATCTCTTGTCACTTTTTTCTTAGATTATCTTTGAACTATAAGTCATATTATCTCAAAGTCATTGGATATTTTAGATAATATAATTTTTCACAGATTTTGAAATAAATAAAAATTTTATACACGCGCAGATGTGTAACGTATTTTTAAATAATACAAAAAGATATCTTTTAAAACATTTCTAGTCATCTACATCTTAGTAGACTAAAAAGTTATTTCTACATATATATAGAGAGAAAATAATAAAATAATTGTATTAAGAAAGAATAAAAAAATAACCAAATTGAATTTTTTTACAAAATTTAACTGAAAACTATTTTTAAGTATATTTTTAGCATACAGTGTTTATAATGGAAACAAAAAAAAAATATTTTTCAATACGATTAATAGTTTGTTTTGTATCAACAACATAAATATTCAAGCTCATTGTCTTATAAACTTTAAAGGAGAACAATTCCGAAAGTACGCTTCTAAAATAAAGTGATTACAGTACAATTAACAAAATAAATATTTTATCAATACAATTAGAAGACTGTTTTGGCTGAGGAATAAGAATTAAATAAGAACAGTAATATTCTATTTTATGTACAAAACAGAACATTCTATATGCTATTAAACATGTACTGCTACGCTCCTACCTATATTTAACAGCTTGGGGCATTTTGAAACAATTTGGAAAAATTCATTGAAAATTTAAGGCGTGGAAATTAAAACCTTATCAGCAGTCATTTAGACTACAAGAAAAAGAGCACAGGATGACATAATTAAAGCGCAGTTCATGACGTTAACGGTGTTAAAAATGTGACGTAATTCTCGCCAACTGTCGTCAATAATTAACAGACAGGAAAGGAAATTAAGCGCTGTTTGATAAGTAAATTTTTATTTGCAGAAGCGTTATTGGTCAGTTTCCGAAAAGTTCTTCAAGATATTTAACATTATTTTTTGTCTTATCGTCGTCGAAAGAAGGTGTAGAAAAGTAATGAGTTTTGCCTCACTGATTTAAGTTCTCGATAGAAGGATAAATCACGTGAAATGTAAGAAATTATTTGAAAGAGATTGTAAGATATTAATATATTGAGATAATATTAAGGTTTGCAGTAGATTATAGATTATAAGGCTTGAAAAAATAAGCATAAATCTTAAGTAAAATAACTTGTGAGATATGTATACATATAATCCTATTATACATAACGAGTGATCATATATAAGTAATTTTATAAGATGGAAATTCAAAATAATTTCAAAAATCCTGAAACTTCTAAAAATCTGGAAACAATTTGCTAAAAAATTGACGTGTGACCATCAAGAGTTAATTTAAAAAATTTCCGACTTATTGTAAAAATAATGATAAAAAATTCTAAATAATATGCCTAAATAAAGAGTTTAATACTCAAATAAGAAAGAAATTGCTCTAAATAATTTTCAAAAACAATTCATATCTCTGTTTTAGATTACTTTAATTTTTTTTCTGGCCTAATACTTTACTCCGTGTTTAATCAAATACTATCTCTACAATGCAACTCGCTATTGTTTTAAATTCAGAATAAATTCAGAATTGTCAAAAATAAATTTTCATTTCCGCATTATGGGATTATTACACTACGTAAACTTCCAACTTCGTATTGTGGAATCATTTACACAGAAGTTAAATTCTATACTTTTGAATAACGTATGTCTTATACCTTATAGACATGCATAACTGATTTGCATGTTCTTTCTTTGACAATTAGAACTTATAAATAATTGCATCTTATTGAACTGGGTTGACCTATGCCTAACTAATCCCCTAATAATAATAGCCTAAGTTATCCGTCCGTCTGACGGCGAATTTATGAAGGGGTTGGACATGAAAGGGATAGAGGCATACATATTGGATTCTTGGTGAGTTAGGGTTAGCAAAATTCAAAGCGAGTAAAGTTTATTTTCTCTTAAACTATTGATCTGATTCTAAAATAAATTGGTATAAATATGCTGAATATCACAGCGAAAAATACTCTGTTTAAAATGTACGAAATATACCCCTTTCCCCCTTTTCGAGCGTTTAATGCTATTAATTTAAACTGTATTTTCCCTGGTTAAGAGCAGGCTATTAAATTTATCACATAATAAATATGTAAAAATAACACTTTTTACTAGCATTATGACGTCATTCCTTTAACCATCTCATTTAACCATTTCTTATTCTAAATTATTTAAATATCGTCTGCATTATTTTCATAAGTTTTATCACTGAACTTAGATATTACGTAAATAATTTTCTTTTATATTTGGCTTAAATAATAGATTAGGTACATATGTGATAATTTTAAATTTAATCAACGATTATTCCTTGTTGCAATATAATTCTCACACAAAAAAACAAACCATTTTTTTTCCTTCCTCATAGGGTATTTTACAATTATGGAAAATTAAACATTTTACTGACCCAGTCATACGACGGGCTATATGCTAGTAAAAATAATTTCACCTACAGATTTTTTTTTCGCCCGCTAGTTTTAAAATTATATCAATAATATTATTTACAGTTTTCTAAAGTTATTACACATAAAATTCCAAGAACGAAAACAAAAATTATTAACATATTCTTAATCATATTTCTAAATTTGTCATCAGTTTAAAATAATTTAAACTACGAGTAGTCTTTGACTGAAACACTGAAAAACGTTTTTTACACTTTGTATTGAATATCCCGAGGTTTATAAAAAAACTCGGGGTCGCTTGCAAGAAAAACATTTGCAGATGCATAAATTTGAAAAATGCAAACTTCAGCGCATCCATGTGTTTTTAAATTATTTACTACATATAAATAACATATTGCTTTTCCTATTTATAAATATGTTTCCCATATCCACACAATTTATTAAAATGGTATGCCATTAAATAAATTGCCCGAGAAGTTTTATATTTCGTAATGGCTTGAAGTAACTTATTTTATAGCACATAAATACTGAATATTCAGAGCTAATACAGTTAGGGTCAAATGGAATATTTATTACTCTAAAAGCAATAATCATTTTATCATTTATTCTAATGAGAGTAATTTTTATAATCAAAATATTCGGGAGCATTGCATTAATAAGGCAAAATATTTATAAAAATTGATTTTGCATAATATTTTCAAAAGAATAAAATAAGAATGAATAAACGCATTATTGCGAAATATAATAAAATTAAATAATAAAATGTTATATTATGTAAAAAATAATTTATGTTGGGTGCGAAGATCATGTTTATCACTTTACAAGGGATAATCATTTTATCAGTTATCCTAGTTAACGATTAAAATATTAATCAATATTAACAATTATCAATATTAACAATAAAAACATTTTCAAAACTTGAATTTATAGCGGAAAAAAAATCCAAGAAAAGTAATTTTTCATAACTTTGTTAGCAGTAAAATCAAAAATGAAAAAAATACATCCCGAAAAGTAATAATAAAAAAAATCTAATAAACTATAATTTTGTTAGTTTAAAGAGAAAATTCAAATTATCAATAATCATTTATCACATCATATCAATAATTATTTATCAATTATTCTGAATTTAATTTCATAATTAGAATAATTTCAATTAATTTACACACCAAAAAATTCAAAATAAATATTTTTGCTTAATTTTTTTACAGTTAAAAGTATTAAGAATTAACACATTGTTCCAACTTATAATAAACTTAATATAAATAAAAAAATTTGCTAGGTTGAAGAAAAATGTTTATTTTTTTTCAAACAAAAATGATTTTATCCTTTATTTTTATAACAATATTTGTTAAATCAATGCATTAAATTACATAGAAAATCAATGAAAATGTTTTTTATTTATTTCTTTTATTAGAAAAACTAAAAATCAAAAATAGTTCATTTCAAAATGCCGTTAAAATTAAATTAAATATGCATATTTGAATTTTTATCGATTAGTGATTTCAGTGCGCTAAATGATTTTAAATCAAACATGACCACAATTTAGAATTTAAATTAAAAGAAACATACTAAAATATGATACTGTAATAATAAGATGTCCCAACGAATTTAAATTATCACAACTCTCTGTTAAAAACTTCATACGCAAACACCTGTTTATTTATCGGAACTCTAAAAGCAGGGGAGAACTTTCAGTCATAATACAAACAGTCATCTGTTAAAAGTTTCCCAGTCTACTTCAGAAATATTGTTAGATAAGTAAAATAAACTTTTAGAAGAATGTTAACAGCGATTCTCGCAAAGCCCACAATTTAGAGAGAAAAAAAATGTTAATGAAAAAACTAAAGACCAAACTTGCCAAACAACATTTTCACGACGGCGTCCTCGTAATTAGTGCCAGTGTCTTAGGTTCAGGAGAAGATAATAAAAACTTTTTTACATACTTTAAAAAAAAGTCTTTTGACACATTTTGAAATGCAAGGGCAAAAGAGCAATTAATTAAAATTATAAATTAGTCAAAGAATGTAATTGCAGATGAATATCAACATACCGAGTCAACTTGTAGTGATGCGCACCTCTGCATGGTCCTTACTCTCTCAGGTAGTGGAGGGAACTGAAGTCAATTCGCGTAAGTGGCAGTACAACTTAACACAAGTTCCGTGACGTCGGCCCTGACGTCAACGAGTCCCAAATGGGAATAGGTTTTTCCACTTCTCTTGGGATACGTCTGTCGACAGTGAGAGTACGCCATACGCAATCACGCATAAGTTGGGGCGAATACTGCTCTCAGCGTTGCTGTTTATTTATTTACTTCTGATATTTTTTTGAGACGAATCCAGCTATGGGTTGGGCTTTTGGAAGGTTTGATAATATGAGTACGCAACCGAATGAGAAAGATAAATGTGTATCTTGCATCACGTTGACACTGAGAATTAAGTGCGGGGCACCCACTAGCAGTTCTTATCAAATATCTTAATATGACGTTCATTATATTAAAGTATTTATTTTTAGTTTATAATATGTTTTCTTTTCGTATTTGTACGCAGGGGAATAAAACCGTTGTAAACACTAGTTTTATAATGCTTAGAATATGAAATCTTAGTGTTTTCACATTTGGAATGTAGTATGAGTTGTGATTTGAGTAATGTTTCTAATACATTACTCATGAGAAGGATTATAGTACTAATAAAAGGATAGGATTCCACAAATCAACAAAGATATCATTTTATAAAAATCTCCCTTTATATATCTCCCCTTATAGATGTTGTGCGAATATCAAGTGTATTATAGTACCAATAAAAGAATAGGATTCCACAAATCAACAAAGATATCATTTTATAAAAATCTCCCTTTATATATCTCCCCTTATAGATGTTGTGCGAATATCAAGTATATTATAGTACCAATAAAAGAATAGGATTCCACAAATCAACAAAGATATGATTTTATAAAAATCTCCCTTTATATATCTCCCCTTATAGATGTTGTGCGAATATCAAGTATATTATAGTACCAATAAAAGAATAGGATTCCACAAATCAACAAAGATATCATTTTATAAAAATCTCCCTTTATATATCTCCCCTTATAGATGTTGTGCGAATATCAAGTATATTATAGTACCAATAAAAGAATAGGATTCCACAAATCAACATAGATATCATTTTATAAAAATCTCCCTTTATATATCTCCCTTTATAGATGTTGTGCGAATATCAAGTACACTTGAAGTTTTTCTAGGGCGATATGAGAACTTTCTCAGTGCGAAACCTTTTTCCAATTTAGCGCGCCGATAAGAAATGGGCATAGCGTTCAACTGGAACGCAGCACCTTAAAAAATTAAGTTAAATTTAGAATATTCTCAAATGTTACTTAATGTAACTGAGGTCAAAATTAAGTATGGTTTTAAGCTTTAAAATAGCAAAAGTAGAAAGTAAGAGATAGACAGTGCGATGACAGAATCAAATATGATGAAAAATTTTTATAAGCATCACAGCGTTCTTGATAATTGCAGGGTAATCGGTGGTTTAATTTTTATTAAGTAACTAGTGTTGAACGGTTTGATTGAGTTCTATATAAATATTTATAGATAAAGCTGACGGGGTAGAAATAATCATTAATATTTGAACAGTTGCGGTGAACTTGTTCTAAACTTCAGCTTTTACATTAATTTGGATTATATGCATATTGAAAACACGAAAAGATTTTATTTTACTAGAGATAGAAAATCAATGATAAATATTTATAATCATGACTTTTCATTTTCTTTCATCTAAAAAAAATATATGCAATTCATACTTCAAATATATACAATTACATATATACTTGTCACATTAAATTAACATACTTATATGGAATTCATTATTAAAGCATATGATACAATATTGCAAATCGACCATGTTTATTGAACATCTTTGATAATGATACGCCACCTTTAATGTTTACATTTGATCAGTGTTAATCGTCCATTTTAGTGCCTCAAACGTACGTCTTATATATAGATTATATATAGAGGTATATGTATATACATATATAAATATATATAACTATAAAGTATATATATATATATATATATATATATATATATATATATATATATATATATATTTCCTTTGGATATTAATAAATGTTTTCTCTTCTAATTTAAATTGGAGTTTTAATAATGATGTAAACAATGTCAAATTGATATAAAACAACAAAAGTTCATAACATTTTCAACAAAAATTTATACAGTTAATACAGCTTTTTGGTCTGTGTTAATCGCCAATTTTGGGGCCTCAAGCGCACGCATTATATA
>CM063498.1:123653041-123688041 GCA_032207245.1 Pardosa pseudoannulata
AGATACCCACTAGTTGTAGGCAACTTCCTAATCTTGTAAAGTTGCGAGTTGCTACTGAGCTTTAATAATTTCTTCTGTTAAGTTAAACGGTGTGTTCATTCGAATCTTCGTGACAATATGTATAATTAACAGTGATGACAGTATGTAATCAAATAATTAAAGCAATAACTAGATTATAATAAATTAATTAATGTTAACATTTATAGTATATTTAGCTATTTACATAGTTATTAATCTCGAATTACTCTTGAAACGTATTAGAAAATATGTTCACTTAATTCATTCTTATTCGGCATTAATCAATAGCTGCTATTAAAGTAACATAACCTATTGTCCTCAAATTTAACTATCGTTTAGAATTTATTTATCGTTGTTCCCTCCATAATTGAGCTTTGTCATTGTTTGATCTTTATAAGGCTGTAAAATATTTTACAGAGTTTGTGCGGAAACCAAGTGATTTAGCAGAATTTAATATTTACTTTATCAAAACAGATTTTGAATATATTGTTGTACTTAACATATATCAAATTTCATTTATGGTGTAATTAATTTTTATGTAGGCTTTACATAATACAAGCTCCATTATGCTCACATGAACTAATATTTTAATTAATAAATATTTTAACCATAGAACGTTATCCATGCGTATCGGAGACGTTTAGTTATTATAATAATGAATTATTAAAATCTGAATATAACGTTAATATGTCATAAATAATTTTTAAATGAAAGCGTGTATAATAATTAGTTTTCTTTGATTTAAAATAAATTTTTGAAAAGATGCAATGCAGATGTATCAAGAGAAAATTCTTTCGATTTAAAGAAGATAGTGAGTGTTCTAGGGTTAAGTATCACAGATTATTGAATAACAAAATAAAAGTAATTCATATAAAGTGCAATTTCATTTCTGAATGTATTAATATTATTAAATAATTAAATTTGCTCAAAGATTAAATTAAATGATAACACATAAATTAGTTTTAATTAATGATTATTAAAGATATATATCAGATTCAAACTGTAATGATGAATGCTATGCAAACTCAAAATTTAATGAAAGCTAAAAATTGATCTGTTCTTTGATTTAATAAGTGAAGAAGTTCAGAGTATTCGAGCAGATTATTCAAAGCCGATTTCGGTTTGAAATAAAAATGATATTATGGAAAACTTTATTATCAATATGTCTGTTAATAAAAGCAATGATAAAAATCATTGCTTTCTGACTGTAATTATAAATATATTAAATAATTAAAATTTGCTCAAAGAATTAAATTACATGAGATAACACATAAATTAATAGCTCTAATATTAATGAAACTTATTAAAGATATATATCAGGTACTCAAACTGCAACTGAGATGATGAAGGCTGCTATCTGAAGCAAACTCAAAATGTGGTAGATGAAATTGCTGCGAAAAATTGATTTGTTTCGTTGAATGTCAATAAAAAGTGAAAAAGTTCAGATATATATTCGAGCAGAATTTTTAAATTCCCAAAGCCGATTTCGGTTTGAAATAAAAATGATATTATGGAAAACTTTATTATCAATATGTCTGTTGCAATGAAAAGCAATTGATAAAAATGCGATATGCTTTCTGACTGTAATAATTAAATACTATTAATGAATTAAAAATAGCAAGAGAATTAATTTACCTTATAAAATAGCTAAAAAATTTGAAGCTCTAATATGTATGAAATTTATTAAAGATATTCAGGTACTCAAACTGCAACTGATATGATGAAGGTTGCTACCTGAAGCAAACTCAAAATGTGGTAGATGAAATTTCTGCAAAAAATTGATCTGTTTCGTTGAATGTCAAAAAAAGGTGAAGAAGTTCAGATATAAATTCGAGCAGAATTTTTAAATTCACAAAGCCGATTTCGGTTTGAAATCAAAATGATATTATGGAAAACGTTGTAATCAATATATCTGTTGTAATGAAAAGTAATTGGTAAAAAATGAGATATGTTTTCTGACTGTAATAATTAAATACTATTAAAGAATTAAAACTTGAAAAGAATTAATTTACCTCATCAGATAGCTCTAATTCTAATAGTTCTAATATTTATGAAATTTGATAAAGAACTTTAGTTTGCAGGTACCGAAATTGAAACTGAAATGATGAAGGCTGATATCTGAAGCAAACTCAAAATATGGTAAATTAAATTGCTGCAAAAATTGATCTGTTTTATTGAATATTAATATAAGTAGAAGAAATTCAGAGATGTATACCAGTAGAATTTTTTTTAAATTCCCGACGCCGATTTCTGTTTCAAAAGGATATTAAGAGAAACGTTTTTATCAATATATTTGTTGTAATGAAAAGTAATTGATAAAAATGCAATATGTCTGAGTTTGTTAATTAAATACTATTAATGAATTAAAACTTGCAAAAGGATTAATTTGCTGTATAAGATAGCTCAATTTGAAGCTATAATATTTATGAAACTTAATAAAGAATTTTGTTTTTCAGGTACCTAAACTGAAACTTTTTTTCCTAATCCAGCTGGAAATATAGGAACTATATGCTGAACTATAAACTGATCTCTTGTCTTGAATATTAATATAGTAGAAGAAATTCAGAGATGTATGCCAACAAAATTTTTGAACTCACGCCGTCGGTTTTGGTCTCAAATCAAAATATGAGAAATACTATTATCAATATATTATTTACAATGATAAGTAAATTAATATAAAATACAGTAAGTTTTCTGATTGTATTAATTATATATTAATGATTTAAAGTTCGCTAAAGAATTAATTTAATTCACAAGATTAGAAGTTCTAATATTTATGAAACTTGAGAAAGAATATTGTTTTTCAGGTATCTGAACTGAAACATTTTTTTCCTAACCCAGCTTGCAATATATGAACTATATGCATTTATGCCAATACAATGCTGCGAGGCTGTTACCCATTTAGCGCCACTCAAGGAGCACGTGTAGCTTAAGGTATGCTACGGACGGGAGTAACATTACCCCCACTAGGTTCCCATAATTTAGAAGCAGGGACAAAGCAGAACTCCAAGCTTGTCCTACCTCCCCCAGAGGTATCTTTTGAGAATTTGGAGGACATTATGACTACGAACATAATTTAAGTGCCCCAGTCACCTTTAACGAACACGGCGGATCTTAGGCCGACTCCAGCCCCGAATGCTTAACCTTTCAGTTAAAAGATAGCTGCCTTCGCCGACTGAACTACAGCGGCTCTCTAAACTGAAATTAGTGTTATGAAGGTTGTTATGAGAAACAAACTTAAAATGTGGTAATTGAAGTTGAAGTAACTGATCTGTTTATACTGATTTCGGATCCAAATCAAAATTATATCAAGGAAAATAATATTAATACACTTGTTGTAATGATGGATTTCAGTTTCAGTCGTTTCTGTATTATGTGAGAGGTTATTCAAAGTACAGCAAGGGCTTATGCTAAATCACATCCTTTGTCAGAAATATAGTAGTAGAAAAGAACACAAGTGCAGAAAACGATTTATCTTGAATTGGAAATAATTTCAGATGAAATTCTGAAGTTTATATGCGTGAAAAGAAATTATGAATAAATTTGTTAGGACTCACCTGATTGTCCTTTTACTCAGAAATCAGTGTCTAGTGTCAGCAGCTATTTGTGCAGTGGCAGTTTTCAGGCTTTTGGTTTTCTAGGAAAAACGTAATTTGCCAGATTTGCATTTAATGCGAAAACAATCACCAGTTTTTAGGACTATATTTGATCTTAATAGATTTTTAGATCTACCAAATTTACGGAATCTCTATGGATTTTGTAAAGGATAAAAAATATTATTTCACAGAGGTTCTTTAATTAGTATAAAAATTAAAGTTAAAGGAAAATTGAAAATACGCTATGTTTGTTAAATATGATTTATTTGCTAAGACACATGTTAAACAATGGTCTTTGTGGAATTAGTTAGAATCGTTGCCATTACAATGACTAGAATCATAAAATATAGGAGCTTCTTTGAAAGTTATTAATGAAATTATAGAAAACAAAAACACCTAACTAAATGTGAAACTTTAATACAAAATCCTTAAAAGTGTTACTGAGATATCTTCTTTAATCTCTATACCATCGCTGAGGTTTTAATAGATAATTAACTATATAATATTCAATAGGCTGTTAAATTTTTATGAAATGGATTACGTTTTTTTAATTTATCTTTATTAAATTTAAAAATAATAAACCAAGTATTTTGTAAGTATGGGACTAAGTTACTTATACTAATTTTTCAACCTTTTGAATAACATGTGAAAACAGTAATTTGTTTGAATAACTTACAACGTTTAAACAAATGAAAATATGTAAAGATACACGCTTTATATATATTTTATGCATTATTAGGTTTGAGTTTGGAGTGCTACGGTCTACCTTTTGCAACACGAGGGCTAATGAGACCAGAACTTACTTGTAAGTTTGTGACTAAGTAGCTTATGCTAATTTTTCAACTTGTTTGAATAACAGTTGAAAACAGTAATTTGTTTGAATAACTTACAACGTTTAAACAAATGAAAATATGTAAAGATACACGCTTTATAAATATTTTATGCATTATTAGGTTTGGTTTGGTTTGATTTTCGAGTTCTACGGTCTACTTTTTGCAACACGAGGGCTAATGAGACCGTAACTTACTGCTTACAGCCGATTCCGAATGGGTACGAACATCCATGCCATAGTGGGATTCGAACACACGAACTCCTGTTCCGAATTCCAGCACCCTAATCATTCGGCCATCGTTCGCCTTATTAGGATGTATAATTTGTACAATAATACTTTGGAAAAAGGAATTTGTTTTCAAGAATATTTGACACTTGTTCTTTTACTTCAGTCATCGTAGTTGTTAACTCCATACATCCTAAAATCGGTGATGAATTTACAACTTTATAAATAAAATGTTAAATCTTTATAACTTTTTATAAAAGAATTAGTGAAATTTAAGTTCAGCAAAAATATTAGTTGCACATTAAATCAATGCTTCATGGTTTTGCTTAATTTTCCTTTAAAAAAGTCTGTATATTTCTTAATACGTGTGTTTGTGTGGTTCATAGAACTTAAAAAATTATTATGAAAAAATGAAGATATTCAAGTGCTATTTTAAATATGTTATGCTATTCTGGAAAACGGTGGGAGGAATTATCTTGCAGTGATATTAAATGGAGAGGGGGTTTAGAGTGTATTACACCCATGTTATGTTTATTCACCTAAAGAGCTTAAATAATTTCATATTTAAATAACAAATGATTATTTCCTCACACAATTGATTTTTATCTTAATATTAAAATATATGCAATAATATGAAGATAAATACTGTACATTTATTTTTATTCTATGACAATGACAATGTCGGAAAGAATAGAATTATATTTCTTGGTTGCTTTGTTGTTTGAACCTGCGAATATTCCAATATGATGCAAATATTTACTACCCTGTTCCGTCGTTGAGCATTTATTTCCAAAATTTATTCAAGCAGTCTCACATAACAAAATCCCAACAGGCCTAGACATGATAAAATGCATGTTAAAACCCAAAGATTCAATGAAAAGAAATGAATTGATACCGAAGTAAATGTAACATAGATGTTCGGTGAAACTATCTTATCGCCCATTTTCTCCCGACAGGTGCTGATATCAGCGCCATTTACGGAGGTCGTATTCAGCGGCGAGGCCCGAGTACAGTGCAGTTCTGAAGAATACCAAGTCTCGAATCTGGATAGCAATTATGTCGTCCCCTGCTTTCACTTTTGACACTTTAATATCACGCCTGAAATATCAGATCTGAAAATTGCTTTCTTCGAAATATACGAGGCTGACGTTAGCTTCGCGGATGGAGGAACGCTGTTCAGAAACGGATGTGTTCGCCTGAATAAGGCCCGTGGTACTAAATCATAAAATTCGGGTAGTGGGGGCCACCGCATGACTCTGCCTTCGACCGGGAATTATTTCCGCAGCTTGGGAAATCCAGGAGAAATTATCACCCAGCTAAAAGAGACTGGATTTTCTTTTACCCGTATCTCTTCCTGGGGTTAACGCATTAAAATTTTATTTTAGGGACAGTGATGTATGAGAGTTTTAGATAAAAAATATATCTTGAGTCTTGTCTCACTTAACAATTAAAAAATTTCAAGTATTTAAGGAGAGAAATGCCTTTAAATCTCAGTTCTTAAAGCTTTTAATGAGTCTTAAGTTTTTAATGATATTTTTATAATAAGAATAAGTAATGTCACATAAAATACTACTTTAAAATCTTACAGATTAGAAATTTTAAACACTAGATTTGTTATAAATTTTAGACGATATTATTTTCAAAGATATTTTTTGCAAATTCTTTTAATGTACAGCATACTAACAGCATACTAATATATCTTGAGTCTTGTTTCAGTTTAATCTTAGCAATTAAAAATTTTCAAGCATTTAAGGAGAGAAAATACTTTAAATCTCAGTTCTTAAAGCTTTTAATGAGCCTTAAGTTTTTAATGATATTATTATAATAAGAATAAGTAATGCCACATAAAACACAACTATGAAAATCTTTCAGATGAGAAATTTTAATAAAAACACAAAATATAAATTTTATAAAATTTAGACGCTATTATTTTCAACGATATTTTTTTTGTAAATGTTTTTAGTGTACAGCATACTAACAGCATACTAATATATCTCGAGTCTTGTTTCAGTTTAAACTTAACAAAAAATTTTTTCAAGTATTTAAGGAAAAAATAACTTTAAATCTCAGTTCTTAAAGCTTTTAATGAGTCTTAAATTTGTAATATTTTTATAATAAGTAATGTCACATAAAACACAACTAAAAAAATCTTTCAGATGAGAAATTTTAATAAAAACACTAGATGATTTGTTATAATTTCTAGATGATATTATTTTCAAAGACATTTTTTTGTAAATGATTTTGTACAGCATACTAACTGCATACTAATATATCTTGAGTCTTGTTTCATTTTACTCTTAACAAATAAAAATTTTCAAGTATTTAAGGAGAGAAAAGACTTTAAATCTCAGTTCTTAAAGCTTTTAATGAATCTTAAATTTTTAATGATATTTTCATAATAAGAATAAGTAATTTCACATAAAACAGAACTATAAAAATCTTTCAGATGAGAAATTTTAATAAAAACACTAGATGATTTGTAATAAATTTTAGACGATATTATTTTCAACTATATT
Organism: Pardosa pseudoannulata; assembly: GCA_032207245.1. NCBI lineage: Eukaryota > Metazoa > Arthropoda > Arachnida > Araneae > Lycosidae > Pardosa > Pardosa pseudoannulata. Next base: position 123,660,229 of record CM063498.1, read on the forward strand.
TTTTGTTAATGTTTTTAGTGTACAGCATACTAACAGCATACTAATATATCTTGAGTCTTGTTTCAGTTTACTCTTAAAAAATAAAAATTCTCAAGTATATAAGGAGAGAAATTACCTTAAATCTCAGTTCTTAAAGCTTTTAATGAGTCTTAAATTTTTAATGATATTTCTATAATAAGAATAAGTAATGCCACATAAAGCACAACTATAAAAATCTTTCAGAGGAGAAATTCTAATAAAAACACTAAATGATTTGTTATAACTTCTAGACGATATTATTTTCAAAGATTTTTTTTGTAAATGTTTTTAGAGTACAGCGTACTAACAGCATACTAATATATCTTGAGTCTTGTTTTAGTTTACACCTAACAAATAAAAATTTTCAAGTATTTAAGGAGAGAAAAGACTTTAAATCTCAGTTTTTAAAGCTTTTAATGAGTCTTAAGTTTTTAATGATATTTTTATAATAAGAATAAGTAATGTCACATAAAACACAACTATAAAAATCTTTCAGATGAGAAATTTTAATAAAAACACTAGATGATTTCTTATAAATTTTGGACGATATTATTTTCAACGATATTTTTTGTAAATGTTTTTAATGTATAGCATACTAACAGCATACTAATATATCTTGAGTCTTGTTTCAGTTTACACTTAACAAATAAAAATTTTCAAGTATTTAAGGAGAGAAATGACTTTAAATCTCAGTTCTTAAAGCTTTTAATGAGTCTTAAGTTTTTAATATTTTTATAATAAGAATAAGCAATGTCACATAAAACACAACTATAAAAATCTTTCAGATGAGAAATTTTAATAAAAACACTAAATGATTTGTTATAATTTTTAGACGATATTATTTTCAAAGATTTTTTTTGTAAATGTTTTTAGTGTACAGCATACTAATATATCTTGAGTCTTGTTTAAGTTTACACTTAACAATTAAAAATTTTCAAGTATTTAAGGAGAGAAATGACTTTAAATCTCAGTTCTTAAAGCTTTTAATGAGTCTTAAATTTTTAAGGATATTTTTATAATAAGAATAAGTAATGTCACATAAAACACAACTATAAAAATCTTTCAGATGAGAAATTTTAATAAAAACACTAAATGATTTGTTATAATTTCTAGACGATATTATTTTCAAAGATTTTTTTTGTAAATGTTTTTAGTGTACAGCATACTAACAGCATACTAATATATCTTGAGTCTTGTTTCAGTTTACACTTAAATAAAAATTTTCAAGTATTTAAGGAGAGAAATGGCTTTAAATCTCAGTTATTTAAGTTTTTAATGAGTCTTAAGTTTTTAATGATATTTTTATAATAAGAATAAGTAATGTCACATAAAACACAACTATAAAAATCTTTCATATGAGAAATTTTAATAAAAACACTAGATGATTTCTTATAAATTTTGGACGATATTATTTTCAACGATATTTTTTGCTAATGCTTTTAATGTACAGCATACTAACATCATACTAATATATCTTGAGTTTTGTTTCAGTTTACACTTAACAGATAAAAATTTTCAAGTATTTAAGGAGAGAAATGACTTTAAATCTCAGTTCTTAAAGCTTTTAATGAGTCTTAAATTTTTAACGATATTTTTATAATAAGAATAAGTAATGTCACATAAAACACAACTATAAAAATCTTTCAGATGAGAAATTTTAATAAAAACACTTGATGATTTGTTATAACTTCTAGACGATATTATTTTCAAAGATATTATTTTGTTTTTAGTGCACAGCATACTAATATATCTTGAGTCTTGTTTCAGTTTACACTTAAATAAAAATTTTCAAGTATTTAAGGAGAGAAATGACTTTAAATATCAGTTCTTAAAGCTTTTAATAAGTCTTAAAATTTTAAGGATATTTTTATAATAAGAATAAGTAATGCCACATAAAACACAACTATGAAAATCTTTCAGATGAGAAATTATAATAGAAACACTAACGATTTGTTATAATTTCTAGACGATATTATTTTCAAAGATATTTTTATAAAGGTTTTTAGTATACAGTATACTAACAAATTGACTTCATTTTCAATCTATGGTTAGAGTTTATATAGGAATAAAACTGAGTATCGATTTTCACTTAAGTTAAACACTATTTATATAAGACAAATTTTTCAAATTATACATTTTTCTTGTAATTTCTAAGACATTTATAGCTTGTAAACCTTTTATAGTTCAATAAATAAATAAATTCATTACGATTTAAAAAAAAGAACATTGCTTGCACGACAAATGGTATTAATGTACAATACCCAAATTTGAAAGAAAAATACATAAAAGTAATGCACATTGAAAACTTTGAACTACTTATTCTATACCAAAATCATTAAATAGAACTATATGATGATTAATATTTTATAGTTCAATAAATAAATAAATTCATTACGATTTAAAAAAGAACACTACTTGTACGACAAATGATATTAATGTACAATACCCGAAATTTGAAAGAAAAATACATGAAAGTAATGCACATTGAAAAGTTTGAGCTACTTATTCTATACCAAAATTATCAAATAGAACTATATGATATCTAAAAGTTTAAAAAAAAGGATGCACGACAAAATAATTTTTTAAGACAGTAAAGTTTTTATTTAATATGCGAAATGTGTTTTGATAATGAAACTTATGCTGAGCATCATTTTTTCAGAATTTCACATTTTTTTGTTGATTTCTATTATTCTGAAGATTCTTTGTACTCTTCAAACTAAGGTAAGGTTTAAGATATTATACAGTCGACTCCGTTTAATGCGATCAGTTTGGGACATCGTGCTTTCGATAACAATTACCGATTGATAACAATAAACGATATGCAAAATTAGATAAATTTCCCTCACCCCTTTAATTCCCACGTACTAAATAAAATGAAAGAACTCATTTTATATTTATGTACTTTATATTATCCTCTAAAACATAAGAATTATATACATAACTAAAAAAATTGATCAATTATTGACTGTCTACAATTATTTTTAAGAAGCTCATTGATAAATTGTTTGTAATTATAATGTCTTTGAAAGTCATCGGAGTAGTTTTGTACTCCACGTTTCAACACTTTCAATGCATTTCTCATTTTAGCACTTGTTGGAGATGGTTCAATATCAAGAGATTCTTCATCTGACTCATAAGTTCCATCAGTTCCGTCATTCGTCTGTTTTTCCTGTGACAATCTGACAGACTTCAGATTCTGTTAACCCCTTCCGGTAAAATGACGAGTCTAGCTCGTCATTAGTTTTTCATTCCATACCGCACAATGACGAGCTACACTCGTCATGCGATTAAAGTTACTGTTAAATATGATAATTAATTTAGTTTAAAATTTCTAGTGTACTGAATTTGGCAACACTTTTATCACTTGTGAAAATCGCAAGTCACTATTGCATATTGTTTACTTAGAATTTCTTGGTACAAGTCACTGCCAAATTAATGAGTCAGAATAAAAGAAAACCTACTAAGAAATGCCGTGTGGGTTACAAGAATCAAATTAAAAGTGAGACTACTTGGCGTTGTAAACAATTAAGAATTCCTTTGCACTTTGTTTTGAAAAGTACCACTAGCTTGAAGACTATTATCTGTGTAATTAATGTTTTTCTTTGATATTTTCTTAAGTTTACTGTTTCTGATATTATTTAACACTATGTAAAAAGTGGATTTTAATTAAGAATATGTAAGAATTGTAAAATGAAACAAGTTTTTTAAATAAAAATTAAATGGTTATTTCATGCACAGTTTTTCATTATTAAATCATACCGGAAGGGGTTAATGTGGAAGCTCGATGTTTTGTTTTAATGTTAAATCATTTCGCTTTCTGGCTTCCATATCGACAAGCTGCATGTAAGCGTGCAAGGCACAAAATATGAATACTCTCCTTCTCAGTTCCGATTATAATGTGTTGCCTTCTGTTTATCTGACAACCATTGACCACCAGCAGGGTGTGCGTATTTCTGAAAAATTCCAGGAACCTGTAATTTTCCACTTCTTTGTTCATTCCCCATTTCCGTAGGTGGAAGAGGAAGAATTCTCAGAAATTCAAACAACAAAGAGAAAGAAAAAAATGAGTTCATTCTGAATATATTGTGAATATTCCATTGCCAATTAAAATGAGGTTCGATCACATAAAGCGATAATTTTAACATGCAAATGAATAGAGAAAATCGGGATCAAGTGATTTAAATAACAATAAGCGATTGGCAACATTAATACTGATTACATTAAACGGAGTCCACTGTACCTGGTATCTAAAGCTTTCAATGTTTGTTATCGTTAGTTTATTCTGTCACCGAATTTGTCTAACGACACTCCCTAGGCACCGAACATATATATAAATTATCTTACCCACAAAACAACTTCTGAAATTTGTAAATTAGAGACTAATTATTTATACCAAAACTAAACTAATTGTCATTTTCATTTTCTGAACTTCAATCATAGAAGCACCAGTAATGTATTTAATTTTATAGCTTGATGAAGATTAATTTTTTTTAAAAATTTCTTAATTTATTAAAGTTATAATTTTTTCATTTTAAAATATTAGATATTTCTAATGTTTTAATTTATAGAATAAAATAGATATTTTAATTTATTTGTATGTAAATATTTATCTTCTAATATTCATAGTTCATAAGTTATCTAGCCGAAAGTTGACCGAATGGTACAGTGCTGCTCTTCGGTACCGTAGTCCGTAGGTTCTAATCTCGAGGACTCCGGTGCTCGTTCGGAATCGGTTTTAAACAGTAGGTCCTGGTCTTATTAGCCCTCGCGTAGCAAAACAGTAGACCGTAGCACTCCCAACCAAGCCATAAATTATCTAGCAGGTAACTGGTTTATACTTTTTTCACTTGATATACATTTATGTAATGAAAAATATATTACTTCAAATAGCAAAATTAAAGAATATTTTAAGCTGGATTGGTATTAAAAAACTTGTAAAAAATGCATTCTTAAAAGAGCAGAAAATTTTATTTTATGATAAAAGTGGATTAAAGCTTTTAAATCTCTAAAGGAAATATGTCCCCTTTAATAAGAAAATATAGCAAGAAATATACAGGAAGAGAAGGAAAGTAATCAAAAATTCCCTAAGTATATAAATTTATTATTTTTGAAATTTTGTCTCGTATAGAAAAACACAAATGAAATGAGTCACTTGTTAATATTAAAATCCTTAATACTATAAAAAGACTCGAAATATGAATCTGAAATCCAAATGTAAATGAACCAACACATCCACACACAAAAAAGAAATGTAAATGAAATATAAATTAAAATCTTATTGCAATTTCCAGAAAAATGGCTTTCTCCTTCTCAGATATTCATTTGTTTTCTTTTGCGAATATTTATTTCAAGTTCTTATTTACATCTATCCAATAAAAAAGCACTTTATTTTTTCACGTAATAAGATTTTTCTCCCGAGGAGAACCTTGAATGATATACTGAAACTAATTATTTGCATTTTTCTATACAACGAATGAAAACGCCATTTTTTTTTTAAGAATAGTAACTGAAGCTGTACAATTCAAAGTAGAAGTCATTAATTTTTTCCTTCTCTCCCCTAATTTTTTTTTCACTGCAGCTCTTCGAAACAGAAATCACGTCTTTGTTCGAAAAACAAACTGTTCTATTTAAAGAAAATGCACCACATAGACGTAAACTCATTATATCCGAATCTCGAAAGGAAATTACAGTCTTATTTTTACAAATAATTCTGAAAACTACTGTTCGGAAGAAGAACAAGAGGGGAAAAAATCTGCTCTTTTAATAGGTTTGTCCTAAAAAACATCTACAGAAGAATGGAGAGCTATTTATTGAAGCGTGGTTAAATGTCTGCATACAGAAATACTATTAACCTTTCTGTTTTGTTTACTCTTATTTTAGGAATTCTTCTATCTGTGTATATAGAGAGTGAGATAGAGGTGTGGAAAAGAATTCCACATCATTATTCTCTTTAGAAAGAAGTTATTATTTATACTGTAATTTTATATCGTACAAGTACTATTATACTATAATATGACAAAAAGATAATTCTAGTGTCAAAATTAGTAAATTTTTGTTGAATATCAAAAGCCTCTGGACTTTTCTTTTATTAGATAGGTTTATAGGGAAATGACCCCTTAAACCCTCTTTCCCTCGTCTATTCCACTGTCTCTTGAAAATGGGATTCGGTAATACTTAAGAATAGGGTACTGTTTGGCAAGTATGGCGAAATTATTGGCAATATTTGCTGAAACAAAAGGTAAATCAACCAGTTAACGTCCAATTTAATTTAAAATTGAAATTTTGTTAAAAAACTTTTTAAATTATGTTCTAAACACTTAAATTAAATATTATATGTAATTAAACTCCACACCCTTAATTTAGGATCCGAGATAATTACTGTCCTATAAATAGGACGCTGGGCGGATATGGAAGTTTTTGAACACTTGGGATTTCTCCTTTGTTTTTAGTTACTTCATTACGTTTTTGTTCCCAAACAATTGAACTTTAATATTTAATACCAAATAAAACGAAACACAAAGTAATTTGACATTTTTTATTAAGTTAAAACATATTCACACTATTTATGGTAATTTGTAAAACATTTTATACATAGAGTTACATAATATTTCATGCAATATGCAAGAAATTTTCCCGAACAATTTTGCATTTGACATCTTTGGTTTTTTCTTTTACCAATTATATGACCAACTCTATCACGTCTAACAGTACCTATTTCCTTCACTCGAGATGAAATTCTATAACTTGGTTAACCGATTTCTTTTTGTCCTGTGTTGCCTTTTTTTAGATAGGCTATTGCAATAACTCTGCTTATTTCTTTGATACTCTTTTTCTCTGCATTTACCATGTTGTAAATAACGCAGGTATTTACAACAGCCATGTCTACAATTCGGGTAAAAATTGGCCAATACCATGTTTTCCCACTTATTTTTATGGTATGTTTTTCTATTATGGTATGTCCAAGCTCCTTGATAGTCCAAACCATTTATTAAAATTTGAAATTTTTTACGAGATGCAATTAAATATGTATTTAAAAAGTATGCTAAAACGTATTAACAATTTTTTACAGAAATTATATTTATTGAATATTATTTGAAAGTTCTTTAATTTTTCAAGGAAATTTTTGAATTGTCGATGATTTTTTGCATTTGTGCCAATGTAATTTACAATTACGCTGGCAAATTTTTTATTGTTACACTGTTTTCATAACATCAGGATATTTTAAATATTTTGTAACGAGATATTCTCGGTGAGTTATACAGTGAATCAGTATGAACTGTGGAATTCCAGAATCATCTCTTAAAAGCCGAATAAGACCGATTTTTTTTGCCTTTCATTGCCGGAGCTCCACCAGTTGTAATAATTTTTTAAAAATATAATAACAATAAAGTGAAAAGGTAACTCAGGTACATTTATCGAGAGCTGGCAAATAATTCTTCAAAGAGCTGCATGTGGTTCGCGAGCCGCACGTTGACCATTCCTGATATATAAGAAAAGGGTTACTCAAGGAGAGCTGACTATAATATAAATCAAAATATAGATACAGATTGTGTGGAAACGGCTAGATTAGAAGAAAATGTTAGGCTACCATGCATCGAGATTTGCCAAGTTGGCGGGGGTACCTTGTATTTTTGTCAAACCATGGGATTCATTGGAATAAATTGTATATTTTATTCTGTATATTGTATATATGTAGGAGCCGATCTACCACCCAACTCTGTGTTAAAACTTTATTAGTGTGATTCTTTCTTGGTGATCATGGAAATTCTCAAGCCTTTTCCTCCAGCGTATTGGCAAGACAACATGATTTTCACAATATTAGAAAATAAACAACGCCAAACTGTCCCTGTGGAGTCTTGGTTTAGCCAGATCACATCCTAAAATACTCATGAAACTTCATTCATCTACACATTCAAAATAGCCAGAAGAATTACTTTTGCAATACTGCAAAAGAATAGACAATAGTGACTACCTTTTATTCATTTCTCTCAAAGCTATATAAGTATTCTTATTGAAAATTTTTTTTCATCATCTGTGAAACCTGACAACTTCCTGTTCAATATAATATTCTTCAGTTTGTAGAACTCTATTTATCTCAAAGAGATCACAAGTGTCCAAGAAATAATCATCTTATACTCTTATGAACTTTATGTTACATATAAATATATTTCTGTTACTGTATATATATATATATATATATATATATATATATATATGTATATATATATATGTATATATATATATGTATATATATATATATATATCTATATACATATATATATATGTATATATATGTATGTATATATATGTATATATATATATATATGTATATATATATGTATATTTATATATATATATATATATATATATATATATATATATATATATATATATATATATATATATATATATATATATATATATATATATATATATATATATATATATATATATATATATATATATATATATATTGTTGCATTATGTTGAATAAATTGAATTGCTCACTATATTTACCTTATCTTTTTCTTATCGCCTGTTATTTATTGTGCTTTATGTTATGCTATGGTGAATTTTGTAAAATATGTTTTATGCAATATAGCATATATACTTTTTATTGAAAAATTTAATCTCGTAACATTGAAAATAAACTAATTTTAAATAGGGGATAGCGAGGAGATAGTGTGATGTCTCTTCTTTTGCTATGACAATTCCATCAACAAACAATTTCACTAAACTTCCAGTTGATATCTTTGATGATATCTGGATATCGACTGAACACTATGGAAGTTTACTAGGTGCCCACTGGAAAGTTTGTGCTCTAAGGGCGAAAAGGGTAAGGACCTGACTTCCTCTACAAGTTTCCTTGGAATCAAATCCCATAATGTAGATATTTGTAGTCATTTGGTATCGACTGTCTGGCTCACTCCGTTCTCATTTGTGTGACATTTTTCTATTTTTAACTATTTTTTGATGATTCTCCAAAATATACTTCATCATATTTTTGGAAAATTTAACGAGTAATGAATGCATTTCTTTACACATTCTATAAAATATTAGTCCACAGAATTTAGATGAACATAAATTAAATACCTATACCAAAAAATGTTGCAAATGATTGGCCAATTTTACCAATTATAAGCGAATTGTGTACATTTCCTTGAGAAAAGAAATAGTTATTCATTCATAATAGTTTATTTAAAAAATGTCTATAATTTTGCACGATTATTGCAGTAATATTACACTAAAATGTGAAATGAATATAAAATTGTGGTATGGTTGCGTAGGTGGTTTATATAACACTGACTCCAATTAAATTAAAACATCATTTTATTTTAAGTAAGGCCGGCTTCGATAGCACGTGCACACTTTGGTTCACCTCACCACCAATTCAAGTTTTTGAGTACATGTGTACTCGCTCAGTTGAAGTAGCAGTGAAGGTGATATTTGATTTGCATAAAGTTCACCATGGAGTATGGATACATTACCATAAAATTGATGAAGTATTGGTAATTAATAGATATACGTTTTATCTGAGCATGTACGAAAGCATGTGATTTTTATGCTACTGAAATTTTACAATCAATTCCATAGGGAAACTTATTTGAAAAGTTCATTTGAATATGTATAAAACAAACAAAACTATCGGTGATTTATTGAGCTGCTTTTTTGTTAAGTTAATATAAGGCGGAAACTAATAAGGGAATTTTCCCAAATTTTCATAATCGTACAGAATAGTTCATATATTTTTTCCCATTTTAGTGTAATTTTACAGTTATTTTAAATCTGCAAGTTTTGTAAAATTTGGTCAAGGGGTAGTAATAAAGCTTGTGTAGGTAATGAGCCAAAATCGTAAAAACTATAAACATTTTTTGATTAGACGTCTATTTCAGCTTGATTATATACTCTTTTTCTCACAGAAATCTACACAAATTATGCATATTAATGTTTATTTGGTGAGATTTATAGATCATTTGCAACAATTGTTTCGGTACAGAGAGAAACATTTTTCATTTCTTATTCCTTAATTATTTAATGGTCCTCTAAGTGCAAAAATGGCTTAATTTTTATAAGAGTGTGCACGGAAATGTATCAATTTACTTATGGTTAAATTTTCCAACCATTTCCCAAAGTAGTTGCTAAGAAAATTGAAAAAAAAATTCAAAAGTTGGAAGTGGTCACAATGTGACTAGGCCATGTATGATCATATAAAGAAATATTTCTGTGAATACTAAATGACGTAGGAGAAAATAACTTGTTTAGTATGATCGTATAAAGTAATATTCAAAGAGCCATTTTGAGACATTAATAGCTGGAGGGTTGCAAATGCATGCAAAAAACCCTGAATATTTAGATCGTACATGTTATATTTATGTAAGAATTTGCATTGTTATAAATGGAATTTTTTACATTATCATTAGTAAAAAGATTAAATTTCAGTCTTTCGCTTCCAAATATAATAAAGAATTCTATTAAACTTGAAGCCACATATACGACCTAGTTGTATAAGAAATACTTCTGAAGATAAAACTATTTTAAAAATCTTAAAATATCCTTTATTTCTTTATTGTTGAAATTAGGAGCCTCATATAAGGTTTGTGCTACCAAAAGAAGTTAAACAGTAGGTCTTGGCCTAAATAGATTTCGTGCATTAAAAAACTAACACAGCTCTCTAAACCAAGCTGTACTGGAGAGTGAGACTTTAGACACGATAAACATTGTTAAAATGCCTTTCAAAAATTGTTTTTCTTTCCAAAATATTTAAGGAGACGTAATGTTTTATCTACGGTTTGTACTTTTGTTGTCGTGTTTTGCAGTTTTTTATACATAGAAAAATGTGTATATTTAGTTCTGTAGAAGCATTACAACTATTTACTCAGTTGAATCATTGTGTTGTTTTTACTACTTCAAAATGCTTCATGCTAATTATTTTCTCTCCATTTTAAAGCTTTGCTAGTTCTTTTGTACCGCTTGTAATGAAACTAGCTCGGGAAAAAAACAAACTCTCTTTCTAAGTTATAAATTGACGTTTGTGGTATTCTGTTGCAAAAATGTAGGAATCTACATAGAGCTTGTAAAATAATTTTATTTTATGAGTTTACAAACATGTATAGAAAATTCATGGAATAGTTTATGTTTAAAATATGTTATATTTATAATAGCAATATTTTTTAAATATGGAATGTTATGTACTGGAATCGAAGGCATTTGAAACCTCTTTAATATTTTTCTCAAAATACATAAATGGTTTTTAAGATCAACTTATATTTTTACCGAATATAATTATTTTTGAATTCTAAACATGTTAGAAGCATACATTAGAAAATTATTTTGAAACACCTTTGGTTCAAATTAAATAAATTACTAAAAGAATATTAAAAACTAATCTGCTTTAAAAAATTAATTAGCTCATGTAAATGTTTACAACACTGTAGAAGTATTTGGACGTTTATTTTCAGTTAAATGTAAGATCATAGTATATAATATTTCTGTGAAATAACATATATAACTGTGTTTAATTTTTAATAACTTTTTACCTGAGAAGATTTTGAGTTTTACCACAATCCTTTAGTTTGTATTTCAGACATCTTATGATGTGGTTACAACTGCAAGTTCGTTACTTCTAAACATTCCGCTGAACTTTTAATTATTGTGAAAATATAGAAGCTGCGTTTTTGTTTTAATAAAAGTTGTGCTCTTTTTAAAATGAAATTTTTTAAACCTTTAATGTATATTAGTATGAATATTTCTAGAAGTAACACTGTTATATCTACTACCTGAGAGCAACCACTGATAATAATATCGAAAAAAAGAAAGGCATGTGTTTTTTCCATACTAACTGTGTTTTTTCATCTAATGAAAACTTTTATGCCTTTGATGAATATGAGTAGGATTTTTTAAAGGTGAAACTATCTGTACTGTTCAAGAACAGAACTACTGATGAAAAATACACTTAAATGAACTGAGTTGTGGGCAATATATGTACCGGATGATCAAAAAGTCCGTATAAACTTTAAAAGGTCATAATAACCGAAAAAAAAAAACCAAAATAAAAAACTATTGCAGGTTTAGTATCGGGATTTTTTTTAAACAGAAAACACAGTAACTCAAAAACATCCGACAGATGGCGCTGGTTGAGCGACTTCGGCCTAAATATGCAAATGAGACTGTTATAAAAACGTGAACTAGTCACACTGATAATTCGGTCAAGGATTTTCTGATCCAGACATTTGGGGAAGACAAAAACATTAGCAGGCGTTTCAGGTTCCCAAGGCTTCCTCAGCCTCCATATTTGACCCCGGCAGACTTTTGGTGGTGGGGATATTTGAAATCTCGTGTGTATCGATCCAATCCATCCAATGTCTCTGAACTGAAATATGCGATCCGCCGAGTGGTGTCTTGCATACAACTGGACCTGCTGCACTCTGCCGTTGCTAGATTTGTGACTCGCATGCACTGTGTTATCTCCTGTGGTGGTGGTTATGTGGAACACATACTGTTGTAATAAACGATTTGGAGGCATTTTATTGATTCTTTTCTTTTCTTTTTCTTTGATTTGTATACATCAGAGCCCTCTATCGACTGTTTTTGAGTTGTTTTTTTATAATATATATATATATATATATATATATATATATATATATATATATATATATATATATATATATATATATATATATATATATATATATATATATATATATATATATATATATATATATATATATATATATATATATATATATATATATATATATATATATATATATATATATATATATATATATATATATATATATATATATATATATATACATATATATATATATACATATATATATATATATATATATATATATACATATATATATATATATATATATATATATATATATATATATATATATATATATATATATATATATATATATATATATATATATATATATATATATATATATACATATATATATATATATATATATATATATATATACATATATATATATATATATATATATATATATACATATACATATATATATATATATATATACATATACATACATATATATATATGTATATATATATATATATATATATATATATATATATATATATATATATATATATATATATATATATATATATATATATATATATATATATATATATATATATATATATATATATATATAAATCCCATACCATAGCGATACTAACCCTGTAAACAGTTTTTTATTTTGGTTATTTTTCCGGTTATTATGAATATTTTAATTTTATTCGGACTTTTTGATCACCAGGTATATGGGATTAATGACAAAAACACAAAATCGACAGTCTGTAAGTAGTTATTATTTTTATTTTATAAGATTTGGTAGCAATTTTACCTTTTTAAATAACCCAGGATGATAAAATTATTAAAAATTTTTAACATGTTCTACATTTAATAATTCAATTGAATTCAACTGAAGTAAAATATTATTGAATTATTGACATATTATTGATATTTTTTATATCGCTTTCATTTTATACATTTTACACAATTAGAAATAAAAATATAGCTTACATTATTTAAGAATATTTACTAACATATTTACACAGTGACCAGTCTTCAATATATCTGGAGATTAAAGAAAAACGTTTTATCTCCTTCATGCCCTTGTCTTACGAACAATTTGATCTATTTTAAGTCTTTCGAGGGTTTACCTAAATCACCGTACTAAATACCGGATCGCTACAGCCATTTTGAAATGCATAGTAAACATATACATACACAAATACATACAAAAAAGTTTTATATTTACGTATATATAAAGTTTCTAGGCTACTAGCCGCTAGCATACAAGATAGTATGTGATCGTTCCTATCAGTATGAATTCTCAGTAAATTCATAACTTAGCACAAATCCCAGAATCTGACTATTGCGTTTATATGACAATCTATATCAGTGTTTCTTAAAATTTTTAGGTTTATGGAACCTCTTTTTTACCACATTCGTGGCAACAGATGTCTTGGATAAATATTACTTAATAAGAAACTAAAGCCTATTATTTATCCTTGAATATGCATAAATATAAAAACTAAACATTATAAAGCACCATAAAAATGGAGATAGCACTTACAAAATGTTTTATCGAATGATTCACGTAAAATAATACATTGATGAATGTTTTACCCCTTCTGATGTTTTACTGACGAGTTTGATTTAAATGACCAATTGTCACATCGTTTTTATACTTTTTATTTTTGCGATTCTGGAGTATTAATTTCTCTTATTAATTCTACGTTAGCGATAATGGTAAAATTAGTAAATCAGTTTACAAATTTTCTTTAATATTTCAATAGTGGTTAAAAATTTCTAGAGTAACCCCTTGAAGGTCTTAAATTATTAAAAATTGATTTTTATATTTATTTATTATTCTTTAGGCCTTTTTCGGATTTTTAATGCAGTTTATTTATTTTTAAAACGCTTATTTTTTATTTTTTCCAATTTTTCCAATTTTTTTCGATTTTGATAATTTTAAACCATTGTTTTCTGTTTATTTTGTACGGATGTCACTGGCCGCAAAAATATTTTATGTTTTTCTATCCCTAAACTTTCTTCTTTCTAGTTTTTGTGCTATGAACTCACTAATCCACCCTTCTATCTCTTTGCTCTTTTATGTGTTTATTTTTCGCTCGTTGTCATGTTTTTGCTTACTGACACAAGCCTCTGTATTGACGGGCTCGACCCATAGGGTCCAGTTGAAACACCACCTTTGAAATCTTTGAAGCCTTAAAAGTCGTTGCGGAACTCTTGGGTTCCGCGAAACAGACTTTGAAAAATCTACTGTATATAATTGATTAGGGATAAAAAATATTAACTAATGCATACATTATATTTTTAAGTTTATTGAAATGTATTTCGTGCCCAACCAAAGGTAACAGAACTCATCCATAAAAGATAAAGGCAATAGAATGTGGTATCAAAATTATATATTTTAACCTACATTTTACCTCTTCTTACAAATCTGTTTGATTTTTTTAGGTTCACATTTCTAATACATTTGAGCAAAGATGTCTTTTAAAAGCACTCAATATATGGTAAATAAATAGCTTTTTAAATAAAAAAATATTTTAATAGATATTCATTAAACACTAACACACGTTTATGACAAGATTTATTCCCAGACATTGAAAGACAGAGAAAAAGAAATAAGATTTTCTCATAAAATATTTTCAGTAAAACTTTATAGAATATTTCTCGTAAAATATTTTCAGAAATTCTTTTGTTTTTTTTAAAGCTTCAGGTAGCATATTTAATGTTATTAAATCTAACGGCCGACCTAGAAATTTAACCGACTGCGTGCATTCATGCTCTGCACATCTTATAGCTACGGCCCTGCAGATATATATGAACTCTTTTATTTTTTTTCTCTGTAGTCCATTAGAGTAATAAGTGCACATGTTGTCAAATTTGTCCGCACGAAACAAGATCGATAGATACACAAATAATCTCCGACTAACATCTTCTGCAGTAGTCCTGAATTTGCTTTATTGTCTATACATGAAAGAGAAATAAATCGCCATTGCCTAATTTACCCTTTTAAGTAACATTATGAAAATTTTCGAGAAAAGTTAAGGATGCAAATCGCATTTTAATATACTGAATCCCCCCTATTATACTGTTACTCCTTTGAAGCATTAACTCGGCTTAATAACTTAACGTCTAATTTAATAGCCAAACGTATATTTTTCTGAAAAGTTCCTTTCAAATTATGAAGTGAGCCATTAATAATAAAGTTCGCATTATAATTTACTCAGTTGGTACGTAATTGCAGTTTTAAGTGAGTCTGATGCCGCGTTATATTTCATACATCGAAGTTTTCAGTAATTTATTAAGTTAGATATTTATTCGCATGTTTTCGATTTGTTTATTCATATTTATTCATTTATTCAAATGAGCTGTATAAATTTTCCATTGAGCCCCACATACAAGCAATTCTAATGTGTAACACATGAATATGTGCTTGCGTATTGCATACTGCTCTCTTTAGAAATTTATTACAAATGTAAAAAAGTGTTAAAAGATCTCAGGATTGTTGAGAATATGAAAAATTAATAGAAATTATCTTTTTAGGAAATTTTAAAAAAGTAGTTCATGCAACTTTCAACTACTATTTTTGCAACTCAGATAAAGCTTTGGTAACACTAATACTACCATTTCTTGCTCTTTTATATTTTTCCAATTCTCTAAAGAATTAATAGGTAAAGTGTTTAGAAAATTTAATTATGAATAGATCTCAGGATTGTTGATGACATGAAAAATTAATAGAAATTACCTTTTTTAGAAAATTTTAAAAAGTAGTTAATGCAACTTTTATTTAGTATTTTTGCAACTCAGATAAAACGTTGGTAACACGAATAATACCACTCTTACTCTTTTATATTTTTCCAATACTCTAAAGAATTAATACTAGATAAAGTGATTGGGAAATTTAATTATGAATAGATCCGAGGATTGTTGATGATATAAAAAATTAATAGAAATTAGCATTTTAGGAAATTTTAAAAGGTAGTTAATGCAACTTTCAACTAGTATTTTTGCAACTCAGATAAATTTGTTGGTAACACTAATAATACCACTTCTTACTCTTTTATATTTTTCCGATTCTCTAAAGAATTACCAAATAAAGTGTTTGGAAAATTTAATTATGAATAGATCTCAGGATTGTTGATGATATGAAAAATTAATAGAAATTAAACTTAAGAAATTTTAAAAAGTAGTTAATGCAACTTTCAACTAGTATTTTTGTAACTTAGATAAAGCTTTAGTAACACTAATACTACCACTTCTTACCTTTTTATATTTTTCCAATTCTCAAAGAATTAATACTAGATAAAGTGATTGGAAAATTTAATTATGAATAGATCCCAGGATTGTTGATGATATGAAAAATTAACAGATATTAGCCTTTTAGGAAATTTTAAGAAGTAATTAATGTAACTTTCAACTAGTATTTTTGCAACTCAGATAAATTTGTTGGTAACACTAATACTACCACTTCTTACCTTTTTATATTTTTCCAATTTTCAAAGAATTAATACTAGATAAAGTGATTGGAAAATTTAATTATGAATAGATACCAGGATTGTTGATGATATGAAAACTTAATAGAAATTAGCTTTTTAGAAAATTTTAAGAAGTAGTTAATGCAACTTTCAACTAGTATTTTTGCAATTTAGATAAAGGGTTGGTAACACTAATGCTACCACTTCTTACTCTTTTATATTTCAGCTTTTTAAAATAAATTAGATTTTTAGTAAATTTTAAGAAGTAGTTAATGCAACTTTCAATGGGTATTTTTGCAACTCAGATAAAGGGTTGGTGACACTAATACTACCACTTCTTACTCTTTTATATTTTTCCGATTTTCTAAAAAATTACTAGATAAAGTGTCCTGAAAATTTAATTATGAATAGATCTCAGGATTGTTGACGATATGAAAAATTAATAGAAATCAACTTTTAAGGAAATTTTAAAAAGTGGTTAATGCAACTTTCAGCGGGTATTTTTTCAACTCAGATAAAGGGTTAGTAACACTAATACTACCACTTTTTACTCTTTACCTTTTTCCAATTTTCTAAAAAAGTACTAGACGACGTGTTTGAAAAATTTAATTATGAATAGCTAATGTATTTTCTCACACATTCTTATGATGTTATATACATTAGCATTCTTTTATAATAGCACATTTTTTAAATACATCTGATCATTCATTTAATATTGTCTATTTGTATGATACGAAAATGGTAACTTAGAAGTAAATAATGAAGCGTATATCCAAAAACATTGCTTATGGGAAAATTTGCCTTTCTTTTATAGATGAATGAAAAATTTTACGTGATGTGAAAAGATTAATCAGAGAGAGTGGATATTGAACTATAGAGCAACTTTATTCTAGCAACTACACGTTATTATGTTAGTTGGGAGTTACACAAGGGTTACACAAGGACTAATGAGACCGGGACCTACTTCTTAAGGCCGATTCCTAACGGCTATGAATATCAACCAGCAAAATGATTTTAACCTAGGAATTCCTATACTGAAATGCAGCTCCCTACCTATTTGGCCGTAGCTCTTAATATATACAAAATAAAATAATATTTGTATATAGTATATATAATAATAATATATATATTTATATATATATATTATATAATATATTTAATATATATATATATATATATATTATATATAGTAATGTATTCAGATATAATAAAATAAGAGAAAACGTAATTTCTTAGGGGCAGCGAATTAATTTTCCTTCGGCCTCACAAACATTTAAGATATTATATTATACTATCATTTCTAGTTTTTGTGATAAAATTATAAAATTGTAAACATTTATCACTAACACAGCATATATACATTCGAAAATATATGCACACACTTTTAGCTAACAGTACTTTTCCTTAAAATCTGACATGCCCATTCGAAGGATAAATCATTTTAACACTATTTATATATAGATTTTTCAATAACAGTCTTACGTTTCAAGTGTCCTTTTTATCACATTTTTCAAGGGTGATATTTTCTCAATATCAGCAGCACCATTTATTTTGAACTCGGTGTCTTTATCAAGTGTTCTTGCTCCCCGGACTGCTTTTTTTCCGATACACTTTATGACTATCCCACACATATGGTAGAAACAAATAAAAGTTTAAGATTTCATCATTTTAATTAAAAATTTATAAATTTATTTTATTATAATATTTTTAACTTTTTTTTTTATCTTTTTTATATATATTATATATTATATTATATTTATATATTTATATATTTATATATACATATTATATATAATTTATATTTATATATATATCTATATTTATATTTATATATATATATTTATGTTTATATATATATATTTTATATATATATTATATATATATTATATATATATATTATATATATGTTTTTATATATATATATATATATATTATATAATATATATTATATATTATATATATATATATATATATATATATATATATATATATATATATATATATATATATATATATATATATATATGTATATATATATATATATATATATATATGTATATATATATATATATATATATATATATATATATATATATATATATATATATATATATATATATATATATATATATATATATATATATATATATATATATATATATATATATATATATATATATATATATATATATATATATATATATATATATATATATATATATATATATATATATATATATATATATATATATATATATATATATATATATATATATAAAATATTTATGCCAAAATGATGAAATTCTGTGTTTAGGATTGTTACAATATCTACTTATGTACTTTTAATAGAACAAACATTATCGCTACCGATCTGCAATAATACAATAAACAAATGATGTCGAAGTATTCATACATATGTGTAGCATTGCTTTTTAAACAGTTGAAACAGTGCTTTTCTAAAACAAATCTAAAAATCTACGTAGTGGGAAGATAAATTTTGAGTTTTTACTGTTTGTTACTGCCTGGTGCGAAGTAGAAATATATTTCAGCATCGAAATATTTCGGTTTAGATCTAAATACTATATAGCGAATATTATCAGTTTTGGTCTGCGTTAATCGAGTTCTACGCACAACAGGGTTACTTCCAGAAAAGAAACCTACCCGGAATGTTAAAAAGAATATTCAAAGGATTATTCTGATAACGCATCATACAAAATAAAAAGAAAGTAGGAAATATAGTCGAATATTTTCGACGATAGAAGAAGATATATTTGTATATTTGTTTATATATTAAGCGTACAAAAAAATCATGTGCTGTACACTTCAGATTTGTTGTTCTGCATCCATCATTTTTCCTCATGTATGCCAAAAATGTTCGGTAACATCAC
Organism: Pardosa pseudoannulata; assembly: GCA_032207245.1. Taxonomy (NCBI): domain Eukaryota; kingdom Metazoa; phylum Arthropoda; class Arachnida; order Araneae; family Lycosidae; genus Pardosa; species Pardosa pseudoannulata. Next base: position 123,680,190 of record CM063498.1, read on the forward strand.
TTTTCGTGTCAGAAATATCGTTTTACTTGTAGAATTTAAGAAATCAGGAGAAATAATGTTTTCTTTTCTTCCAGTGTGTGTGCTAGATTAGGAGGTTTCACTGTTTTATAAAAGGCTAGTATATTTCTAGCTCCTCAGTGGATTTCGTAGTTCACCAAAAGATTAGTAACTTAACAAAATCTCGGGCTACCATCGCAGATGACCTGTGCAAAAATGTTCGGTAACATCACTTTTCGTTTCAGAAATATCGTTTTACTTGAATTTAATTTTTTATATAATTTTTATATATTATATTGTTTACAATGTTTTTTTTTCTTTTAGTGTGTGTGCTAGATCAGGAGGTTTCACTGTTTTATAAAAGGCTAGTATATTTCTAGCTCCTCAGTGGATTTCGTAGTTCACCAAAAGGTTAGTAACTTAACAACATGTGGGGGTACCATCGCAGATGACCTGGGCAAAAATGTTCGTAACATCACTTTTCGTTTCAGGAATATCGTTTTACTTGTAGAATTTAAGAAATCGGGAGAAATAATGTTTTCTTTTCTTCCAGTGTGTGTGCTAGATCAGGAGGTTTGACTGTTTTATAAAAGGCTAGTATATTTCTAGCTCATCAGTGGATTTCGTAGTTCACCAAAAGGTTAGTAACTTAACAACATATGGGGCTAACATCGCAGAGGACCTATGCATATACCAGAAACAAAATCAAGAGAAATTATGTTATGAGGAAGATAAAAACAAACCTGAATCGGTACCAATTTTTTTAAGCACACAAAGCTTTGTTAGAATTAAAATTATTTACATACCCTCACATCTCTCAGTAGCACACCTTTTTAGTTGTGTATGGGTATCACATACCAGAGTGATCTCTTCACGTTCTTCCCAATAGTCACGAGCTTGCTCCTTAGAGAGTTGGACTAAATTAACTCGGGCCATGATGAACCTCTCGTAGATCAGGTTTAATGTAGTACTCGCATCGGGTGTTTTGTCGCGGTAGTGGCAATTCAGTAGTACAGTTTGACTAACAATGGGCCTAGACAGACTAATTCCTTTGTATACTCTAACAGTAACAGTCTTAACACATTAGAAGATGTAGAGACGATATAATGCTTTGCATTCAGCCAATTAGCTTGTATAAAGAGTGCTTCAACTATAGCCTATTTCAAATAAATGTTAATTATCATTCTAAACATAAGTAATATTTTATAATATGTTAGATACTTCCAATTAGTGATGGAAATTATAAACTTATTCATAATCACAAATTTTATCGGATTTCTTCATCTTCTTCTTTATGCATTAGTCTTTCCATCGTTTTCACGTATACCTTTAAATTTTTATCCTGTTATAAAACGTACTAAACATTTCACTGTATATATTAGAAAGATCATAAGATAAATACGTTTTTATAATAATTTCACAAAAACTATTATGGCATTTATAAAGACATTTTTAGTCATAATACTGAAATCATATCAATAGAAAAATTCGAAAATAATCATTATTGCATACATACAAATTCAATGTCGAATAAAAATATGGATGCAATTCTTTTTGTAGACGACAATAGTCAGGATCTTTCGAAAGAATCATAGTCTGTGTTATGACAATAAGTAATGGTGAAAGAAATGGTTACTTCATTTGAAATTATTTACAGTATATGAGAATAAGGACTTTCATATTTTGCGAAATATAACTTTACTGTTTAACACTGAAAACACAATTGAAAGATTTCATTTTTAAATTAGGATTGAATAGCTTTCTTTTTCTTGTAGAGACGTGGCAAAAATGTTCGATTCCTTCAAACGACTGAAAGTTTTCTGATTATTGATAGATGTAAATATGTGTACATAGGATTAGAATGCACAATAGGACTGGCGTATCATTCAAGTAATCACTCTTTTCTAAGTGAAGTTCAAATTTATTTAAGGATACTCTGTACCCTTTGGACTTTGTAATTCTAAGAGTTAACTAAACGTTCCACTGTATAAGATGTATATATTACAGAGATCATAAGATAAATAATTTTTTATAAGAATTTTATAAAAACTATTATGGTATTTATAAAGACATTTTTAGTCATAATACTGAAATAACATGAATAGTAAAATTAGAAAATAATCATTATTTCACGATTTCATGATTTCATGATTAAAATAATCATTATTTCATATAACCCGTCATATGACGAGATTAGTTATAATTTTTAATTTTTCAGAATTGTAAAGTACCCTATGAGGCAGGTAAAAAAATGGTTACTTTTTTGACTGAGAATTATCTGGTACAAGCTCGATAATTTGTTTATCTTCATACTCCTCTAAAGTCTTCCGATACTGTGAATGCAGTTTAGAATCACGCTCAATTCATTTAGTAAAGCCGTGTGGTTATGTATAAAAAACAGATACACAAACTAACAGACTTCTTAATTTTCAGAGATATATAACTTAAACGCTAGATATTTATTAGTCCGGGATATAGAATTCTAGACTTTTATGAAAAGATTTTGTTGTTAATACAGGTAATAAAATTTTTATTGTTACAAAAAATAATCGATGATTAAATTTAAAGTTATCCCATATGTACCTAATCTAAGCCAAATATAAAAGAAAATTATTTACGTAGTACCTAAGTTCAGTGATGAAATGTATGAAAATAATGCAGACGATGTTTAAATAATTTAAAATAAGAAATGAATAAATGAAATGGTTCAAGGGATGACGTCATAATGCTAGAAAAATGTTATTTTTACCCATTTATTATGTGATAAACTTAATTGCCGGTTAAAATATTTATTGATATAATGGCATTAAAAACTCAAAAAGGGGGGAAGGGGTTGATTTCGAACGTTTTAAAGACTTGCTTTGAAGTTTGCTAACCCTAATTTATCAAGAATCTTATATGGATACTCCTATCCCTTCTAGGTCCACCCTCTTCATAAATTCGAGGACAGACGGACAGATAACTAAGGCTATTTTTTATAGGGGATTTGATTATTTTTTTTCCATATGCTAGAATAATATGATTACCTACTACGATGAAGAGAACAAATTCTTCGGTAGATTATTCAAACTTGAAATTTTGATATCCTCATTATAGAAGCTTTTCATCTTAAACTTTAAAGTTTTTTTCACTTCACTTGCTAGAGTATCTATTAGGTATTAGGTTACTGTTTAGAAACTAAAGCGTGAGAAGATTTTATATACTGAATTATCATCCATTATAATAGACGAGGAATAAAAAAGTACTTTCAAACACTTTTGAACAGTGTTTCTCTACTACTCAAACTTTGGATCTAATCAATAAACTGGATTTTTCATATTCTACTTTAACTTTTAAGTACCTATGTAATCTTAATAAATGGAATACCGTTTATATTATTCCTAGCTTTTACCCATTCTTGGACTAAATTGTATTGAATTTTTATGACCCATATGATCTTATCTATATATATATGTGTGTGTTAGTGAGTGTGTACAATAAGACATGCTATGTTCATCCAATCTATTAGAACAATTAATTGCAATATAATTTTTTCCAAAAAATATGAACAATTCAAAGATGATCATTATTACATACTTATACATTCAATTTCGAACAAAAATATAGATGCAATTCCTTTTGTAGACGACAATAATCAGGATCTTTCCAAAGAATCGTAGTTAGTAGTATGACAATAGGTAATGGTGAAAGAAATGGATGATCCATTTGAAATTATTTAGAGTATATGACAATAAGAACTTTCCTACTTTACGAAATAGAGCTTTACTGTTGAACACTGATAACGCAATTGAAAGATTTAATTTTTAAATTAGGATTGATTATCTTTCCTTTTCCTGTAGGGATGGGGCAAAAATGTTCGATTCATTCAAACGACTGAAAGTTTTCTGATTATTGGTGGATGTAAATATGTGTACATACTAAAATAATGCATAATCGAACTGGTGTATTATTCAAGGAATCACTCTTTTCTAAATGAAATTCAAATTCATTTAAAGATACTCGATATCCTTTGTACTTCATACATCTAAGGGTATTTGATTAATTATTTTCCATATTCTAGAATAATATGATTACCTACTAGGATGAAGAGAACACAAATTCTTCAGTAGATTATTTAAACTTAAAATTTTGAAATCTTCATTCTAAAAGCTTTTTACCTTAAAATTTAAAGTTTTTCTCACGTCACTTGCTAGAGCATCTATTAGGAATTAGGTTACTGTTTAAAAACAAATGCGTGAGAAGATTTTATGCACTGAATTATAATCCAGTATGATTGACAAGGAAAAAAAGGTATTTTCAAACACATTTGAACAGTGCAACTCTGCTACTCAGACTTTGGAACTACTCAACCAACTGGATTTTTCATATTCTGTTTTAACTTTTAGGTAATATTTATTCTTGATAGACAGAATGCCGTTTATTTTATGAACAGTTTTAATTCATTCTTGGACTAAACCGTATTGAATTTTTATGCCCCATATGATCTTATCTATATATATGTAGTCCAATAAATTATATAACTGCTGGACAAGGAGAAAGCTAAATAGCTAGCAGTAATAAAAATGCAATCGGCCGACATTAAAGAGAACCACACAAGTCTAATTAAAACTTTATTTCAGAGCTGCTAAATCGGACATCTTTACTAGGCAACGACAGACAACAGAAAAAATACAAAAATACAGAACAGAGGTGCACCCAAGAGCGAAGACAGAAAGAATTTTTCCACTTACTCAATTAATTTAAGTGTAAGGTCAGGAAAAACATCGAACTATTTGCCGGTGACAGCTGGTAAACGTGTTGAATAGACAGAAAATTGACATCTATAGGATAGAAAGCTTAGGGAAATAGATCGAAAGAACTTAAAGTTGAGAACACTCCTTTGATTAAGACATTTAGAGGCTGGGAAAAAGGTTTAAGGAATTACAATGGGAGAGAAAAGGTTTTTAAGGAAATATTAAAGTTAAATAATTTTGATATATTACATATATGTGTGTTTTAGTGTGTAGAATAACACGTACTATGTTATATAGTCTATTTGAACAATTGACTGCAATATAATTTTTTCCCAAAAATATCTTGAAATTTTAAAAGTTAAAATAAAAGTCACCCTCTTTTAATACAGTAAAAGAACAGAAACATTTACCCCATAAAAGTTTAGTGAAATTTATTAATTAATGTTTAATATGAATTAATGTCAAAATTATACTATTGTGAAACAGAAAGTATAGTGGGAATAATTATAGTGAAGTTTTTTTATATCACGGTAATGTTTTATGGAATTTCGCCATCGAGAACTGAATACTGTTTCGCCAAATCCATGGTATGCTATAGAAGAACATTAACCAGCTTTCAGCCTCACGACCGAACATCGAATATTAAGGTTAATCCGAATCAAGTCTCTTCCTACAACTATCAATAACCTTTAATGACAAAGTCATTAATCATCAAAGTCAATGTAGGACAGTGCTTTGTTTTTTAAAAACCATACTAAAACAATCAAATAAACGATTGATAGCAACTAATGAAAAACTCACCTAAAAAATCAATTGAAATGTCAGTGCTTTTTAAAAAAATTCGCAGAATTTATTAAGAAATCAAAATTGCTTATTTATTTTATTGAAAGCACATAAAGTGAAAAATTCCATAAATAAAAATGTGTTCTTACTGTAGACGAATATGTTATTTTTTTGTTCAAAAATTTACAATTTAGAAACTGAATTGCACAATTAACATTTTATAAAACATAATGAATGTATGGAATTCGAGATATCAACTACGAGTAAAGATTAAAGAGTTATATTTTAACGTTTTTGTTAAATGTTCATCTAAAGTTCACGAATTCTCCAAAAGATTCATATACATTTCATACTGAACATTATTATTATAATAAAATCTGAAGTAAAATATGCCAAAAAATGTGAAATAGTTATAATACTTTTATAAATTGTTCACATTTTTTGGCATAACATATTATAACAGTTTCATTGGTATTGCAATCTAGAAGATTGAGTTTCAAATAACAAATTCCTTATTTAGCAATGTATTTTCTTAGGAAACTAAATATTCTAATAACTCTTTCATAAGGTACACTGCCTTGATATTGAGTATCTCCAAATACTTCTAGCTTTGAGCCCCTTAGGGGAAATGCATCTGATCTTAAGTAACTTAAGCATCTGCTATTTATTTTTACGTCTAAGCTACGTAATCCATCATTAAGACGTTCCGAATTCACATATTCGTTCATGCTTCATGAAGCTTATTTTTTCTTTTGATTGAGCTATTTGATTTGCAGACAGAATAATAATTCTCATGCATTACGAATTAATAAAATCAATACAAAGCTTACATTTGTTAGAAAAACGCGATGAATTTATTCCGTGATAGCTGAAAAGAAAACTTTTAGATTATGTAAAATAGTACATGGAAATAATATTAAAAAATTTCCTTCCAAAGCGTTATTGTGATATAATTTTATTGACAGAGTCTATACAAATGTATGCTATGTCAGTTGCTTAGTAAAAGTTACCCGATTTTAACAGGATAATGTACTAAATATTTTCCATCTATGTAAGTTTCATGAACGTGTTGAAATTGTCCTAACTGCTTAATGTGCCATTAAATATGTATACAGTAATGCAAGTCCGTAGTTAGATTTTTGTGGGTAGAAGCCAGTGAAGATTAATCTATTATTCGTGAAAAATAGTTAAATAATATAAAATGTTATTTATGACACTAGTAATGAGTACTGCAGAAATAAAAATGGCTTATTAAACTATACGATTGAAATATAATTTCTTTTTGAAATATTTTTGTGAACATAGCTCTTTTCTCCCTCTTGTCCTATATATATATATATATATATATATATATATATATATATATATATATATATATATATATATATATATATATATATATATATATATATATATATACATATATATATATATATATATATATATATATATATATATATATATATATATATATATATATATATATATATATATATATATATATATATATATATATATATATATATATATATATATATATATATATATATATATATATATATATATATATATATATATATATATATATATATATATATATATATATTAAAGAAAAAATTAATTTAAAATTTTCAAAATTTCAACGTGCGTATTTATATATTGTGTACAAGTGCAAATGGTGTTACTTAACAGATTGGTGTCCATGGAAGTGTCACTTTTTGCCGATACGTAACTGGGGTGAGGATATGGTTATAGGTGACCAGTAATTTCTGAGTTAACACTATATGCTGCCGGTCACACTAACGGTATATTTAACTATATAACAAGTTAGTTTCCTTGCTTATTTTGAAGAAATTCTATTAACATAAGCTGTATTATAGTTGGTAGCCAAGGTATTAATATACGTTACACAAAAAAGAGTAAGTGATGTGCATCAAAGTTTATATAAAACACTCAAATGCTGTAATTTATTTCTAAATAGAGTGTGATAACATATTTTATGTTACAGAAAATTTATTTATTCCCTAAGACTCTAGAAAGTAAAAAAAAGTCAACAGTACATAAAGAAGTAAAAGTATAAATAGAAATTCAACTCGCATAGTTTTTTAGCGTATGTAAGATTGCTGAAAGTTCTCCTAAAACTCCATAAACAAAAAACAGTCATAAATCAACATCAGTTCGGTATAAAAGAACAGAAAAGTATTTTCAATATATCAAATATACGGCAGCGTTTCATCAAAATTGACAAACTAATCAACATAAATTTCACGCAGTCTGCATTTGAATTCAAGGTTTCATTTCTCGGATGAAATATTTATCTGATATTGTAGTGAACGAGT
>CM063498.1:123693041-123713041 GCA_032207245.1 Pardosa pseudoannulata
GTGTAAACTTGTGTGCATGTTGGCATGTTTGCACATCATTGACGAAAGAGTGGTCTGTAGAAAACGTATATGATCGTTTGAATTCGCTTAACTAATGAGTAAATACAATTATTTTACTTTATTTACAAATCACTACAATGCAAATTTATGTATTGAGCCTAGATGCGTTGTACTAAGTCAGTTTTATCAATGGAAGCTGTAGTAAGTCACGACTATTAAACGCCAGTAGTAAGGTCATAAGGATACATTATGGTGTATAATTTAACATCAGTTTATTATACTACATCCTTATCTTTTTAGATAGGGTTATTAATAATGCAAAATATCTTTTGTAAAGAATTAGAATTATTAGATATTACGGATGGAGTGGTAAATAAGAAAGAAAGAAAAAGGCAATGTGTGAGTCCGTTTTGTCAATATTATTTCATAGGATATGCATTTTAATAAACTTAAATATATGATATAAATATTATTTAACTTTGATTCGTGATCCATTATACAGAGCACTTATATAGGTCTAATAACAAGTTTCTATGCTTTGAACAAAGTTATAAATGTACTAGGAATATGTTCCCGTAAGATTGAAATAATTATTGTGATGGTGTATTTTGCTTACATTGATTTTTTTTAACAGAAATTAATTAAAAGTGTTTGATTAAACAACTAGAGTAATAATACATTGGATTTAGGTAGAAAACAGGAAGCAACCAAATATTATCAAAGTGGATAGGGTAAGCGGCCAAATACTATCTAGCTTATAAGTGGTTAATAACTCAATCCTGTATATACATGTATTTATACGTATACAATTGTGTGCATGTTGGGATGTTTGCACATTATTGACAAAAGAGTGGTTTGTAAAATTTTATCGTTTGAATTCGCTTAACTAATAAGTAAATTCAATTATTTTAATTTATTTACAAATCAGTACAATGCAGATTTATGTATTGAGCCTAGATACGTTGTAGTAAGTCAGTTTTATCAATGCAAGCTGTAGTAAGTCACGACTATTAAACGCCAGTAGTAAGGTTATAAGGAAAGTAAGATAACCTTCAACAGATTAGGTGCCTCTATATGTTTACCCTCTTCTCGAAAACATCCCCTGTGGCGAAGAGGGTCAAAAGAATCTACACCGTGTGGATTACCAGAGCTGATACCTATGTCGGGCCCCTGTAAAGGGGAGGCGGCAATAGAAATACCTTGAATGTTTGTGCATAGCTTGCCTGGAATGCATATATTTAGGCATAAACTGTTAATGCCTTAGAGGCAATTCGAAGACATGCCGAGCATTTTGACTCAGCAAGGAATGCTATTCGGATATTTTCGTCAATAACATCGTACATATTTCGTTTGTTAAACGAAAAGTATTCAACGGCATTCTACGATTTATACTTACGTTAACGTAAACTAGACTGGAGAAAATAGAATTTTTGGTGATTCCAGTTGCTGTGTAAGGTTATATTTTATAACGAATTTGAGAAGAGAAAAATTTGTTACTTTACCAATAATTGTTATTTTACCAAAAGTATCTTTAAAGAAATTTTTCATTTTAAAATTTTGTTTAGCCTCATGGAACACTAATCTTTGAGATTTAACTGACATTCTTAACTATTCTCCGCAGTATTGAAATTTCCTACATTTTCCCCATTCTTATTCGTAAATTTTCATCTCGTTACACTTTTAGAATCTGCTTGGAATTTTGTAACCGAGCATTTTAATAATATGTTAAATCACAAAACTTAATTATTTTTAGGTTATATTTAATGTAGAAATAATTAAGTTTTGTAATTTAATCTATCTCATTATTGAATAGATTATTAAAAACGTTTCGTATTCTATTCCTTGTTTAATTCTTAAAATAAAATATTAGTCATTGAGCTGTAAAATGTTTCAAGTTTTCTATATTACTTAATTATCTTTGGTATTTAATTTAAAGTATTTCAACATTAAATCGATTGATTTAGGAAATAAAATATTTGAATTGTTTACTTTTGTTAATTCAATGGTAAGGTATTCACCTTAAAATATTTTCTGTTTAAATACAATTTTTCATTACTCTAATTGTTTAAGTCAATAATTTTTATTAATTTCTGTTACAAAAGCTAAATAAGCAAAATGTTTCATCACAATAAATATTTCAGTCTTAAGGAAACGACGGACGTTATTATGCATTTAAGGAAGGGATTAACTTATAATGATGAAACGTTGTGCATATTCTACAGACACCTTATACGTCCAGGATATATACATATACAGGACACACACACACACACATATATATATATATATATATATATATATATATATATATATATATATACATACATACATACATACATACATACATATATATATATATATATACATGTATACATATACATATACTTTATATATACAAGGATTATTCATAATCCTCTGAAATGACGGTTTTCGACAGGTTAATACTGAATTTGAGACGAAATTCTACGTCTTCCGTTTATATATATGTATATATATATATATATATATATATATATATATATATATATATATATACATATATATATATATATATATATATATATATATATATATATATATATATATATATATATATATATATATATATATATATATATATATATATATATATATATATATATATATATATATATATATATATATATATATATATATATACATATATATATATATATATATATATACATATATATATATATATATATATATATATATATATATATATATATATATATATATATATATATATATATATATATATATATATATATATATATATATATATATATATATATATATATATATATATATATATATATATATATATATATATATAATATATATATATATATATATATATATATATATATATATATATATATATATATATATATATATATATATATATATATATATACCTATAAATATAAATTATTGCAAACGAAATGAATAAACAATATTAAATCATTTTAAACGCACTAATAAAGGAGTTATGTTTATTAATATTTTGAGACATAAATTTTCTTCCCCATCTTTTAATTTCTAGCATGTATAGAACTATTAGCGTTCCAAAAAGGTTGTAGGTATAGTAATTGAATTATCAAGATTTTTCCCTTAATCTACGTAGACGTAAGTATAAAGAAAACCCGACTCACGTATTCTTGTTTAACGAACTGGCATCGAAGAAAATTTGTGATGCAATTTTTTGCAAATAAAGATTTAAATGAGAACGATCAACATAATTTTTTCTTGTCTCTTTTCAATCACTCAACCGTATCACCGAAGGCTTAAGAGTTAAGGTTGAGTCAATATACCGCCATTAACCACAAAACTATCATCTAAGTAACATAAAACATTTCCGTTGGCTCTTATGACAACACAATGCTTTTATACAACTACGAGGGGATTTTTTTTTGTACACTGTATCGTAAAACACTATTTTCTTTTTTTTTCCCTTACTCCCGCATTCTTCCGATAATTGTTGTGATTCTCTCTCATTAACACTTATTTGACCAGCAAAAGTGTGTTCTCTCTCCCCGCATGGCCACAGCAGTAACGGCATAAAGAAAGAAAAAAAAAAGGACAGGAAAAGGAAAGGGCAACAATCATAACGCTCTGCCGGTTTCGTTTCCTGGGAAATAGAAAAAAAGTCGACCAATACTGGCGTAAGTAAATGCATGGACACCGCATGCTTATGAATCGAGTCATTTATGAAACGTAATTATGGGCGGGACAAAAAGGAGTAGCAATTGCAATTTTCGTTCGTTCTTTCGCTTGTATATCTTATGGATTTGGTTAAGATATATTTTATTTCCATTTTTGAATATATTTTATGCAATGTTCTTTAAGTATTAGTATTTCAATTTCGTTTGACAATACACTAAAAAGTTAATATATGATCTTCCTTTTTTTTGTATTCTAAAATTAATACAGGCTGCCTAGCCTAATACTTGCAAAGTGTTTTTGATATGCCACAGTAGAATAATTTATTTTGATCATCTTAAAGAGGTTAATTTTGGAATTCTGGGGTACATAACTTATTGTTTAAGCTAAAACAATAATACACTTCCATTTCAGAACGTCTAAATGGATCCCTTCGACTCCCTTGACTGCTAGCATCTAAAACATAACTACACACATAAATATTAGATTCAGAAAAATAACTGCTTCAAAATAATATTGCACTAATATTAGTTCTGAGATGGAGGTATTAAAAATAGTGCTTTACTTTTTCTCTACACTTATAAAACTAATTTTCATAGTGTGCCAATAGCCTTGAAATATTGGCAGTATATTATAAATACAACTTTCCGTGATATATAAAATATAAATACCTATTAACAATTTAAAAATAGGCCAATAATTTATTGCTTTAAATTCATAAAATAAAAAAAACAAAAACTGTTTGGCATTAAAACATCAAACTTTAATCATATTTATCTGAGCTTAAAATCTCTCAGGTATATCACCAACATGCTACTTATATCGATAATTTATCGATAAGACAAAGACTTTAGGAGAATATCCAAAATTTTCTTTTTGCTTGAACTGCTGAAAATGCACTGTTGCGTTCAGACAACATTTTTATTTTACTTAAGTTGATCAAACAACAAATTATCATGTCATTTGCTTTCAGCAAAAATAATAATGATAACAATAAAAATAATTAAAAAAACCTATCAATTCAATGGAAGAGCAGATTTAAAATTTAGTACACTGTGGGAAATAAAAGTTTAATCTGTAATTAAATAAATTCCAATGTGCATCCATTTCTCTGATAACTTGCAACCATCCGTATATTTCAAACGGTATAAGATCTGCATGACTCCAAGCTGGAAATTTCCCCCAATCTTAATAACTTTCAAAAAGGAGGAGGAGTTGTTGTCTGTTTCTATATTCCCTTCCTCTTGCGATTTCTTAACGAGTGGACATCCAGTTCATTTGCTCATCCTGAACCTTTTTCTGGCCTTCATTACAATTTTTAGATTTAGGCATGGATAGCTATTCTGAATCGGTTTGATTAAGTAGGTTCCTGTTTAATTAGCTCCTAGGTAGTACAAAATGGAGAATAGTGTAGCAAATCAAACTAAACAAGCTGTTTAGTGCCCTTTCTGGTGTTAAAACCCAGAACCTCGCGGCTCTATTCCATACGTTGGCTACTAAGCGTGAACGTCATCTCTCTCTTCTGACACCTCTTATACCTCGCAATTTGACCATACTCTCATAGATGTAAGGCGTTCATCCTGTCATGATAGAGAACCCTCTCAACTTTGATCATACCCAAAAGCAATGATTTTGCTGCCAATTCAGCTACTCTCCTACATCAATTTTTTGCAGTTCATAATCTTTTTAATAGGATTTGATTAAAAAGGCTATTTCTAAATGAAAGACCCGATCAGGTATAAAGATGAATCAATCTCGCCCTTAGCGCCTTAGGAGTATCCTCAGAGATCTCCGGGTTACTATTACAGAGGTTGGTAATTACTTGTTACACCTATCTATCTTATAATAAGGACATCTCACAGGAGCTCTCTATTCGAACCTGCCTGGGCCAAGCCCTCTAGGTCAGAATTATTGTAGTGCATGGTGATGAGAATTATCAGAATATTAAAACATGATATTGAGGACCAGATAATGAGGAGGATCGGCCCTCACAGGATATAAACCGTATATCAGTGTGTCGGGAAGGGTAGTAGTTATGTTTTCTGTTTCTTATATTGTACCTCTCTCTCAACTGTCAAATCTCCTAACGAGAGGACATTCAAGTCCTTATAGTTATTCTGCATATTCTCATAAGTGTATAATGAAAAACATTCAGTCCCGGCTTGTGATTGACTCCCGCATTCCAACATTCTAGCATGAAATGGTAACCTCTAAATTGTGTATTCAAGCTATTAGAGCTTTTAAACCGTTAAAAGTAATAGCATGCAAGTAATTCGGAAGTAATATATCTTCGTGCGGTATTACATAATATTTAAATAAGCATGTTCACTCTTTTAAAAAAATCTCGTCCACTCTTGCCTTGATCATTTCGTTATACTTTCAAAGGAAGTTTCTATGGATAAGTCAATTCACAGTTTTATCCTTTTTTTCCACAGTTTTTAGTTTTTACATTTTTAAACAGATTTTATTTATTTATTTTGATAATTTATTTATTATATTTACTTGTTTTTTTCTGAAAAGATAATCTTGTATTACAAAAGAAATGTAATCATTTTCTAGGTCAGGTTTTAATCCTTAAGGCAAATAATGGGAAAATGTTATGTGGCCAAGAATTCATAGACGTGTTATGTGCTGTCCTTTGATATGATGTAATATGTAATTCGTTTATATGATACTTCCAATAACAAATTAATTAGTATTTAACTGCCAGTAAAAGGTTTCTAAAAGAGATAATAACTTCATATGAACCAGGAGATAATTATTTGTAAGAAATTTTCTAATTAACAGTTCTATGATACTTTTACGAAAAGATGAACAATTATGTTATCAAATTTCTTGGATTCTCGGTTTAAGCTAAAACAATATTACACTTCCATTTCAGAACGTTTAAATGGATCCCTTCGACTCCCCTGACTGCTAGCATCTAAAACATAACTACACACATAAATATTAGATTCAGAAAAATAACTGCTTTAAAATAATATTACACTAATAATAGTACTGAGATGGAGGTATTAAAAATAGTGCTTTACTTTTTCTCTACACTCATAAAACTAATTTTCATAGTGTGCCAATAGCCTTTAAATATTGTCAGTATATTATAAATACAATTTTCTGTAATATATAAAATATAAATACCTTTTGACAATTTAAAAATAGGCCAATAATTTATTGTTTTAAAATTCATAAATTAAAAAAAATAAAAACTGTTTAGCATTAACACATCAAACTTTAATCATATTTATCTACGCTTAAAATCTCTCAGGTATATCACTAACATGCTACTTATATCGATAATTTATCGATAAGACAAAGCCTTTAGAAGAATATCTAAAATTTTCTTTTTGATTGAACTGCTGAAAATGCACTGTTGCGTTCAGACAACATTTTTATTTTACTTAAGTTGATCAAACAACAAATTATTATGTCATTTGCTTTCAGCAAAAATAATAATGATAACAATAAAAATAATTTTAAAAACCTATCAGTTCAATGGAAGAACAGATTTAAAATTTAGTACACTGTGAGAAATTAAAATTTAATCTGTAATTAAATAAATTCCAATAATGCAAATAAGCGCTACAGCTTACATATTAATTCGAAATTCATTTATCATGCATTTCTGGGAAGCACGTATTTTGATTACAGGAAGCAAATGATGCGCAACGTTTTCGCAAGAGAATGCATAAAACGAAATATTTCAGATCAGCATAAATCGATCCCATATCGATATATTGCTGCTCTAAATCAACCAATCGAACCTCTAGTAAAACCGATTGATGGCAGAAACCGCCTGCCCTACTTCCGATAGAAGTGTTAAAAGTGTTTGTTAATCTTCTTTCAAACTAGTTTTGTTCGTTTCCGAAGACATCTTTATGATCCACCCCTGCAATGCTAATATCTGTTATCTTGCCCTCTGCAGCAAGTAGAGCGGAACGCGAATTACTTAATTTTCAATTCAGCAAACCATAAAAATCAATTGTTTTGAGACGTGATTACAAGACAAATTTCTATGCTTATGGAGTTAAGTTGGCATCCACAGATAAGTTGGACGAAAAATGAGTGGAATTCAGAGTAATTGGTTATTAGCGTACATTTGGATACTTTTTGAATGGAAGAAATTATGCTGAAGCAGAAATCACAACGTGTAGCAATGTTTGACTTCAAAAATGTACATAATTGTATATAATAAATGGATTCTCTAGTATATTATTTGGAAAGATTTGAAGAATTTAGTAAAACAATTTAATAATGATATACATTTACATTTTTATTGTTTTATTTAGTACATTTATTGGAGAATACCAATATATTTATATGGTTGCAGTATTGATTACATCTACTATAGATTAAAATATACACCTAATACCTACATACATACATATATATATATATATATATATATATATATATATGTATATATATGTATATATATATATATATATGTATATATATATATATATATATATATATATATATGTATATATATATATGTATATATATATGTATATATATATATATGTATATATATATATATATATATATATATGTATATATGTATGTATGTATATATATGTATGTATATATATATATGTATGTATGTATGTATATATATATATATGTATATATGTATATATATATATATATATATATGTATGTATATAAATGTATATATATATATATATATATATATATATATATATATATGTATATATTTATATATATATATATATATATATATATATATATATATACATATATATATATATATATATATATATATATATATATATATATATATATATATATATATATATATATATATATATATATATATATATATATATATATATATATATATATATATATATATATATATATATATATATATATATATATATATATATATATATATATACAAATACATTATTCTGCAATGGAACATTGTATACTTTTGGAATCTGATCTAAGAGGTTTGGTCTAATTAATTACTGCTTAAATATTGACCAATAAAAAACTTCATCGGTATGCAGTACTTTATAGTACTAAGTACTCTATATCAAACAAGACTTTTCCATGATACATATTTATACATATAAGCAGAATCATGTACGTGTATAGTGTCCAACCTACAATCTTGCAGACCTATATATTCATATGTATATACTTTGCATATGTTCATAAAAACATACATATATGCATTTGTACACACATGCATGAATGCATTTGTACATACATGCATGAACATTATATACCCAGTTAATTACTTACATAAATCCTCACATGAGTACATGCATTCATATAAATATACAAAAATGACACTAATGCATATATTTCATGCTTTTGTGCAAAAGTGAATCACATGCATTTATATAAAAACCCATAGAAGTTTTGGAGATCACCATTAAGTATAATTCTTCTAGCTTATTAAGAACACATACATTAAAAACGACAGAGGTCCTGTAGTATATAACTGTGTTTGTAACTGTGTACTTCTGTTTTCATTGTAACTGTAACTGTGTGTTAGTACGTTAATAAAGATACCAGATATAATACCAGATATAACTGGTCATATGGAGTAATAAAGAATGCACGCATAACTATTATAATTATTTGAAAACTTTAAAAAAGTATCCCCAAGATAAATGTATGTTGGCAAGATTATCGCTTCTACTATATTTTAAAAGAAAATTTTCATCTTTAATTG
This sequence comes from Pardosa pseudoannulata, assembly GCA_032207245.1. NCBI lineage: Eukaryota > Metazoa > Arthropoda > Arachnida > Araneae > Lycosidae > Pardosa > Pardosa pseudoannulata. The sequence goes on from CM063498.1 coordinate 123,702,433, forward strand.
CAATATTTGTTGCATATAGAAACATGCATAAAATGTTTTAAAAGTCCTAAAAGCTTGTAATTTTAAAATAAAAGTTGCGAAAAGTTTCATATTTTATATTGGCGTGTAAATATTTGTTCTCAATAAGAAGTATGATATATATATATATATATATATATATATATATATATATATATATATATATATATATATATATATATATATATATATATATATATATATATATATATATATATATAATACTGTGAAACTAATTTATTATATTCTAACGGGAATCAATAAATTGCTGCAAAGAAATATTTTTATTTTTCCAACTGCTTAGAAATTTTTTTCATTAATTTATATTGAACTATAATTTATCATGTGCTTAGTGTTAACGTATGAAAGATATGCTTTTGTATTGATCATGTAGTTTCTATATGTTTATTTCACTGACAGAACAAAACAATAAAGAGAAACTACGATTTGTAAATTCCCGAATATAGATCAGATTTTAACATGTTCAAGCGTACCGTAAAATACAGATGTTCACAATCCTTTAAGAGGTAGGAAAAAATAGGTTGATCGATTTATGATCAACAGTTTACTTAGATTTGTAGTCATTTCCTCGGTATTTTACCCTCTTTGCCTTCAAATTAGCAAGTATGTAAATTGCAGACATTTTCCCGCACTGCGCTGTAAACTTTAAAAAAAAATCTTGAAGTATGATCGAAAAGTTAGACAAAAGTGACTCTCTTGAGAAGTGCGGAAGAGAGCTCAGTCGTTTGAACTCGAGGCTGTTGAGCAATCTGATATCATATTCGAGGTCATACCATGACTCTTGAAGCTGTTTTTTATTGGAATCTTTTTTAACGTGTCATGACGGAAGCATTCAGTCGGAAACCAAAACAGCTGAGTGTTCTTACTCATTGGATATTTGATATTTCAGCACTGGCTGTTCCACAGTAATGGGAACATTATGTTGATACTTATATTGAAACTATTTCAAATCTTCTGGTAGAGATTTAACTACTCTTTTGAAGTAGGCAACGTGATTTTGAATTGTCGGTGCCGTTTGACTTACTCTCTCATTTTATGATCTGCCGCATTTCTATTATGTATATTAATAATAATTATTATTGCTAAATTAAATAATTTTAAATTAGAATATCGCATTGCCTCATATGTAGTACTTATGTGTATATCATATGTAGTACAACGTTAAAAGTGCAACCCTCTGTCTTTAAAATTCCATTTTAATGCTAAATAATGGTCGAATCGGTAGGACGCTGCTTGACGGTATTTGAGTTCATGCCATTGTTGGCATGGCTGTTGGAGGAGTTCAGAAACGTTATTAAGCAGTAAATCTCGGTTTCATTAGTCTTCGTGTAGCAAAACAATGGCCCTTAGCACACTAAACCAACAAGAAACGAATTCCGGTCTCTTTAGCCCTAATGTAGCAAAAAGTAGATTTTAACTTTCCATACCAACCAATTAACCTGATTTTAATTATTAACCTCTTGAGGACCAGCACATAAATGATATACGAATGGACCATTGAGAAAACTGTTGCCGTTTAATGCCTTCTAGTAATTAAATCTAGCATTCAAAAATTAAAATAAAACATTCCGATTTCCGATTACGCATACGCGACTCTGGTCTCTCAATATCAACCGGAGATCATCGCGTAGAGGCGACGCTGGACTGATAAAAGTGAAATCGCTGCGTCGAGTGTACAAGAAGTTGGTCGAGAACGGGTTAAACTCATATTGTGGTTACGAAAGTTCTTGCTGATGAGAATCGAATTCCCCTTGACATGTTATTATTTCATAAAGGCTTCAACTGAATCTGTACTTTACCATTATTTGCAGTAAACACCAAAGATTCATTTGCTACTTTATTGGATGTCTTTAAATTTTTCTTGAATTTAATTACTAGAATCATTAAAAATATACACTACTTCGATTTCATGCTAAAATTTGTTTTTTACTTTTTAACTTCCCCAATATAAATCTTTGGAAGCAGCCGCGGAACGGAAAAAAGGAGCTTCGGGAACAGGTTTCCCATTACCGAGAGGAAAGACTTCATTGAAGCCATTCTTCCTCTCTGCTTTATTTTTTAGTGTCGAAAACCGCGTAGGCGTCAACCCTCTCTCCAACAGGTAGGTCCGTTATAATGGTTAGCTTATGACGACTCTAGCTTCCCCTTCTACGCATATACCTCCCTCCACGTCTCGCCGGATGCAAAAACCGTATTTCCTGACAACTCCCCCATGTGCGTGCACGGCTACTGCCTAAATTAACAGCCACACGCGTTCTCGTGACTTTTGAAACGAAGCCCCGGATCTACTGTTTACAACCTTGGTCACGATTCTGAAGGGGAAGTATTGAGATGTGAAAATTTTATTTTTTTACCGTTTTTTATCTTCTCTTAAACCCACACAGTAGATCTGAATATTCCTAGGTGTCTACGAAAGCTTCTAAATGGATATACATGCATCACACTTCAATTTGAGGGAGGATCGAGTACTGGGTTTCAAAACTCATTCTGAAATTCCATGAGAAGATATGTAATCTTTGGACGAAGGGGAAAACAGCGTTATATTTAAAATATCCCCGTATAAAAAGCTTGGATTTTTTCGTATGCTTTTCACTTTTAGCAAAAAAAAAAAAAAAAAAAAAAAATTGTGTTCATTCTTGCTTTTAAAATGGGAGATAAAACATGCTATGGAATGCTAGGAGTGCTTTTATCTTGAGACGTATTGCATTTTTTATGTCTGATTCTTCAAACAGGAATGGAGTGAAAATCTATCCAATAAGTGCAAGAATCTTTTTGGGCACACTTTCTCTTTAAAAATTCAATCCCTTATACAGACTTTCTTATGGCGTGATTATTTTGTGATAAGAATTTTTTTATATATAAAATTATGTTAAATGGTTACAAAATTTTCTCTCACAGTTTTTTCCACCATTGAGATATACTTCAAAGAAACTTTGAAAAAGTTTTTTAAAAACCCTTGAAATCCAGGATACAAAATTCTACTTTTTAAAATTATAATCACTCTTTAATTATTTTTCTCTCTCAAATATGTGCTTTTAAAATATTACTATATATATACACATATAAATTTTTGAATTTTTTTAAAATTTGAATTTAAAAATAATAAAATACATTTTTATTTTAATATTAGACGGCCTGACAGACGTTGTTCTGTTTTAACGCTGTAAATTCAAACATTGTAAAATGTTTTTAAATAAATTATAAATTGCTAGAATAAATTCCAAATTTTGATAGAAAAATAAGGAAAAAATGTTTTATGTTTTTAAAATACTTGACGTCACCAAGCGTACAGTCATCATAAACGTAATTAGATTAAATTAAACTTCCTGCATCGCCTGTATTGAGACTTCTCGTACTGAAACTCGCTATGCTGACCAATAAACCACAGATACGTTGGCTGTACAGGGTTTCAAGCAGTATTATAATAGGCTCATTAAGAGACTATTATAATACTGATTTATCTGGACTGATTTATCAAAATCAGTCCAGCCGTTTTGGAAGAGTTCTATTACAAACACACGGACATGGGTATTTTATATATAATGATAATTTATGGAGAAAGAGCACTTAAAAGCTATAAAATATAAGCCTTAACATATTTTTCCATCTTTATGTAGATAAAAGATAATAAATCCATGTGATTTAGGCATTTGTAAAAGTAATTAAAACTAAACTTAAACTAAAGAAAGTATTTTAAAAATATCTATACCAAATCGCGTTATCCATGTAATTAAAATAGAATTTGAGATATATTAATTTGAAGTTGAAAAATTTAGAAATAGAATCTTCTTAAGATAATTATTGGGATTAAAATTCCAGTTACTTGACATTTAATTTTACACTAATTTTAATCTTACTATAGAAGTTTGTAAATCGAATAAAACAAATCACGAGCTTCTTCGACAATACATAAGGAGATATTTAAATTTTTGTGTTTTAATGTTACTGTACATTACCCCCTCTTCAGGAGAAAAATGCCCTTGACATATCATCTCATGTATAAATAATTCCAAGTGTACACGTTACACACACATTGAGTTTTCTTTAGTTTTTTACACTACTTTTAATTTTTTAAAAAACTCCCATGGTATAAATTCAACAATACTAATGTAACAGCTAGTAAAATCAATTGAATATAATATGATAAAACTATTTTTATATAGCTAGTTAATACTCAAAATTATTTATACATGTAATGATTTTTCTTGGTCATTTTTTCCATGAAGAGGGAGTAATGTACACTAACACTAAAACAAAAAAAAATTAAATATTTCCTAATGTAATTATTGTAGAAGCACGTGGATTGTTTTATTCGATTTATAAAATTATGTATTAAGATTAAAATATAAAAATGGGATTTCTTTTCAGATATATTTGTCCTGAACCCCTCTAAGGATTTCTACAAGCAATCTTGATATTGTATAAATGTTTTTAATATTATTTTTTATGTAGGAAAGAAAAAAATACAATACGAAATACTTAATAATGTTTTACTCTTTAATATTGAAATCTGATTTGTAATTTTTTAATCATAAAAACCAAAATTTAACACATTTTCCTTTTTTTAAAATTTTTAAAAAAATTTTTCAGATATGACACGCATATTATTCTGAAATGTTTTCTATGTCTCCTTTATAGGATACAAAATTTAACATGAGTCATTTTTGCAACTTCTTCATATCAAAATAATCATAATTCTTTTAATTCTCTGCCTTCTCGGACTTTATGAATTAGATGCAGCGTGTGTATTCTTAAAAAAGTTTGCGTGTGTTTCTTAAGAAGTTGTAAAATTAATCAATATATTAATATTTTGCATAAAAATCTGAGCTTAAGTTTCAATAAACTTGAGAAAAATATTTTTTTTTAAAATAATATGTCTATCTTATTTTTATGAATATGTATCACATTTTTCCGATGCCTATTTGCTAACAATTTCCATAACCAGAACGATACTTCATTTAGCCCTTGTACACTTAAGAAAAAACATGGTTTCAGTATGTAATAATTACAGAAAAAATAATAAAAGTAATTTAACACCGGAAAGGTCTAAGAGAAATTAGAAAAATCAACTTTTCGAGGATATGCATGTAGCATTGTGGCTGTAACTTCCGTAAACTGACCTGGTACTTTTTTCAGCTTTCAGATGCTTAATAAAAACATCGTTTTTCTTTAAGTATTAGAAAATAGAAAAATTCAATTGTAATAATTGTCACCCAACACCAAAAAGGTGATAGGGATACCTAAAAAAGTAAATTTTCGAGGAATTGCTGATGATTGCTTGTCTGTAATTTCCATAAATAGTTCTACTTTATTTAGCTTCCAGAGATATTAATAACATAAGAATTAATATAATAACATTAACGACTCAAAAAAGGGAAATTTACAAAAGCAATTTTCGTGGAAATTTTTTCCTTGTGTTCTTTTGTTGGTTTCATGGATGAAAGATTAAAAATATCTGTATCATATCTAAAGAAATCTGGACTAAACAATTTAAGTTCTTCCCATCGGAAAAAGCATAAAACATATGAGAAGAAAACATGTTCTAAATCCTTAGAAGTTTTGTCACGTAAGTGTGATTATTACTTCTACCAAATTTAAAATGCTTATGGTATACATATAAGAGATGTTGGTGTTCTTTTCGTTTTTTCATAACGATATATGATTTCGTTCTAAAATGTAAATGATAATAGAAAAGAGTAGCACTGGAGAATCTATTATAACTCACTAAAGTTTCTAATCATGATTGACTATGCGTTCAATTGAGTTTAATTTCAATTGAGCACAGGTTTATTGAAAATAATTCTATTGTAAGTGTTTATAACGCTCTTTGCAATAATCTAAAATAATAAATATTACAATTTTATTATAAATATTAAAAATTTTAATTTTTATAAAAAAATTAATTTTAAAATTAAAAATTAAAAAATTTAAATTTTAAATAAAATTTTAAATTTTAAATTTAAAAAATTAAAGTTTTAAAATTTTAAAATTTTAAATTTTAAATGAAATAAATAAATTTAAAAATTTGCATTAGGAAGAAATAAATGGTATTATTTAAGCACACAAGACAACTTATTCTATATTTAATGAAATCGTTTCAAGCATTTTGATGAAAGTTTAATATTTATATCTGATTGCTATATTTCTCGTTTTGCTCTTTGTTGTTATTACAAGAAAAAATTCAGCAATTAGGAGTCATAGATATTTATTCTTAAAGCATTGTTCTGAAATCTGATGTTTAGAATAGGATGATGTAAAAACAGTTTTTACTACAGGTTATATTTTCTCTTAGTGACTACTTGTATGATGAAATTCCATAAAGAGTACAAGTGTTTATATCATTGTGTTGAATTTAACGAATGTAGATATTGTATTGTAGGGTGAAAATGGACTTTTGCGTTTGTTTATCGTGATCCTTTTATGATATATCAAAAGCTAATTATATCCTGTAAGCAGAAAGCACATTATTTCTCATGGTTATTTTGGATCTACACAATAAAAATACGAAATATATAGCTTTTGTTATATTATTACGAAAGAGAAATGATATATTCCTGCAATACTAAATATAAATATTTTACCTTTGTAATAGGAACATTTCCAAAATTTTGCAGGCTTTTTTCTTGTATTGGATGTTTTATAATATCGTTATGACAGTAAAGTATGCTGGAACATTTAACATACTTTTACGTAACATAGCATTACCTTTGATGTAATAATATTTTCACCAACAGAATATTACTACTGCAGTTTTTCTCAAGAGACAATACCAATAGAGATACAGTGAATTTTGCTAGATATAATATAAAATTAAGTAAATGCACAGGCTAAATTTGTGATGTTTAAATCTCATAAAATTTAGTAAAATAATTTAAAGGAAATATTGAGAATATTTAACTGAAATAAGCAGCGTCCAAAAATGTAATTTCAGAGATTGAATACAAAATGTATAAAGAAAAAAAAATAAATACGAAAATTCTTTATTTGTTCGATAATATTCTTTTCACGTATTTTATAATATTACGTATCAAAGAAAGAACGCTTAATGTATTTGGCGTAATTTTACGTTCATTGTTAAAATCAATCATTATGTTGGAAGTAATAATACCTGTTTTATGTAATCTAAATTATTGTTATAGCGATTGTTCACTGTAGTCATATAAATACCAATACTGAAAATGTGAGAGAACAAACGAATGTTATTGATAATATGAAATAGATGACAAAAGATGAGATAAATTTATATTATGCACTCAAAAATATAGCTAAAATAATTACTTGTGAAAATCGATAAAAATATTTATTTTTTGGATAAACTATTTAAAATAATTTCAAAGATGAATGCAAAGTGTATAAATCCCAATAATATAAATGAAATTTTCGTTTTTGACAACGAATCAAAATCACTTTTGATTTTGATTGTGTATGATGCAATAAATGTTTTTCAGACAAAAAAAAAGATTGTTACTGAAATTTTTCAGGGACGTTATGTAAATACTATTATTAAAAACTTAGCAACTTTTTAAAGCTTGGAGGCTACAGTTCATTGCTACAAGAGGGATTATCAGACCGGAATTTTCTGCTTATAGCCGATTACCAACATTCATACCAATAATATGATCCGAATTCCAGTTCTCAAAATGCAGCATTCTACCGTATATAAGAATGAATATTTCTGATAATTTCAATATAGGCAAGATTTAAGACAGTTTAAGAAATTTATGCTGCTTTAAGCTTAAAAATGTCAGTAAAATAATTGATTGTGAATATTGAAAATATTTTCAGCAAAATAACTATGCAAAATAAATGCAACTGTGAAAAAGTTCATTTCCAAGGTGAAATAGTGAATGTATAAAGCGAAAGATTATAAAAGAAATTTTCCGTTCTTTTTCTCATTTCGGTGTGTTTGGTGCAATAAAATATTACGGTTTGGGAGTTTTGGACAGTAAAATATTATTACTTCATTTATTTTTCTGGAGTCATTTAAAGACAAGTATTGAAATTCTAAGAGTAAAAATTTTACACGCAATATGGATATTTTTATCTATTCTGTTTAATTCTATTTAATGTAATAATATCTCTTTTGTGCAATAAAATGCTGTTATAGAAATTTTGTATGATGTTATTAAAATATAGCAAATTAAAGTGCAAGCTACTGTGTGGATATCGAACTCTATTTTCTACATTTTTGCTACATGATGACTACTGAGAGAAAGATAGTATTTAAAACTGATTATGAACAGCTTTGATAATGCATACAACTATGTGAATCAAACCCACCATTGCTTTATCCATTTGGCCGTTTCAGTTTGAAAAATTAAGAAGTAAAATTAATGTTGCCCTTAATATTAAATTAGGCAACAATTAAGGTTTAAAGTTATACTGTTTTAAGGTAGCTGGATAACGGCCTCAATGAATTCTAGCTCCACAATGAATTCTCGTAGCTAACTTGTGGTGAAAATGGATCTATTTGGGAACTCTATGAATCTAAAGATTTCTTGAAATAGATTTTTTCTAGCTGATACAGCATAAAATTCTTCATGGCAATGTGTAAACTGGTAATTTCTCGCTTTTGAGAAAAGCGAGAAAAACATATTTAATTAATAATAATTTATGAATATTTTTGTTGGCCATCTTTAAACACAAATAAAGACATTTTAGCAACATATTCAAAATTAAGCACATCTTATCTTGGAAAATCTTCTTCTCTATCAAGTGGTGAAAATTTTTTGAAGAAATCTTTCAATTTTCATTTGCCAAGAAGAAGAAGTTTCTCCATATATTAACATGGAACTATCGAAATCAAGAATGGCTGGTACCCAAACCATTTCCAGATCAAAAACATCAGTAAAATAATTGCTTGTGAATATCGAAAATAGTTTCATCAAAATAGGCAACAGCAAAAAAAGTCATTTCAAAGACGAAATGCAACATGTATAAAACCGAACATTATAAACGAAATTTTCCATTTTTGATTGAGAAAGTTCTTTTCGCGACACCATTACTTGCTTCACTGCCTCACTATTGATGAAACTTCGAAATAAACAAAGGTGGTAGAAAACGAGAGCGATGTCAACAAGGGTCCCATCAGACAGTTGGAAAGAAAACAGTTCGAAAAAAGAAGGGGCGTAGTACGAGACATTTCCAAGCGTAACGGGTGGCATCAATGACCTTACTAACAGCACGTGTGCTTTGGAATTTCTCTCTTGGAATTCCCGAGCGTGTCTTGCTCCAGTTCGAAGGCTCCTTTCAGCAGAGCACAGAAACCCAATTTTGAGAAGAATGGGCCATAAGCTGAAAAATGAACATGCTCCGGTGCTCCAAAGCATGTCAAACAAAAAGTGTTCGACGGGCCGGGGAGGTTGTTTATTTACATACTTTTTTTATTACTTGCCATTCGATATTTCTCCCGTTATTCAAAGCGTTGATGCTGGAGAAATACTCGTATTTTATTTCAGAGAAGCGTGATGCTCAAACAAATGATAAATGTTGCAGGCTTCCTTTCTCCTTTATTTCTTCTTGGCAAATTTAATCAATCTTTCAGTTACTGAATCGCTTTTATTCTAGATCTTAAGAAAGGAGCTTTATTTTCTATTTCATTGCTTTGACTGTGTTTTTAGAATATACTCTACTATCCGAGAAATGAAAAATATTCATATAATAACAACTGAAATAAGAGTGTTAAACAAATTAGTTAATACGAAGTTTGAAAGTAATGACTGCATGTACATAAGAGCTTTAAACTATACTTTTCTTATATGGATATTTATCTTAATTAATTCTACATCAGATTAACTAACTCTACATCAGATTACACAGCCTATATAAGGAACAATCCTTTTTGTAACATTACTGGGATGAAACAGCTCTCTGTTTAACAACTGAGATGAGAATACTAATCAAATTAACTTCAGCAGCTAATATAAAATTTGAAACTAATCACTGCATAAACACAAGAGTTTTAAACCATGGTTTTATTTTATATGGTTATTTATATTAACTGACTCTTCATCAGACACAGCAGTCTGTGAGGGAACAATAATTTGGTAACATTACTGAAAAGAAAAAGATTCTGATGTAGGAAATGAGGTAAAGGGTGCTGATCAACTTTACTCCAGATGTTGATACTAAAGTTTGAAGCCAATCCCTGCTTGTGCATAAGCGTTTTAAAACATAATTTACTTTTAAGTAACTATTTATTTTAACCAATTTTTCTTCAATTATCCCAGTGTTTGACGGGAATAATCATTTGGTCTAAAAATATTTTTTTATAAATTTATTACCAATATTCAGCATTCATTCTTCACCAATCCTATTCAAACCTAGCAATATGAGCTACTCAGTCCAGTGTGTTCCCCACTAATCCATCTTGAATTGAACGATGATTCCATTGTACAGTTTAAAGGCTTTAGAGTCCACTCTACTTACAAAAATAAAACATATATTTAAATTTTAATTTTCTGAAATTAGATTTTCTGCCAGATTTTATTGAATCTCAAGTTATTGTTAACACAACTGCTGTTAACGATACTATATTTTGAATGCACAGAAATTTTTTTAAACTACTGTA